>CM034148.1:471845242-472445242 GCA_019776745.2 Taxus chinensis | reverse complement strand
GTTTAAATTCCTTATTAAGGGACATGTTTTCTATTTGGTTTAAGTTACACATTTAAATTGTAAAATCAAGTTTTCACCTTATTAAGGAAATGTAAATTGTTGATAAATTCTTCCTCAAACTCCTTTAGTTTCCTTAAAAAAATGAAATTGAAATCATATGATAGGAAGAGTTAGATGGACATGTTATTGTATAAAATTGAAATGTGCAAGTTTATTTGTTTTATTAAGTCTAGAAATTGTGTTATTTACTTATCTTTCTCAAGAATAAATAAAACAAAGAAAAAATGGAATGTTTGAGTTATTTTTAATATTTTCAATCTCTGAAAATAAAATCATCTTATTTTTATTTTGCATGAACAAATATTCAAAATAAATTTACCTGTATATCTAAATGAAATCATTTTGTTTCTATTTTGTGTCTAGAAATCTTGTAAAAAAAGATTTATTTTTATCTCTAAAAATGGAGTTGTTTTAATTCTATTATGTTATAAATTCTTGATGTTTATAATTGAATCTATAGATAGATTTTCCATAAACAATAAATTAGAGAACCTTTACACACACACACACACACACACATTTGAAATAATTTAACTATATAGTTATAATACAAATGTAAATAATTTAAGTTTATTCATGAAATCTTAATAAACTTATTGAGAGAAGAAAAAATAAAAAACTAATATTAAGAAATTTATGGTTATATATTATATTTATTTGTATGAATTTTAATTTAAAAAATAAGAAAGGATTTAATATAAGTTTGGGGAGGGTTGGATCATCAATTGTTCCACCCCCACTCCTTACCATTCCCAAGGCTATGATTGTGTCGTGGCTTCCTGCCTTCCGCTATGGATGCACCAATATTTCCAGAGTCATATAACGACTGTGACAATATTACCTGTCATGTTCATTTTTCTGATCCAATTCTAATTCAATACCTTGTCCCATTTTCCTTCCTCATGTGTCTAAGAAAACAAGCTCGAGGAATCCATTAATGTCATATTGTGTTTCATTTCATGTTTATTTCTTTAATGGTCATTGGAATTGTTGGCTATCCTAGTGCCCAACAATAAGTCAAAAATAAAAATCTATTGGTGATCATGTAGGCTCTAAAAAAACCAATTAGAAATTAAAAAGTACTTTTCTTAAGAGGTTGGCCATCATTTACATTATAAGCACCCCTTATGGTTATACAAGGGAGGTCACTTGGCTATTAGAGGATTGTGTTATGTGGATTTCACATTTTTGGTAAAGTATTTCTTGTTAAGCATCTTTTCCCTCTCTCTCAAGGATGAAAAACCTTGATTGAGGCACTCCAAATGACAAAAACCCCTGTGGAGAAGTGGTGTGGATGAAACCACACACTGCCTTTTCGTGGATTTATCTCTATTTTTGGTTATAATAGATTTATGTCCTAAATGACTTTCTTGGAGGTGAGTTTAAATGATATTGCTTGTTTTATGTGATATCTTTACATGGTTAGACTCCATTTGATTTATAAAGGTGAAATATTCCCTTTTATCAATTGTTTGGTGAAAATTATATTTTATTTCAAGTAGGGTGACCTATATTGAGGTGGTGTTTTGGTATGTGTGGTGAAATTTTTGTAAATCTGAAATTATGATCTTATTCTCTATATTTCATAAGGCCAATATCCCAAGTTTCATGATTTTTGGTGCTTTCTAAGTTGAGTTATGATTTTTAATAAATAACATTGTAGACAAGGGTTATGTGAAATTCATATCTCTATATCCATGGCATTAAAAATTTACATGATTGTTGAGGTTTTATCATAAAAATCAAGTAAATATAATTCAAAGGTTTTTGAAGGATCAAATGTAGGGTTGAAATCTGAAATCGGGTCATTTCCTTATAAGATGGTTTAATTTGTAGATTTGCAAGCTTATAACAAAAACTCTGTAAATTTGATTTGATATATTTTGTCCATTTCCTAAGGTCCCCCCAAAAGGGACATTACAATGGTATTAAAGCTCTTTCCTCCCAGCCTATGAATCATGGAAGATGAAAACAGTATTTAGTATTATCAAAGAAGGGAAAATAAGAAGACAATAGAGTCTAAAAAAAGAAAAATTGGAGATAATTATGAAAATAGAAGAAGGAATGATGGACGCATTGATTTAGTTTACCATAGCTATGGAAAATATGTAAGGTGGTGGTTCATCCAAAGAGGAAGATCATTCCTACAACCCACATGAATTAAATAAGGAGAAAATTCCTTTTACAAGGCCCTACATACCTTAATTCGTGGCTGAAGTGGAAGTTGCTCCACAAGGGATGCCTAGATAATATCATGGCTACACAACATTTCTTGAAGAATAATGAGAAAATATAGAGGAGTTTTAGGAAGTAATGTCTATCATATATTTCATCAAATTGAGGATGGAAGAAGGAAATTATTGGAAAATAACCCAAACGCGGAAAGAAGAAGTAAAATATGACAAGAAGATGAATGTTTCAACCCTATGGAGGTTATTTCCTTCCATCGCAATGAAGGAAGTTAAGGAGCATGCCATATAAGGTAAAAACCATTTTATTCCTAATCATGAATTGATGACACCTAGAGGTTGTCATGAAATAACAATTTTTAATAAAGAATCCTTTATAGAAAAGGATATATTTTTAAAAGAACCAAATGTTGATATTAGAAAGGAGAAGAAAACCATATGTGAAAGAAAGAAGGATGTAATAGAAACTAAAAGAAAGTGTGAAGAGTGGAAAATAAGAGATATGGCTACTATATTGATAGCCGCTTAAGGGAAACAACAATTACAAGAGTATAGGGAAAATAACTCTTCATTAATGACTAGGAAAAAGGGAACAACAATGAAGAATGAGGAAAGGGAAAAAGAAGGGTTTCAGGAAAAAGGAGAAATTTGGAGTTGAAGTCCAATTTTATGGTGAAATTAATGATTTTCAGCTTGTTGGTCAGTCATAAACAACCACAAATAAGGAGCCAATAAATAAAGATATCAACAAGGAACAATCACTATTTGTTCATCATCCTAAGAAAGGTAAAAATACCTTGTCATTGTATGATAATTTATTGGATTCTAATGTGATTCAGATAAAAATGCATACATTAATATAGGTGTCAACAACTTATAAGATGTCAACAATCCATCATACTCATCTCTGGATTTTGGGGATCATTCTTAGACTAAGAATGACTTATTTATACCTATATGATCAATTTTACGTAAATATATTCAATGTACATTATATATTACTTCACACCCTAGCCCTAATGTACTTCAAGCATCCAATAACTCACTCTTATCTTAAAGTTACTCTTTCACTTACCTTCTTGGTTCAGGTTTCTCCACCAAGCCTACTTTCTCTAGCATGCCTATGTAGAGCTTGGTTCATTCTTAGAGATTCTTAGTAACTTTCCTCTACTAAAAAATTTACAAAAAGGTTACACCAATCATATAAATTCATTTCAATCCCTAAAAATACTCACAATAACCTCTTTAGCAATATTTCCCCTTATAGTCTCTTGAGATCATGCACCCTGCTCACACCTAAGTTGTACACTTATAGAGCTAAAGAAATGATTTATCACCTTCACTAGGTTACTAAAAATCCCACTGATATGTTTTCAAATTTATAGGCTTCAAATCATTTTCTAACTCTTTCTACCATACTCTTGGCATTTAATTCATAAACCCTCAATTAGGTCTACTTAACTACACTTTCATGCACATAATCCTTGCTAGGGAGATTCAATACAAAATGGTATTAATTTCAAGTACCCATTAGAGGTTTTTATGTGTTCATGAAATTTCAAGGGCCAAATTTAATTTTAATTGGTACTTCCTTTGTTAATCCACTCTTCAAACTAGCCTTCCAATTGTGTTTCTCTATCCTTTAGAGGACCGTCAAGTTTTCCTACAAATTCCACTAATGAAACTTAAAAGTTATTCTTTAACCACCTTTATAACCTCCCCATTGTTATTATTACCAATTTTTATGCAAAAATAACCTATTTTGAGGGATAAACCATCATGCCCTAACGTGTCTTGACTGTGTGTTACAGTCAATCCCGAGAGAGATAAAATGCTTGTAACTTCCTTCCTTGATGGATTAAACACCTCAATTTTTCTCATGATAGTTGTATAAAATTCTTATATAGTCTCATCTTTATAGTGGGGTGTAATACTAATAACGTATACATTTAACCAAGAAAACTAGTCTATGATCCACATTGCAGACATGATTAGAATTATAGTTTGTAGAGTTAGGATATTATCTAGAAAGAAGGCTTCATTATTTGTTCGAATAACTCCCTCTTGTTCTCATTATAATATTTTTATTCCCTTTCCTTGTGGAGTATGGTACCAAAATATAATTCTCTTTGATCAACAATCTAACCAAAGATAAGTTGAGGTATTTTAAAGAACCCTAGCATATAAGAATGTCTCAGTTATAGATTTTAAAATGCATGCATTTAATTACCAACACCTTCAATCTATTACTTGGATATTTAGGAGCTCCAGACACATTCCCATAGGTAAAATCAAACACAAGGTTTCTTACAACTCATTGTTTCCTTGTAGTCATAGTCTACTCAGAGTATTAACATGCAATGAAATTGGCTTCAAAATGAACACCTTCAAATCCTTATACAACATGATCTCCTAACTTTCTCGAGGATCAACATGACATGCTCCACATAATTTCTAACTCATGATTTCTGAACCATGTATGGATTCTTTAAACTAGCACATAGTAAATGATGCACAAGAACCACCAATAATCACCAAAATGCTCATAAAAAAGCTAAATATCACCCTTTATGAGATTAAGTATTTCTTCTATGTACATCAAAAACCAAAAAATCATGAAAGAAACATTACAAATACTGATTTGACATAGAAATTATGCAACAAAGTACCATAAATTGAGTTTTCTCTCATCACCACTTCTTGAAACTCTTACAATTTAATTCATATATAGATAGGAATAGAGAGTTTAGTTACATATTTTCAATATATATTCCTTCACTCACCTTCTATCAAAATACAAGCTCATAGACCCTTTTTCATAAGAAAAAGTGTTACAATTTATTATGAGTGAAGGAAATCCTTTTTTCAATTTGTAGCATACCTACTTTTAATCCATACAGGGTGAAGGGTTTTCATTATAACCAAGGGGTCACTAGGCTTGTTAAAAGTGGTATTACTGTGTTGGCCATTTTTTACTTGTGTTGTCATTTATGTAAACTCCATTTATGGAAAAAGGTTTTATGTTATAGTATGAGTCTCCATGAGGTGTTATTCAGGTGTCAAACATGAAGGTTGATTAGTAGTGTCCATGAATGGTGAGTTCAATGTTGTTTTGGAGCATGGTTTTCTTGTATAGTTATAGTATGAGTCATATTGAGTTGTTTTGAGCATTTATTAAGGTCATAAATGGTTGGTATGATGTGTCATGGGTGTATATTAGTCTACATGATGTTAGCATGGTCAGTTCATGGTTGAATCAGGTCATTCCAGACTTGTTTATATCCATGGAGCATGCATAATGAGATAGAGGTATGAAATTTTTTGATAATACATCTTGTTGGAGCATGATAGAAGTATGGTGATAGTGTACTTGAAGTTTATGGTGATTTTTAGGTCATTACTCATAGGTTTAGGGGTGTTTCAAGGTTCTTGGGAAGTAAGTAGGTGAGAAATAGACAAGATAACATGGGTAAGTATTAATGGATGAATATTTTAATATGTATTTGGGCTATGTGTTTAGTTTTATCAGTTAGAGGATGTTTTCATGATGCTTCATGAAAAAATTTAGGTTAATATGAAGAAGATTTTACAGGATATGCAAGTTTTGGTGAAACCACGTAAATTGCAGTGTTTTTTTCAAGAAAAAATGGACCTTCTGATGCTCATTGTTAATTTTTTTATTTTCATGGGTACCTAAGATCTTTGGAATATATTATTAGGTAAATTATTAATGGTTCACAAAAATAATGATGTGGTTTGATTGTCACTTTTTTATGAAGGATCATTAAGAAGGTAAAGTGGTTTGAAACCCTAACTAAGAGCACCTTGGAGAAAAGTGAGTATACATAGTCTATTTTTATTTATTTTTCAAAATTTATGATTTAATGTTATATATAAATATTACATTTTTCCATACAGGTATATTAGATCATATGACAATATGTGGGCCATACTTGAATTGGATTGTTTCTGAAGAAGTTTGGTTTGTGGAAAATTTCTCCAAAATAGGTAAAACCTAAATTATCATTTAGGTTATCCCTGGAGTTATTATATATTTCCATGATATTTTTAGGTCATGTTTAATAATAAAAAGTACACATTATTCCCTATTTTTGAAGATTGGTTTTTGGGGAAGTTCATAGTAGTGTGTGGTAAAATTAACATTGCAAGAGCTGCATGAAAATATGGGACCTGATTCAAGTTGTGTTTTGAATTTGGTTCATAGATTTTTCTAATAGTATATCTAAATTGTTTTTTATATGGTATGTAACATTTATGACCTTTGCTTTGAGGGTCAAGTTTCAAATATGGTCAATCTAGTAGGGTACAAGTAGCTACATGAGGTAAAGTGATGATTCTGAGTTTTTATTAATTGGAGAAGGTTGATAAGTGCTTATACATCATGTATAAGTATTTTTAATTATTTGGTAAAGTATGGAACTGTGTTTTGTGGTGATGGAGCTAGTTCGGCTCATACTTGGTTCTTGATTCCAAGAAGGTATAAGAAGAAATTTGCAGAGATTGGATTGGCTGAAGGACTTCCACTTGGAGTTGTAATAAGATATAATATGTTATAGAAATAGTATTTTTATATATTTATAATGAGGTATTTATTGTCTCGTGATGATGGGTTTTGGTTAGTCTTTCATGTCAGTTTGTAGAGAAGAATGCATGTTGATTTTCAAGATAGGTTTTCTCATGCTGAAAGATTGAGTTGGTTGAGGAAGGAGATATATTTTTTGATTATTTATATCACATGGAGAGTGAATAAGGATGAATTTAGTTCCTATTTAAGTTGTTTTTAGGTCTTGGAAGTGAAATAAATGGTGCAAACTAGTTGAGTTTGCAAAACTAGTTTCTAGGAACAATGATTTACAAAAGAGGAAAGTAATTGTGGATTGAAAATTTGGATATTTTAAGAGTTTTAAAAATAATATATGTTTTCTAAATATCTTTAGGATTATATTTAGTGTCTACATTCCATATTTGCATGCATATTTAGGGATATTGATGTCCAAAGGTAAACTCAGGGTACTGAAAACAATTGTTTGGTGAAGGATATAAGCATATGGGCCCATGTTATTATTGATTTGATTGGTCAAAGAAAAATTTATACCATTTATGATGTGTAAATTTAATATTATATATGTGTGGTGAATTTTGGGTGTTTAATAATAATGGTTTTGGTGTGAGTGGATTTTTCTCATCCCAGTGATGAGGTTTTGAGGCATTTTTGTGCAGTATGGAGGGTTTGGGCATGAAATACCTATATGGGTCATATGTGACCATTTTAATTAATTTATTGGGATTTTATTATCATTAATTTTTATAAATGAATGTGTAGGAATGACCTTATTTGTGTTTGAATCAAGAGAAGCATATAAAAGAAAGGTTTTGGGTTCAATTTTGAACTAGTGATAAGAGAGGGAAAAGTGCGACTTGCCTAAGAGTGTGAAGGAGATTCTATTGAATAATTTCAGAGATTATGATGTGTGTTACAAGTTTACTACTGATTGAGATCATGTGTGCAAGTTTTCAAAAGTAAGGCAAGTCCAAAAATACCTAGAGAAAGCTACTTGAAGAAGGTGTGTTTGAATGAGGGTTTGAAGGAATTTGGAGCTGAAATTTTGGATCACGATCAATTGTGGTATCAATATATTTTCAGTGGTCATAATTCATCAAAAATTATTATGATGAGTCATATTCATAGGATTCTTTTGTTTTTAGTAATATCAGCAAGGTTTTAGGGGTTGGTGCTCCTTATGGGGTTGGTGCCTCACTAAAGAAATCTCTTGCAATGTATACTATTCACTTGAGTATTTGTTGTGTGTAATATCATAAAATTTTTAAGTGGTTTTTCTTCCCCTTTAGTTTTTTCCACTTAATTATTGTGTCTATGTGCTTTCTCTCACGTGTTAGGTTCGTTTGAATGTATGGTGCACACTTAATAAGATCTCATTGAATTTATATGGTTAAATGGATGTAAATGGTTGCTGGAACTAATGGTAAATAAAGTAATAAATTTTTATGACTGATTCACCTCCCCTTCTTAGTCCTTTGTGATTCCAACATATGGTACCTTTCACAAATAAAATGGGAAAACTATCACTTATCCTAGGGAAATATGAAGTATGTGATTTATTATTTATGATTAATTTAGGTAATGATGAAACAGATCTTGGATTTTAATGGATGAAATATTTTAGAGAGTTCACCATAAATTTTCATGATAGAGAACTAAAATTATATGAAAAATACAAAGAAATTAGAATTCAAGGAATCAAGGATGAAGGGAGTACATTGGAAGTTGATTGGAATTAACATTATGGTTTGTTTTCTCACATAATATATGATTAGAAAACTACTGTCACACTTGAGTATAACAAAAATCATCCTACTAGTAACATCATCAAAGGAGTTGGCATGAAGGAACAAAATAAGATATCTAATTTGGGATAGTGAGAGAGGAACTTGTAATTAGAAAATCCTCCACATCAAAGGTTACTCACACTTGTCACCAAGTGTATTTGGATCACATAGAAGTGGTGTTCTTATTCAGGAAACATGGAAAAGGTAAGGGTAACTCTCATAAGATATTTTTTGGCCACTTAACTTCTAAAATTGCAATGCTACAACCAACATGATGTGTTTCTCCCAATTTTTCTTATTGGGTTGTGGTATCTTCTCAGGGAATTAATAGAGGGGAATATTTGAAGACATTATTTTTTTATAATATGATGGCTAAGAGGGTTATTTCATATGTTTTGTTATGTGGGGAAAAAACTATAGGATTTGTATGGTTGTTATAATTACATACAAACAATCATAAGTTATGATCCAACACAAATTTTAAAAATATTGGTTTGGGGTAGCTTGAATGCATCTTTTGAAGGCCAAGGTAATCATCATTACCATTTTTATATATTTGTTATATATGTTTTCTGAATTAGTTCCATCTCTCTACCCATTCTTTTAACAATGAGGGAGAAGTACCCAACCATGAAGATAAAGGATTTATAGTATATTATAATTATTTATGTGTTTTTATCTGTTATAAAGAATATCCCAACCCTTATCCTTATGGTTTTAGTGAACAAAATACATGACAACAACTGTGTTCAGGAAAACAAGAGGGAAATTGGGAACACCTAATGTTTGGTTAGTAATTATGAGGCCTCAAGAAGTAAATAAGATGATCTAGTCATCATAGCCACAAAATAAGAAGGGATTAAGAATGGGACACACTTTTTCTATAACGAGTTTGCTTCATGTGTAGGTACAATAAAGGAGCAACTGAAATTTATTTAGGAGATGGGAAATTATAATTTCTTGGGGACAATAAATTTCAAGAGGGGAGGACTATTATGTCTCTATTTTCAAGCCAATTCCAATTGAATACCTTGTCCCATTTTCCTTCCTCATGGGTCTAAGTGAATAAGTTAGAGGAAGCAAACAATTTCATATTGTTCTTCATTTCATGTTTATTTCTATAATTCTCATTGTAATTTTTGGTGAGCTTAGCACCCAACAATAAATTAGAAATAAAAAGGTATCGGTGAGAATGTAGGATCTAAAAATACCAATTACAAATTAAAAATTACTTTGCTTAAGAGGTCAACCATCATTTACATTATAAGAACTCCTTATGGTTGTAAAAGGGAGGTTGCTTGGCCATTAGAGGATTATGTTATGTGGATTTCTCATTTTTGGTAAAGGATTTCTTGTTAAGCATCTTTTTCCTCTCCCTTAAGAACAAAAACCCTTGATTGAGGAACTCCCAAGGATGAAAACCATAGTGGAGAAGTGGTGTGGACAAAACCCCACACTACCATTTAGTGTATTTCTCTCTATTACTATTTATTAAAGATTTCTTCCATAAGAGACTTGCTTAGAGTTGTGTTTTCAAGGATATTTCTTGTTTTTATGTGATCTCTTTGCATAATTAGAATCCCTATGATTTATAAAGGTGAAATATTCTATTTTATCAAATTTTTGGTGTAAATTTAATTTTATTTCAAGTAGGGAAACCTATATTGACATGGTGTTTATGTATGTGTAGTGACATTCTAAAGAATTTGAAATTACCATCTTCTTTTCTATATTTCATAAGGCCAATATCTCGAGTTTCATGATTTTTGGTATTTTTAAGTTGAGTTATGATTTTGTTAAAATAACATTCCAAACTAGGGTTTCTTGAAATTCATATCTCCATTTCTCAGGCATTCAAAAATAGATTTACTGCACTACATTAATTTTAACGGTTTATAATAATTTGATAAATTCAAGTGAAGTTAATTAGAATGGTTTTGAAGCCTCAAAAGTATGGTTAACACCCCAAATCATGTTGTTTCCCTAGAATAATGTTTTATTTGTAGATTTACAGGGTTATAAAAATAGCTCTGTAAATCTGATTTGAGAGCTTTTGGCCATTTCCCGAGGTCCCACAAAAATGGACATTACATTTCCAGTCTTTTGGCCCTTTTCATTTGACCGCGATTGTGGCTAATATGGCCACATCTATCCTCCAGCATTTTGTTGCGACAATCATTGAGGCCTAACCGTATGGCCAATATTTGTGTTTGCATACCTATTTGGGTATATATATATAACTAGATATAAAAACAAATATAACTCTTCCTAGTAAGATATATGAGTTTGCATTTTTCTCCAACAAAAAATATATGCAAACAATAATAACTATATGGTATCCCTATTTTTTTTCTAAAAAACAAGTTTTTAAAATATAAGTTCATGAATCTACAAACAAGAAACTATGATATTTAGACCCTAAACAAATTTTTCAAATGAAATGGAAATAATAAAATTAAGTAGTGAACATCCATTCTTTCTTGAGCTCCATGAAATTTATCCTCCTCCACAGACATGCAACCACAATTTTTCCAACCAAATAATATTAAAATAGAAACACTTTTGTTTTTGATTGAAATCCAAAAGGAAAATAGGTTATCCTTGGATGCACAAAGCTCTTATGGTGGAGGGCCCTTTGATCTGAGGGCTCTCCATTAATCATAATTTTGGATTTTGAATGATTGTAAATTTTGCACCCTTATGTTTAATTGTTAGGAAATAATTTTATTCTAACTTAAAATTAATTAAAAGCGGAATGGGTTCATTTGGGTGACCAAATTGGACCCATGCCCAACATTATAAAATTTTTGGGCATCCTATAGCTTTTTTAATTTATTATCGAAATTAAACCACTTTTGTTTAAATTAATTTGGTTTATCATGATTTTTATCACTATAAATTAAAATATTTTAAATGGATTTCTTAATATTTTTAGTTTTGTTTTCACCGTCAAATTTTATTAACCGTAGCTGATTCGTATTTTCACACTATAACTATTTAAAAAATGTTGTGGGTTTTATTATTAATATATATATTTTGTGGGTTTCCTTTTGGTAGTTGTTGGCTTGTTTTGCACCCATGCCATATGGGGCATGACATTTACTCCATAACATCTTCAAAGTATATAAGATATTACACATCTTTATTTTTTTATTTATTAGTGAAATCAATAACATATTGCCAACCATATTTTTAATTTGTCTTATGAGAAATCTAGATGGATCACATATTTGCACCCCAAGTCTAGTAATAGATAAAACTTCACCTTTAAATGGTGTTAAACCTATCCAAACAATATCAAAATATGGATGAAGAGTTTTCTGCCTTTTCAAAAACATTATACACTTATGCACCAACTATGTCATCCTCATTACCCTCTTTGTACTCTTATTTATAGAAATTTCCTTCATCAAAATTTTGTCCCTAGGTGTTCTCTTCATTTGACGTATTTATCCTTTTGACCCTTTAACATATTTTGTTTGATTTATACAAGGTGGTTCTTATCCACAAGCCCCACATTCATATCTATGTGGTATCATTATTGGAACTATCACAAATACATTTACTAACACCTTTGTTTCTTGTGAGGCTTCTACTTATCTTTGTCACAAAGTTGATGGTTTGGTTTTTGCCATATCCATCTCTTGTGATATTACTGCAAAAATCCCAACACGATGATTTCCTGATCCTCATTATAGGATACTTTACAATATATTTTCCTTTTCGCTACACCATAGATGCATGTATATCTAGGCCAACCCAATCCTCTTCACTCCTTTCAAAAATACCTTTTTCAATGATTGGTCCACCTCATAGTGATATAAACATTATCAAAGTTCTACCCATTGGTATTGTGTTATTTTATGAGCTTTTAACAAAAAGGATAATTTTATGCAACTCCTATCCACTTAAATATTTAGCATCCCTTTTAGCTTTACTTCATCATTGTACAAATCGTAGTAAACAAAAATTCCACTTCATCTTCCTCCATCCACAAAATCAAGGAAATAAACTAATTATATGCTATGTAAACATCTACCTTTGTACACTCAACCCTTTCTTACTTTTCCAAAAACACTTTCCCAATAATATATGCTAAAATCTTAAGGAATTAATATCCAATGTGTGGGATATAAATTATTTTCCACTACCTTTCCCAAATAAAAATTCTTCATCACTCATAATAATAGGAAATCAATATGGTTTAGTGTTCCACATGGGTTGAGTGAGTAAATAAACTAGGTTAGTGAGTTATATATTGATGAGTTTTATTAGCAACTAATGTATCTTATATTATGTTCTTTATTAGTGTTTATTGAGTTTCTTGAACAACTCATAAAAGAATAAAATAGAGTGGAATAAAAATAGGATTTGTAAATTCTATAAGAATGCACTCACTTCTCATGTAAATCATATTGTATGAATTAAATTTCTATGTTTAAGTTATTTGAATTTAAACCAAGTTTTTAATTTGGTATTAGAGTAGGTATTTTGAGT
This sequence comes from Taxus chinensis, assembly GCA_019776745.2. Classification (NCBI taxonomy): domain Eukaryota; kingdom Viridiplantae; phylum Streptophyta; class Pinopsida; order Cupressales; family Taxaceae; genus Taxus; species Taxus chinensis. Next base: position 472,432,127 of record CM034148.1, on the reverse strand, counting down.
GCAATATGATGTTCTAAGTTTACTTTTTAAATGACATTATTGAATTCTTTATTTCCCCAACTGATGAGTATCAATTTTATTGATGAGAAAATATAGATTATAATAGTTTTATTTGTAATAGATAAATGCATATTGTATAAATGTATGAATATCAAGGAGAGCCTCAATCATATCCAAGATCATAATGCATCAGATTTAAGCATTGACATATATAGCTACCTAAATCATTTATCCATTCAGTAGACACACATCTTATGGTTTTTTAATTGGGAATTGAATATTCTATCATATTCAACTGGCCTATCCCTATTATTCCATGCATTGATCAGATTTGAATTAATATAATGTGTTTGAAGTGGTTAAAACTTGGAAGGGATATTACAATTTAGATTTGTATTTCTAATAGACCTATTTGATAGGTTTATCTACCTCATTGTCTGCATACAAATTTGACATGTTTATTTTTGCATTTCTCATTTCATACGTATGACTATAATATAAAAAGACTAAAAATTTTCCTCATACTTATCTTCCCATCCACATGGGTGAAAAATCCCTCACTTGTATTAGATTATCTTTGATTTGTCTTCTGCCAACCTCCATTCAACAACACAAATTTTTACATGTGTATGTTCTATTTCCTATAATATCCATGATTTTTCACAGCCATCACCATAGAAATTTATTTTTTCCCATTAAAATCCATTGTTGATAAATCACATGTGGGTAAAAAAATTGTAGTGTTATATGTAAGTAATAACTATAGGATCTTAGACATGGAGAGTTGTGGGATCTTGACACTACTTTTTTGAAAGGAATGACTTAATATTAATTGCAAAGTATTGAAAACTACTCTACTTTTCACTAATTCATGAACATTTACAATTTTTAAATTTTCATTTGGTAATTTTGAGAAGTCGTATGGAGTCAAAATTTTCTTAAAATTTTAGGATGTATGTTATTGTTGTCCAAAATAACACACCACATAATTTTGAACAACTTTTAAAAATGGACTTAACCATTTGTTTTCTCTAAAAAAGATGTGAGAAAATATTTTAGTATGTTATGCAATGTATAAACTTAGTATTTTGCGGGTTCTCCTAACCTGTAGAATAAAAGAATGAGCATTTTAGGGACTTAGGTGAATTTTGGCGATTTTAGTTTCCCGTGGAAGTTATTGAACATTCATGGCATAGATAAAATTAAGTCCTTTGCGGGTTTAGGTGAGCATAAAAATACCACAAAGTTGTTTATCCACAAAGAGTTAAAAAATTGGTCTTTAGGTTAAAAGTTGTGGATTGAAATATTAGACCCTCATAGGTGGTGTGAAATATTTCCACTCATAAGATAGGTGAGGGGAAAATCTATGAAGATCCACAAAATGAGAAGATTTAAAACACTATTATAAAATTTATAGAATAGAGGATGATCTATGCTAGAATCCAAAGTAGAGATCTAACTTCCCCAACCACCATAGTTTTATGAAGCATTACGTCCTTCTCTATAGACTAATGGTGTATGATAGACTCAAAATTTCATGTTGTGGTTGTTGGTTGTGTTTGGGAGAATCTATTCCCATACTACAAGAAAGCTTTAAAATAATTCATGGCACCCACACTTATTCAATATATTTTCAGAGGGGTTATTTCTAGCTCAGTGGTTCTTCACTTTTCTCTCTCCTCATTTTTCTCCATTTCACGAATTATATAAAGGAAAGTGCTTACACACTTTATCATGGTGCTTCTCCCTTCTTTCCTTAGCATATTTTCAATATTTTCCCTATGAGACTCGAAAACCTTATGCTGCTGACCTTTGTAACTCACAAATGGTGATTTCCTTACCTCGTATCTATATTTAATCTATATAATATGAATTTGGTTTATCTATTTCCTTAAAATATATTGTTTTTTATGGGAATATTTCACCCTCTTACATATTTCATGTTATTTTATTTGTTTGCATCTGAACTACACACATTTTCACAATCCCAACCTCACATCCTTCCATCTATGTCATTTCAATTGGAGGAGTTGCACCTTTATCTTATGCTATCACATCCCCCTTAGCTAATTATTTACCTTCCTTACATCTCTTTCTCCTTGGTCCCTTTTAAGTGTTTGATTTAGATTAGCTATAGGATTAGTTTAGCATTATTAGTAGGTTGTGTTATGTGGGTTTCATAAATCTAAATAATAGGGAATACAAATACCACACATGGAGACAATCCCACGTTGCTTCAAATTTACGAGTCTTTGTGATTAAGATTCGGGTGCAATTATGAGATCCAATAATTTTGGCACACCTGGTGGGACAAGTTTATGAGCTTTACTTAATTTTTACTAAGTTTTGGGTGTGTAACTTAGTGGTTTTAGCCTTTATAGGTGTTATCCAATACATGCGTTGACTCTTTTAGGAAATTAATATTAATGTTTACATTATACTTGTGTATTCATTAAATACAAATGTTAGTAGTTATATTATTGTTATATTAACAATAATATATTGGTTGGAGTTGTTTTAACAACTCATATGATTTGAGTTGTGTATTGTTACGTTAATAACAATCACAACTAAATAGGAGATATTCTAGGATTGAATGGTTCCATAATAATAGGGAATCCTCTCCTATATATGTGTAATGGTGTTTGATTAAATATACAAAAGAAATATTCTATTGTGTGGTAATTTAGTTTGTTATTTTCATGAACATCTGAACCAAGCTATAGAGACTCCATATCATTGAATCTTATAGTTTCAAGAATCACAATCCCCTTCTTCATGAGAATAGTACATATAAGGAAAAGTGCAACAAGTAGTGAACCTCGTGAGTCTTTGTAGTTGTTACCAAGGAGAAGAAGAGGCATATCAATTCAAATATCATCATCTCCTCCCAATATACATATTTCTACTCCTCCTTTTGGTAGGACCTTATTATTTTCATTTAGGGTTTTAAGATCCATTCCATTCATGGCACAACAAATAAATTTAACCTTTTCATCTTCAGTGATGGTATTTCTATTTTACCGTAGCGTATCATGCACCAGAACTAATGATATTTCAAGGAATTTTTTTTTGAGTAATCCGATTCCATTGTTTGAGTCAGATCTCAAGTTTGGAGCTATATACATCAAATAAAACTCTATAGCATTTTCCACGTGTAGTCTCATCCTTATTCTTGATGGCATGATTGTTCTTAGATCTTCATCAACTATACTTACTCTTCTGTCGAAAAGTCTGGCAACCATTACAGTTAGCACTTTTTTTTTAAATTAGATTCTGTAAGTTCCTATTATAGGTCTTGATATAAACTAAAATTCGTGGTCGATTTGGTTTCTATAGAGTAAAGAGACAAAAGATAATAGTCATTATTGTAGTGTCAACTGTAAAATAGCAGTAACATATAATTAAAGAAATATATTTATAAAAAAAAAGTGTAAATGTGTTGGTTGAGGGCGGTGGAGTGTTGTAGGCGAGCTGACAAGAGACATGAGCACCCTTAATGGAAAATCAGCCCTGTCATTTTTCCTTGCATGATAATAAAAGAACTCTAACTTTGATCTAGATGCCTCAACCACGTAGGAACCCAAGTTAGCATTGCATATTTAATAGTGTTTGGATAGTTACAGCGATGGAAGAAGAAGTTGAGGAATTAATTATTTGGTGTACAGTAACTGAGTTCCTCTTTGGGTGTATATTTTCCATGCCCAATAGGAGACTAGATATGGAGGATGTCGTGGCACCTATGCCTGGGTTCTTTTCTCTTCCCCATGGAGTTGTTGGGGCTCACTTTTCAAGGGATTCACAAAAAGAAAATCCAACGAATGTTCTCCACTACATTTCTTTACAATCTATAATGGACATGGAGGTGTCTAGGTCTCCATCTTCTGTAAAGACCACCTCCATCAGACACTGATTGAGGAGTTACAAATGGTAGTGAATGGGGAGGGTCCAGAGAGATCGAGATTTGATGAGGGCAATATAAGTTGGAAAAGGTGGTGGGAAAGGGCTAAGTATTTGATTTAATAAGGTGGATGATGAGGTTGGAAAGGATCCCAATAGCAGAGATGAGTGTGAAGATGAAGATCACATGGAATTTTTCTCAGAGACTATGGCCCCGGAAATTGTAGGAATGACTACTATCAGTTTTTCTGTTGGTTCATGTCAAATCATTGTTGCCTATTGTGGAGATTCAAGAACAATTTTATGTCACACAGGAAAGGACGTTCCACTTTTAGTTGATCACAAACCTAATAAAGAGGATGAGATGGAAAGGATTGAGGCGGTAGGGGGAAAGGTCATATGGTGGAATGGGTATCATGTTCTAAGAGTGTTGGCCTTGTCGATGGAAATTGGTGACCATTATTTGAATCCATGTATCACACCTGATCCTGAAGTTACTTTCACACAATGAGAAAAAGAAGATGAATACCTCATTTCAGCTAGTGGTGGGCTATGAGTTGTGTTATCAAATGAGGAGGCTTGTGATTTTCCACGCAGATGTCTTGCATGTAGGTATAATAGCAATAAAAGCTTATCTTGTAAACCTACAAATGAGTAAATGGATCTTGTAGCACAAATAACTACTATTTATCTCTACAAGAATGTTATTGAGCATAGTATCTGTAGTTTCCTTGTGTCAATAAAAAAATATATCCCCTTACCTTACAACTATGTGTTGGTAAGATATACGAGATGGGCTTGGTGAAATGGCTTTGAAACCATGCTAGCAACTACAACCAGCTCATGTAACACACAAAAATAACTACCTATTTTCTATCATCGATGAATTCCAGGACTGGTTCATCTCTCCTCATCTCTCATAATTTATGTTCTTTATTTTTTCTTTTGTAACGAAATGAAAAATTTTAACCAAAGGATTTTCGTGTATTATACTATATAAAATAAACTTGTTTTAAAAATAGTAAAACCTTGTATCATAACTTACAAGATCCAATATTGATTGGTAGATAATAAACTTGAACACTCACGTCGTGATGATCTAGTAAATGTCACAACCAAACTAGATTTCTACATTACCCTTTTTATTTGACAAGTGTAAGTTAAGTTCCCTATAAATGAATTGACCACTCCTTTATTTAATTAGATAAATTGTAATTTCTAGGGACTTGGAAAGTAACCTTCGTAACTCCGAAAAAGGGAGGTTAAATTCCTTCGCGTACCTTGTTATGTGAGGTGTCACTTCAATCCTTGGATTGAACCCGAATTAACATTTGTGATCTTTTGATGCCCTTATAGGAGCCCTGCTACACTGTTTTGCAATGGTAGGAAGTTGTTAAATCTAGAAAGTTGGCTTTCGTTTTGAACCGCCATTTGAAACCCGGATAGAGAAATTATTATCCATCTTCTCAAACCTCTAGTGTTTTTACTATAAAATTACATGGAACTTTCAGTTTAGCGAAAAACACTTTTTTGGATATTTTGGCAATGGCATTTTGTAGGCCTCCGGTTGCAGTTTGACTAGGTCAAACTAGACCAATTATGACCAGTGGCTCTAGAAAACATGTTGTTGTTTGATAACCGTTTGCTAATTCTTAACCGTGTCAACTCTGGTGAATTATCAATATATAGAGGAACTTGTAGGACATTTCTCACTTCATGTTCATCTATTGGATGTAAGTTTTGGACGTGGTTTTCTAAGCCCTTGAGCTAACTTTTATTTAATTGTAACTAGGTCAATTATGACTGATGGCCCTGAAAAACTAGCTACCAAATGCAAACCTTTCACTAGTTCTAAATTCTTTCAGTTGCTATAAATTCTTGGAATATAAGTGGATACATAGAAATTTAACTATGTTGTGTTTTCTCATCGGAAGACAACGTTTGAAAGTGGTTTCTTAGCCTCTGAACCCATTTTGAACATTTTTGTAGCTAGCAAGAAAATGTAAAAATAGAAAGTTATGGGACCCTCGTCGGGTTTCCAAACCACCGTGGAAACTTTTGACACATGTAAATAACTATTTGGAAAATCTATAGTGTAACTTGTTGTGTGAAATAGAACTTTTGACAAAATGGTGTTTCTCTCTCTTCCTTTCTCTTTCTCTCTCCTTGGTCACAAAATGAAGTGAAATGAAATGAAATGAATACATGATTCTAAACCTTTTATTTCAAATTAAAATTGTAGTTATTATGATATGTAAATGGGAAACTAAACAATGTTAATTATGTTAGATTAGGGTGGATTCCATGCTAGCGGTTTATCATTGATTTCATCCTCACATGGTTTTGTAGGATGCAAGATTGATGGTGAAAAGGTGATGTGTAATTCATTATTTATCATTGTACTTTATATAGTTCATTGTAAAATGAATATATGTATTATGTAGTCTCATGTTACAGAAAAGTTATATTTGAAATTTTGCTAATATGTATGAGATGCTAGTTTTTAGGGACATCTAGGAAATGTGTATTTAATCATAGTTTCAATTTGATTCATAGGACGTATGGTAAAAAGGTTATATATATATATATATATATGATAAATGAATTTGAAGTTAATATATTGTAGTGCTTTTTCAGTGTTCAATAAATAATTAATTAATTATTGTGTTGTATTCTTACCTTGTAAATGTAATAAAGAGATTTAATCGAAACACTCAACCCTAGTATAAGATCTATGCATAACATGTATTCATGTGTGATCTTTCTTTTTACCATAGAAGAGATTGAAACCGTAGAATGAACTTAAACTTTACACTCGATGGAACTTCCTAGTTTAGGTAAATAAGATCCCAAGAATGGGTTTATCATCTTAAGTAATATGTTTAGTGACATCATCATAGACCTGACAGATAGGAGAGACACAATAAAACTTTATCTAGAGTAATTAGAGCTAACTCTTCGTTCATATCCTAGTGGACTACCTTGTCTTCTGAAGATAGATTTAGAATTAAATTTCTTCATCAAATGAATTTCTTGTGGGATCCAGATGACATCATGGAGCTAGTGAAATAGTTTTCCTATCACTTAAAATCTTGTTAATAACCTCTTTTGATCCTCTTAGTTAAATGTCTTATCATTGGCTAGTGACAATATAGTTCCTTGATCTTTTACGAAGAATGTATAGGATAAATATGTTTTGAACCTAGATCTGATCTATAATTGGGCGTAAAGCCTTGAGTGAAAATTAGAATTAAACTAAACCATAGTTGATTAGGTGGTTACCTTGTGGGTAGAAAATGGTAAGTAGCTCCTTGAAAACAAAATTGATTTTGAAAGATGTTCACTTTAGAGAACCCATGAAACCGTAATCTTGGTCCCGCAATCCCTTGTTATGCCCTTTTATGACATTAAGAATAAAATAAATTTTACATGTAAAATCATGAAATGCATAAACATGGGATCTTACCTTGAACAAAAATCACTTTTGGTTCATGTGTAGTTTATAATACTTCCAATCATGTACTTCTTCTAGATGTTAGACAAATACTTCTATAACTCCTTTTGTTGTAAAACAATGCTAATAATGAAATCATAGTATGATGTAAGAGTAAAACGAGATTATAGGCTAGTAATAATGTCACTCTTGGAGTCCTTATAACTTAATTAAACATTTTCACGTGTTACAAGAATATGAATTTCCTTGGTGTGATCAAACTTAGAGAAAACAAAAGATATATATATATATATTTGAATGGAATTCAACAAGTTATGGAACTATAATAACCATTGTAGGGAAATAACTATACCGTGATCAAAGAATGTTTTTGGAAAAAAATAACTATCTTGAATCTAAGTATCCCTTAATCTTAAGATTTCATCTTGATATCACGTTAGATTCACTTGTGTAGAAAGGGTAAATTCTAATATTTGTATAAGCATTTGGGAAGCATAATCTTAACATAAGATGAGAGAGTTAGGATCTTTGTATGTAATTTGAAATATGGAAAATATTTATGTAAGTTATGGAGTGTGTCATAAGGGATAAACAGAAAAATTGAATGGTCAAATAATAAGTGGAATGTGAAATGAATTTAAGAATATGTAGGTGGAAAAGGGAGAAAATTATTACTTACATAATAATGTTATTGGAATGTTAATCATAACCTAGATGTAACCATGGTGATGATGTGTTGTGGGTTTGTTAATCATTAAGTCCCTTTTCTTATGGCTGATTTATTTTCTAGCATTTGATTCATTGGATAAAGTGTGTCATCGACATGTATATAACGTTGTCATGTGTCTATGTGAGTCAATGAATTTTATAAGTGTCTTGTGCTTTGTTGAGTTTTCTTTACTTGGAGCCCTTTTGGCATTGTGTAGAGAGAAATGTAAGTCAAAAAAATTATCCTCGTATTTTTATTGTTGTTTTTGTGTGTGTAAAATGTGGGTGTTACATTTTGGTATCATAGCGGAGGTTTATGCTCTCAAACCTCTGGGGCAAATTGGATTTGTGATGGTTTTCCATGATGGTAGTGGATATTGGAAGAGTAATGTGATATAAGTGTGATGTGAACAATGTTGTAATTGTGACCTTATGGAAGCACATGTGGTGCATGTCACTTAGTGCATATTTGTTATCATGTTGATGTGCTTGTGATGAGAGTATTCACTCTCCTATATCATGAATTCAATGAAGAATTTGTGTGTTATGGGTTGCCTTGTTGTGTGTAAGAGGAATTTATTGTGGAATGCAGAGTGTTGGAATATTTTGGCATTATGTGATATGAAGGTGTATTGATGTATTGAATTTTTTTTTTTTGTAAAGTGAATTGGATTTTATCGTGATGTCATCACCATGTTGTGATAAATCATGTGTGTCACCATGTTGTAATTGGAATTGAATATATGTTGTAAGGTTATCTGTTTTGTTCCTCATACATATAATTCATGTAAAATGTGATGGTTCATATCGTGATTTAGGAGAATATGGTGAGTGTATGATCCCTAGTGTATAGTGAATGCACTTTGGGTGTAGAATGGGGTAATATGATGTATCGTAACCCATAAAAGTAATGATTGTGTTATACCATGTATATATACCATGCGTAATATTACTATGGTTAATGTGTGTGAATCACCATTGGGTTTGTGATGTAGTTATATGTTATGTTGTGGACCCTACACTAACCGAACCTAAGGGAAATCGGTAAACTGTGTATGTTTGGAGTGAGAAAATGTGTATTGTTGACTAGTCACTTGAGCTGAGTATGAGATAGGAAGTGGAGCCTTACATAGGATTAAAACCCACTTTTTTTTGTTTGGTATGTGTGGCACTTGCTCAACGGGTGTCATGCATATTGTGTTTTGTAGACACCTTAGGCTCAGTAGATGGTGACTTATGCCCCTTTCTCTCTCCCAATATGGTTATCGTATGGATTCAACCTATGTGATTTTGACTGTGTTGATCCTTTCGAAGTTGTGGTGGGATGATTTAGACAAAGATGATGACAATTGTATTATTGATATGATATTTTACAAGCTAAGGCTCGATGTTTCTGAGTGCTAGCAACTCATTGAGTACCCCCCCTTGGTGGCTGTATAATGCCACATAGTTATCGTAATGTGTTATTCTTATACATGTATTTTATTCATAAATCGAACACTTTCCATTTTATTTCTAGAACCAACAGTTTTCTTAGCTGACATGTTCTTATATTTTGGGAATTTATTTGGTTGATGCACTAACATGAAGATTTTTTCACTAACTTTGGTTATTTGGCCATTTGTTTTGCTTAGATTTAAATTTTCTTTTTAAGTTTAAAAATCTTATAGCCTAGCCCAAGGCTTTAGATCTTTCCACTTAGCATTTGAAAGGTTTGTTATGTTGGTTCTAATGTCGTAATGTATTGGAATAGGGTCATGGGATTCACCATGGAGTGGTGGGACCTATGGACCCGCTTCGTTGTATGGGGGTACGCTCTAAGGACTTACAAATAACTAACGGGTTGTTGAGCCATGAGTTATTATGTCACTTGGATTAGAGGTATCTGGACTCTATGAGCCTAGGGACATAGGGTGACTGGCCTCTTTTGGGGAGCGAAAAGGAAAATTTATCTTTATTTTATTTCTTTAGGGAGGCATAAGAGACTTGAGGGAGGCATAAGAGATTTATGGAGGCATAAAAGACTAAGGGAGGCATAAGAGATTTGTGCATGTGTGTGATTGAAGCTTTGGGAGGTATGCAGAGTTGTTATGATGTTTTGGGTGTGCTGTTGTGATGTATGTGTTACTTATGTTAGTTGGATATGTCTTGTGATGTTGTTTCCATCTTGACACTATGTACCTACAATTATGGTCTAAAGTTTTGTGAAACCTTCGTATGTGTACTTGTTGGGAATTCCATGTTGAAGTAGTCTACATATGTTATGGGTACTATTGTGTTGAGAGAACATGTGTGACAAGTACTTTGTTGTGAGAGATATGTATGTTTTGTCCGTGGATTAGTTGAGTCCTTATGATGTGATATAGTCATGGAAGTATGTAGAAATATGTTTTGTGAACCATTAGTGTTTTGTTTGTCCCTGATGTGGTATTGTGATGTCAATTCTGTTAGGAACCTACAAACATAAGACAACTAAACTTTTAAATAGTGAAATACTAAGAGTTGAGATTAGTAAATACTTTAAAGGAAAAGACTAAGTAATAAAGTAAAAGAGAACTACCAATCTTCACATAACATTAAAAGTTTAAGAATTTTCAAACTTTCCCTTCTTCCCTGTGGTCACACTTTTGTAAAAAGTAATGTTTTGCTAGTAACATAATACGTTGGTTGTTTCCTCCTTGCTCATGAGAACCTCTTCTATCTTGGTATTTTCTTGCATCGAGGATGATGCTCTTATAAGGGGAGGGAAATGTAGTGCCAACTGTAAAATAACAGTAACATATAATTAAATAAATATATTTATAAAAAAAAAGAAGTGTAAATAAGTTAGTTGAGGGTAGTGGAGTGTTGCAGGGGAGCTGGCAAGGGACATGAACACCCTTAATGGCTAGTCAGCCCTATCATTTTTCCTTACATGATAATAAAATAACTCTAATTTTGATCCAGGCGCCTCAACCACATAGGAACCCAAGTTAACATTGCATATTTAACAGTGTTTGGATAGTTACAGCGATGGAAGAAGAAGTTGAGGAATTAATTATTTGGTGTAAAGTAACTGAGTTCCTCTTTGGGTGTATATTTTCCATGCCCAATAGGAGACTAGATATGGAGGATGTCGTGGCACCTATTCCCAGGTTCTTTTCTCTTCCCCATGGAGTTGTTGGGGCTCACTTTTCAAGGGATTCACAAAAAGAAAATCCAACGAATGTTCTCCACTACATTTCTTTACAATCTATAATGGACATGGAGGAGTCTAGGTCTCCATCTTCTGTAAAGACCACCTCCATCAGACACTGATTGAGGAGTTACAAATGGTAGTGAATGGGGAGGGTCCAGAGAGATCGAGATTTGATGAGGGCAATATAAGTTGGAAAAGGTGGTGGGAAAGGGCTAAGTATTTGATTCAATAAGGTGGATGATGAGGTTGGAAAGGATCCCAATAGCAGAGATGAGTGTGAAGATGAAGATCACATGGAATTTTTCTCAGAGACTCCCCTGAAATTGTAGGAATGACTACTGTCATTTTTTTTTGGTTCATGTCAAATCATTTTTGCCTATTGTGGAGATTCAAGAACAATTTTATGTCACGTAGGAAAGGACGTTCCACTTTTAGTTGATCACAAACCTAATAAAGAGGATGAGATGGAAAGGATTGAGGTGGTAGGGGTCAAGGTCATATGGTGGAATGGGTATCATGTTCTAAGAGTGTTGGCCTTGTCGATGGCAATTGGTGACCATTATTTGAAGCCATGTATCACACTTGATCCTGAAGTTACTTTCACACAAGGAGAAAAAGAAGATGAATACCTCATTTCAGCTAGTGGTGGGCTATGAGTTGTGTTATCAAATGAGGAGGCTTGTGATTTTCCACACAGATGTCTTGCATGCAAGTATAATATCAATGCAAGCTTATCTTGTAAACCTACAAATGAGTCAATGGATCTTGTAGCACAAATAACTACTATTTATCTCTACAAGAATGCTATTGAGCATAGTAGCTCTAGTTTCCTTGTGTCAATAAAAAAATGTATCCCCTTACCTTACAACTATGTGCTGGTAAGATATATGAGATGGGCTTGGTAAAAATGGCTTTGAAACCATGCTAGCAACTACAACCAGCTCATGGAACACATAAAAAAACTACCTATTTTCTATCATCGATGAATTCCAGGCATGGTTCATCTCTCCTCATCTCTCATAATTTATGTTCTTTAGTTTTTCTTTTGCAATAAAATGAAATTTTTTAACCAAAGGATTTTTGTGTATTATACTATATAAAATAAACTTGTTTTAAAAATAGTAAAACCTTGTATCATAACTTACAAGATCCAATATTGCTTGGTAGACAATAAAATAAACTTGAACACTCACGTCATGATGATTTAGTAAACATCACAACAAAACTAGATTTCTACATTACCCTTTTTATTTGACAGGTTGAAGTTGAGTTCCCTATAAATTACTTGACCGCTCCCTTGTTTAATTAGATAAATTGCAATTTCTGGGGACTCGTCAAGTAACCTTCGTAACTCTAGAAAAGGGAGGTTAAGATTCCTTTACATACCTTATTATGTGAGGTGTCACTTCAATACTTGGATTGAACAAGAATGAAAATTTGTGAACTTTTGACACCCTTATAGGATCCCTGTTACACTATTTTGCAGTGGTAGGAAGTTGTTAAATCTAGAAAGTTGGCTTTCATTTTGAACCGCCATTTGAAACCCGGATAGAGAAATTATTATCCGTCTTCTCAAAACTCTAGTTTTTTTACTAGACAATTACATGAAACTTTCAGTTTAGGAAAAAAACTTTTTTAGATAGTTTGGTAATGGCATTTTGTAGGCCTCTGGTCACAGTTTGACTAGGTCAATCTAGACCAATTATGATCGGTGGCTCTAGAAAGCATGTTGCCATTTGATAACCGTTTGCTAATTCTTAGCCCTGTCGAATCTGGTGAGTTCTCCATATATAGAGGGACTTGTAGGACATTTATCACTTCACGTTCATCTAGTGGACGTCAGTTTTAGATGTGGTTTTCTGAGCCTTTGAGCTAACTTTTATTCAATTGCAACTAGGTCAATTACGACGGATGGCCCTGGAAAACTAGCTTACAAACACAAAAATTTCACCAGTTCTAAATTCTATCAGTTGCTATGAACTCTTGGAATATAAGTGGATATGTAGAAATTTAACCATGTTGTGTTTGCTCATCAAAAGACAAGGTTTGAAAGTGGTTTCTTAGCCTCTGAACTTGTTTTGAACATTTTTATAGCTAGCAAGAAAATTATAAAATAGAAAGTTGTGGGACCCTCATCGGGATTCCAAACCACCATGGAAACTTTTGACACATGTAAATAACTATTTGAAAAATATATAGTGTAACTTGTGTGAAATAGAACTTGTGAAAAAATGGTGTTTCTCTCTCTTCCTTTCTCTTTCTCTCTCCTTGGTCACGAAATGAAGTGAAATGAAATGAAATGAATACATGATCCTAAACCTTTTATTTCAAATGAAAATTTTAGTTATTATTATATGTAAATGTGAAACTGAACAATGTTAATTATGTTAGATTAGGGTGGATTCTATGCCAACAATTTATCGCTGATTTCATCCTCACATGGTTTTACAGGATGTAAGATTGATGCCGAAAAGGTGATGTGTAATTCATTATTTATCATTGTACTTTATATAGTTCATTATAAAATGAATATATGTATTATGTAGTCTCATGTTACGTAAAAGTTATATTTAAATTTTTTCTAATATGTATGAGATGCTAATTTTTAGGGACATCTAGGAAATGTGTATTTAATCATAGTTTCAATTTCATTCATAGGACATATGGTAAAAAAAGGTTTGATAGATATATGGTAAATGAATTTGAAGTTAATATATTGTAGTGCTTTTTCAATGTTCAATAAAAAATTAATTAATTATTGTGTTGTATTCTTACCTTGTAAATGTGATAAAGAGATTTAATCAAAACACTCAACCCTAGTATAAGATCTATGCATAACATGTCTTCATGTGTGATCTTTTTTTTTACCATAGAAGATATTAAAACTATAGAATGAACTTAAACTGTACACTCGATGGAACCTCCTAGTTTAGGTAAATAAGATCCCAAGAATGGGTTTATCATCTTAAGTGGTATGTTTAGTGACATCGTCATAGACCTGACAGATAGGAGCGACACAGTCAAACTTTATCTGGAGTAATTAGAGCTAACTCTTCCTTTGTATCCTAGTGGACTACCTTGTCTTCCAAAGATAGATTTAGAATTAAATTTCTTCATTGAATGAATTTCTTGTGGGATCCAGATGACATCATGGAGCTAGTGAAATAGTTGTATTGTCACTTAAAATCTTGTTAATAACATCTTTTTATCCTCTCAGCTAAATGTCTTATCTTTGGCTAGTGATAATATAGTTCATTGATATTTTACGGAGAATGTATAGAATAAATATGTTTTGAACCTAGATCTAATCTATAATTGGGTGTAAATCCCTGAGTGAAAATTAGAATTAAACTAAACCATAGTTCATTAGGTGGTTAACTTTTGGGTAGAAAATGGTAAGTAGCTCCTTGAAAACAAAATTGATTTCGAAAGATGTTGACTTTAGAGAACCCATGAAACCATAATCTTGGTCCCGTAATCCCTTGTTATGCCCTTTTATGACATTAAGAATTAAATAAATTTCACATGTAAAATCATGAAATGCATAAACATGGGATCTTACCTTGAAAAAAAAATCACTTTTGGTTTATGTGTAGTTTATAATACTTCCAATCATGTACTTGTCAGTGCAAATCAACAACACCCTCTGGATGTTCTATCAGATTTCTAGTTGACATTTTAACATCCGGTGTGATTTCACAACATTAGATATTTTCACACAAGTGTGGGAATTACAGGGACTAGAAAAGATCCTCCAGATTAGAGGCTGGTTCCTTAACTCCTCTATTCAAGTGTGCATGACATTCTGCATAGGGTTTTCCTATAGTTTGATCAAACTTTACCAAGGGGACAGGGTTGAGAAAATGCAAAAATAAAACCTAGTCTAAATAAGGTGATGCACCAAAGTGAGAATGTTGACATCGGCTACTACATAAAGATACACATGATCCATAAGAAGGTTTATGCACAAAAAATGTACCTTGAAATCTAAACCACCCACCCTTTAATGAAAGATCAGGACTAATATTTATGGACATCAAGTCAGGATTCTCTTGAGAAAATTACAAGGGTCAAATAGTAGACATTGAATAAACGTTTGAGAAGTCCAATATAGTGCATTAAAATAAGAACAAGAGGCAATTAGAGTACGCTGTATATGCATGAAAAGGTAATTATGCCACAATAAGCAAGTAAGCTATGGAAATTTCCGTGATGCATAAAAAGCCAACTTAAAATGGTTGAATTATAAATTAAATGTGGAATGAACTTAAGATTTTGTAGATAGAAAAAGGAGAAAGCTATCCTTACACAATAATGCTCTTATAATGTTAGTCGTAACTAAGATGTAATTAATGAAATGATGGGTTGTGGGTTTTCTAATCTTTAAGTCATTTTTCTTGTGGTTGGGTCATTACTAGTATCCATTCATTGGGAAAAGTGTGGCATCGATATGCCTATGTTGTTTTTTCATATGTCTATGTGAGTCAATGACTTATGTAATTGTTGTATGTGTGTCGAGTTTCTGTATTTAGAGCCCTTGCTGTCCATTGTGTAGTGAGAAATGTAAGTCAAAAAAAAAATATCTGGGTATTTTATTGTTATATTTCTGTGTGTAAAATGTGGGGTGTTACACAGTTAACTGCCCAGGTTCAAAATTTGAAGTTGTCCATTTTTTACGAGGAGGGTGAAAATGGATAACAATTTTGGTGACTCAGTGGGGCTATCTTCTTGCCAGGTGAGGTGATTGGTGTCCTTTCTGCATCCATTGGGCATGGAGTCATTTTAATAGCTCAAAACTAATTTGAACCTGAAATTTACCCCTCTGAATCCTCTTCAATACATGTTAGACCTGAAGCCAACAAGTTGATTTTTCCTTAATTTTCTAACCCACAATATGAAAGGTTTCCTAAGAAAGGTTTTATGCAAGTGGAAAATCGTTTGATCTTTGAATTTCGCCAAACACTGTTCCCCATTCTTACAACTTGCTCCTAAAGTCTCCGAAATTTCCGAGGATCACGTGAACCTCCTCAAATTGGCTGGGTTTTCCAAGGGGAAATTCCCCATTCTTACAACACTTGCTCTAAAGTCTGAAAATTTCCTCCCTGAACCTGCTGAAAACACTGTTGCCGAAGCTGGTTGATTCTGAAAACTGGCCAGCAAGTTGTTAATAAATTCATAAGAATCTTAATTGAAAAAGATCCAATGAGTGAGGAAGAAATACTTGAGGTTGATCTTCTACTTGAGACCGAAGAGAACCTTGAAGAAACTGAGGGGGCTACCTGCTGATACTGGGAACATGCAAGGTGATATGAGGCCTGCCATCTGAAACACATCAAGCTTCCCCCGATACTGACTTTTCTTATTTTTTTTAAAAGGCACTAGAAGCTCAAACTATGACTGATTTGAAGAGACAAGAGAATGAGAACATTGAAATCACCTCTACATCCAATTTTAGTTACTATGCATTTAAAACCTCTTGGAGATGGCAACTATTCCCTACAACTTTGAGCTTCTTCCTAAAACACCCTCCCCTGGAGGACATTATGAACTATGCATGAAGGCCATCCTGAAGCAATAGAACATGTGCAAAGCATTTAGGGAATGGAAAGCTAACCTATCATAACAACAAGACCGTGTACTAAAATCACTTAGAGGAATTAGAAATATAAATTAATATGTACAAGAGTGACATTTTACTTCAATAAAAATGCTTCAAGTAGATTTCATTGACTAGAATCTTCAGTTCTTCTCCATTCAACTTTGACAACTGGAAAGCATTGATACTCTTGCAACCTGTGATCATGTAGGGGACACTCCATATAACATCAAACTTGGAATGTATTCCTGGTTTTTCCCTGTCAGCGTCCCATTTTAGAACCAATCTCCCTCTTAGAAGCTTCTGCATTTAGCTTTCTTGTCGAAAGACTTTTTTATCAAGACTTGATCTTTTTCCATGGTTTGGCACTACCTTATTTCTCATCTCCTCTAACTCCATGAGTTCTCCATATCTAGCTTCCAGGGGCTCAAACTCATATAACTCCAATTGTTTAAGAAGCTCCAGTGCTAGTTATTCAAGAGATATGACAAGCCTAGCTTCCTTTCCATAGACTAGCTTTATAGGGAGAGCTATCAGTAGATCTTTTAGGTGTGATTATATCAGCCCACAAGGCTGATTTCAACTTAGTATGCCAAGACCTTTGATTTTCATCAAGAGTCCTCTTGATGATCCTTAACAAGTTCTTATTTGTAGATTCAGCTTGGCCATTACCCTGAGGATAATAATTTGATGAAGTACTTAGGTAGATCCCATTCTTGACAGCTCATTCAGTTACCTTGGATCCAATGAATTCCAATGCATTATCTAATATTATTGTAGTAGGTATGCCAAATCTGGTTGCTATCCCTTCATAGAAGTCAAGGATGCTAGATTCATTTGCTTCCTTGAGTGCCACCGCCTCAGTCCACTTGGTGAAATAATCTGTTGCTGTTAGAATCCACTTGTGTCCTTGGCTTAAATTTGGGTTAATGACTCCAATGAAGTCCAAACCCCATTGCATGAATGGCTAGTAAATTGAAATTGGATGCAATGGAAGGGTGGCTAGTCTCTCCTTACCTGTGAAGAATGCACAATTCTTGCACCTCTTGATCCATGCATAACAATCACTAAAAATCTTGGGCCAATAATAGCCATCCCTCATGATCTTAAGAGTTGTCACTCTTAGTGCAAAATGACCACCAGCTGATCCACCATGGAACTCTTCCAACACTCGGTGAATCTGATTTGTACCAATGCATCTTAGCAGCACTCCATTCACATCCCTTTTGAATAAAACACCATCAACAAGGGCATATGGGATAGCCTGTAATCTGAACTATCTCCTTTTGGTTTTATTCATCTCTGGAGGGCATAGGCATGTGTTTAGGAAGTGCATTATGTCTTGGGTCCAGCAAGGAGTGGGGACACCATCATTTCCTTCTTGAGTGTTCCCTTGTTCATGGCTATCTTGCAATGCCAAAATAGCCTCTTTCTCATTACATGCCTCTGTTTGTTTGCTCAAGACCAACTACTCACACAATCCTTTTCCTCTGACCAACTTGGTGACTTTGATCTCAATGTTATACTCCATGACACGAGTAATCTACCCTGCTCTCTTTTCATTCAAGTCTCTATTGAGGAGGAAGTCTTTAACTCCCACATGAGAAACCAGCAATTGCTTGTTGTTTGAAACTAGATGCTTAAATTTCTTCAAGATCCTAATCACTGCTAGAACATGCTTCTCAATGAAGGAGTATCTCACCTCATAGTCCTCCAAGATTTGGCTGAAGAAAGCAATTGGCTGCTCATCATTATTTTTGTTCTGCTGTACCAAAATTACAGAAATAGTATCATCGCTTCCAAATGCATAGAGGATGAAATCCTTAGAGAAATCTGGGTTAATGAGAGTTGGAGCCTTTGAGATAGCTTATTTGATTTCTTTAAAACTTTCCTTACCTTCTGCTATCCATTTGAAAGCTATGTTTTTCTTTAACATCTTGGTGATAGGATTGACTAGGGATGCAAAATTTGGGACAAACCTCCGAACAAAATTTATCCTTCCTAAAAAACTTTGGAGGGATTTCTTGTGGCTTGGAAATGGTAGTGCTCTTATGGCTTCAACTCTTTCTGGATCAATTGCTAATCCTTCTTTGGAGACAATGTGGCCAAGGAGATTTCCTTCATGAGCTATAAAAATACACTTTTTGGGGTTCAAGGATACCCCAAATCTTCTGCACCTTTGGAACACTTGTCTCAAATGAAAGAGATGGTTTGATACATTTTTTAAAATAAAATGATATCATCAATATATATCAGCACCATTTTGTTAATCAAATCCTTGAACGCCATGTCCATTGCCCTTTGGAATGTAGCTCCCGCGTTGGACAACCCAAATGGCATTTTCATGTATGCATAAGTCCCCCATTTGGTTGTGAAGGCTGTCTTGAACTGATTCTCTTCCTTCACCATGACCTGATTATACCCTGAATATCCATCAAGCAATGAAAACTTTTCAGAGCCAGCAACCACTTGTAAAATCTAATCCATATAAGGAAGTGGGTAATGATCCTTGAGAGATGCTCTGTTCAAATCTCTGAAGTCAACACACAATTTGATTTCTCCACTCTTATTTATAACTAGAACCAAGTTGGCTACCCAACTAGAATTCTTGATAGGGAATATGATACTTGACTCTATCAACTTATTCAATTCTTTTCTCATGAGAGGCTCCATGTGTGGATTGACTGGCCTTTGTTTTTTCCTGATGGGTTTAGTACTTGGGTCTAGTTTAATGGTGTTCTAAGCTAACTTGGGATTGAAACCTTTCAAATCTTCATAGATCCAAGCAAACACATCAGGGAATTCTTGACAAAGCTGTATAAACTCATACTTTTCTTGCTCAGTTGTCACTTTACCAATTTGGAGTGACTTGCCTTTTTCCACCAAGATGGGCACTGAATCTTCTCCCTTGACTTGGATGTTTTCTTTCTCCTTCCTAAACTAATCATTAGGATTGAAAATGGACTCCAAAGTGACAAGTTCCTTTGGTAGTTTGTTGGTTCTCAGCTGTACCACTTGATCACCATACTGCTGTTCTAACTTTTCCTGATTTCTAGCTGAGAACTCGACCTCTTCTTGTAAGAAATGGATGATTTGTTGATCATTTTCAAACACTTTCCAACTTACATTGTTGTCTGGCACTGAAAGCCTTACAATCACATGAATTTTTATCTATGCTTTGTCTTTCTTGATGCTTTCAACAACATCAAAGGCTGCTCCAACTACTGCAAGTTTGTCAGTAGCTTGGTTCTCTTTTCTAGGAATTGACTTGATGCTAAAGACCTCAAAATCTTCAATGAGGTCCCACACCCTGTTTTTTTAGCACTTGAGTAGATAATTCTTGGTAGAATGTTGTCCTATAACTTGGTTGACAATCAGCTCACTGTCACCAAATACTTGCAAGTTCTTTATCCCTCTTTTGATTGACCAATGCAATCCTTGTATCAAAGCTTCATACTCAGGAGTGTTATTAGAACATGTAAAATGAAATATAAAAGTTGAATAGTAATTAACTCCTTGAGGTGAAACAAGCATAGCTCCCCCTCCTACGCCTTGTCTACTTCTTGATCCATCAAAGAACAACTACCATACCTCATTGTCATCCTTGTGGTCTGGCTTGGTGATGATAGGAATAGGCTGATTTTCTTCATGCATGCAATAAAATCCTAGCTCAGATTCTTCTATTTCTTGATAAGGATCAAAAGCATGCACCTTGCTTGCCCATTCATCAAGATTCAAATCTAGGATGCTCCCAACCTTGGTGTCAGCTTCATTGGTTCTTGAATAATCTTCTTGATCAAATGCTAAATAGTTGGTATTGATTTGGCTTGGAGTGTGAGGCTCAATGTGAAAGTTTGCAATAGGCGCAAATCTGGTTGTGGCCTTGGTTCCATATTATGAGCAACATGTGTGACCAATCCATAGATAAGTAACCTCCAATCTTAGCTGTGAAATCCCTTGACAAACATATGGCAAAGAGTGGTGGAAGATCTATTAATGAGACATCTTATAAAACAACAACGTTGGGGCATGCATGCAAAGTAAGACTCAAGTTTTTAATCACTCCTACTATTTTCACTGCTGTCCCATCCAATTACACTACCCCTTTGGATATGACTTCATATTAGATCCCCAACTGATTAGCTATTTGCTTGGGCATTACTGAACTACTTTCCCTAGAATCAATCATGCAGTTGTGTACTAATTGGTTTCCAATGATCAATGAAACATAGAATGGAGGGGGCTTCAACATTTTACCTTGCTGTCCTCCATGATTCCCTTCAGGCTAGGTAGCATTTGTGAGTACCTTCTCTTGCATTTGAACCTGTTGATTTGAAGTTGACCAATCCTTCATGGCAGCTTGTAGCAAATCTCTTTGGCCTGGGATGGATAGTGATTCCCACATTGATATGTTTACATTTTTCTTATTCATCTGATCAATGATGTTGAATGGAGATGAGGCATCTCTCTACTATCTTTTGGCCTGCACATTCATTCCTTGCACATGGGCAGCAATAACTGGCATCTGAGTTGGTCTAGGAGTTGGCTTTGGCAGTCCTTGCATGTTTGGAATTGCATTTTGTTTGCCAACAGTTTGTGGAGTGGTGGAAGGTTATGGATTACTTGGAGCCAATGGCTGTCCTTCACCCAAATTTCTCCTTTTAGACCTTGTGTTGGATGCAACACTTTGAGATATTTTTTGATTTATGCCAAAAAAGTCTTCTTCCTGTCAGTTTACAAGTGTGGTATCATTTGGAACTGATTGTTGCTGGGATGTTTCTTGTTGTTGGTTATTTCTTTGACTTCCTTCACCCTCCACACCAATTTTTGTTACCATTAAGGCTTGATTTAGAGCACCATTGAAGCACATAGATTGGTTATGAGGTTCATTGCATGGGAAACACCAGTCATACTCTTGAGCTATGTTTTTTTGTACTGGCACTAGTGCTTTAGAGGAAAATGTAGCATTGGGATTATAGGGCTGAAATGATCTATTGGCAGGAGGCCTTGCTTGGTATTGATTTGTAGATGGATTGGGTGGTCTTTGAGGATGATATGGCTTCCTGTTAGGCTGGGCTTGAGGCTGATAAGAAGGTCTAAGACTTTGGGCTTACTACCTCTTGAGCGTAACCAACTCATTACCTAAATTTTGTAATTGCTTCATGACTTCTTGGAGTTCATTTGAGGCACAAGAAGATGAAGTAGAAGCTTCATTTGAATTCTGATCTCTAGGAGTTGGAACAAGAGATAAATTAGGTGCTTGACTAGTTCTTGGAATTTCTAAATTTGGATACAATGGCATTAGAGGCCTAAGAGCTAGCTTACCAGCTTGAATCAGATAATTTTCAGCTCTAATGGCAATGCTATAAGTAGCACGGATAGTTGTACCTCCCATGGATTGAATCAACATAGAAATATCAGAATTTAAAGCTTTAAGGTAATATAGAAAAGAACCTTCTACTGTTGGCCTTACTACCATTGGAATTATCTCCCAATTCCTTTGAAATCTGAAGTTGAAGTCAGTCAACTACTCATTCGGAGCTCTCTTGATAGTTGTCAATTGTTTCAAAAGGGACAAGTTATCTCCCTTTTCTCCAAATTGCTCATGGAGCGCTATACATAACTAGTTCCAATTTTGGACAGAGTTTGAAGCAAGGCTCCTAAAACATTACAAGGCTTTCCCTTTTAATGAATACGCCAACAGATTGACAACAACTTGCATTTCATCAATCTCATTGATTGCACAAATATTAGCAATATCCTTGACATGATCACCAGGAGTGGTCTGATTCTCTCTAGTAAAGTATGGAATGTTCTTCAATGTTGCAATTGGGATTGTATTTTGTGCATTGAGAGCAAGTGGGATGCTGCCAGTGAAGTTTACATATGGGTTGTGTTGTGCCATTCCAATTGGCCTTAGAACCCTTGTTGATTGGATGAAAGGTATACCAGATGGAGGAGTTGATAGAGTTCTATTTAGGGGAGATGGAGACCTTTGAATTCTCCTCCCTCTTTGTCTTCTTCTTGGAAATAATTGCAGATACTCAAACAACACTTCTTCTTCTATAACTCTTGACCTTGTGGATATTCTTCTCATTAGTTTTTTAGGTCTAGACTGCTAAAGCCAATTGATCCTTCTTCCTTAGAGTCGTCAGATGTGCAATTCAAGACTCTTTTAAGCAAAAAACTTGCAACAAATGCACATCAATTTTGTTGCAATGAAGATGAAGACCTCTAAGGTCCCACCTGACGTGCCAAAACTATTAGTACAAATTAGCAGCACCCTCTGGATGTTCTATCAGATTTCTAGTTGACATTTGAGCATCCAGTGTGATTACACAACATTGGATCTTTTCTCAAAAGTGTGGGAATTGTAGGGACTGGAAAAGATCCTCCATATTAGAGGTTTATTCCTCAACTCCTCTATTCAAGTGTGCATGACATTCTGCAAATGGTTTACCTATAGCTTGATCAAACTTTTCCAAGGGGACAGGGTTGAGAAAATGCAAAAATAAAACCTAGTCTAAATAAGGTGATGCACCAAAGGAGTAGTAGACACCTGCTACTACAAAACATACACAATGCACAAGAAAATATAGCACAAAACATGCACAAATTTCAAAAATGTAATGAAATATCAGGAAACAATGATAAACATATGAAAGGATTGAGAAAATTTTAATCACAGAGCATACATTATCATTCCAGGTCCAATATAGTGCATTACAATGACCAAGAGGAAAAAAGAGATGTTTTATTTGCATGAAAAGGTAAAAATTCCACAAATCTACCTGGTGAGGAAGAAAAGAGAAGTTACAAAGCCAGAAAAAATGTCTAATTGTTAAAAAATGAGCTCATTCTAGCTTTTACAATGCCCATTCGGACTTAGGAGAGAGAAACGCGGGAAAACATGAAAGATGATTCAACCACTGACAAAATGGTATTAAAATAACGTGGGCACCCTCAAAATTCCATTCCCTGATGTTTTTAACCATGCTGGAAGAGAATGCATGCCATACTTCATTAAAAATGGTGGTTGGAATGTCATTTTTTTTTATTTCCACATGTAAGAGGAATTTTCATATTTCTCCCTTTAAACTCCACCAAAACACAAAATTGATCCTGGAATCATGTAGATAATTTCAACAACTTTCCATTGATATAAAGAATGCAAAAAACCAAGCTCTGGATCGGAAGTTATGCCACTCTGAAAATTTAGGGAAAAATAGGGCCGAAAATGGGTTGGCGGGACAAAATTTAAAATTTTTCCCACATTTTGCATTTGGGAAAATTTCCCCAAAAATCTCTGGTGCCACATGGCATGATTTTATTGGTTACAGGCCCTTTCTACTTCACTTTCCATCATTGTTTGACCATCTTCCCTGGGGCCGAACACGTGGCGCAATGCTATTGGTTGCTAGCCTTTCATGTTCATTTTTCCCTGTGGGCTCACCTTGTGGTTTTTTTACCACCACATGGACACGTGGTTGCATCTTATTCACTGGAAAGCCCTCATGCTGAAAATTTCCTCTTTGAACTCCACCAAACACTTGGTAAAAATTTCAAGTTTACCTCCGCCTCCGCCCTTCCGAGGACACGTGGCCTCCTCGTATTGGCTCGGGTTTTCCAAGGGGAAATTTTTTATATGCTTTCCAACATCCTTCTTGCAAATCCAACATATAATACTCCATACACTCACAAATGCTTCTAGGAATTTTTTCAACGTAGTTCACCTTCCCATTGGCAGGCGTGAATATCAAGGGATAATGTTTCCATATTTGAATAAACGTCTGTCCATGGCACTAGAATCCAAAAATACATGGAGTTAGGAAGAATCACTTTACAATACTAGCACTGATGGATTGAAACGCTAGTACCAATTTCCAATGGTGCCATTTAACAAGAATTGATTTTGAGTGCATGAAGGATAAACCAAGGCTCCCATTTGGCATTCCAGACCTTACTAGAATGACGGGAGTTAGCTAACACAATTCCTTCAAGGGGCTCATTTTGGGTAGCAGTACTTCTTCTAGATGTTGCATCCAATAATTTTGTAAATTTTACAATTTTGACTACCATAGTATTTTTAGCCATGTCTAACAATGAATTTCCTTGTGTATGACTTTGATGGGTGAAAACATCCTATTCTGTGGCTACCCCATAATGTCACTCTTGGAGTCCTTATAACTCAATTTGGAATTTTCTTGTGTTAAAAATAATATGAATTGCCCTTGGTGAGATCAAACTTTGAGGAAACAAAAGATATATATAAACCTAAATAGAATATATTGATGTGGAAATTATGAATGGATTTGACAATTTATTGAACTATATCAACTATGACATGGAAATAAATATTATGTGATCGTAGAATTTTTATGGAAAAAAATATATATATCTTGAATCTAAATCTCCCTTAATCCTAATATTTACTTCTTGACATCACGTCAGATTCACTTTTGTTGAAAAGGTAAAATCTAAACATTGAATAAGTATTTGGGAAGCATAATATTAACATAAGAATGAGAGAATTAGGAAATTTGTATGCAATTTGAAATATGGAAAATAATTATGTAAGTTATGGAGATTGTCGTAAGGGATAAAGAACCAACTTAAATTGTCGAACTATAAGTTGAATGTGAATGAATTTAAGAATTTGTAGGTGGAAAAATGACAATTTTCCTCTTGCATAATAATGTTTGTTTTAATATTAATTGTAACTAAAATGTAATCTTGGTAATGATGTGTTGTGGGTTTTCCAATCCTTGGGTCCCGTTTCTTGTGGTTGGGTCATTGCTAGCATTCGTCAATTGGGGAAAGTGTAGGCATCAATAGGTATATGGTGTTGTTGTGTGTCTATGTGAGTCGATGACTTATGTAAGTGTCTTATGCAGTGTTGAGTTTATCTTCTTGGAGCCCTTTAGTGTTGTGTAATGAGCATTGTAAGTTAAAAAAAATTATTCTGGTATTTTTACTGTTGTATTTGTTTGTGAAAAGTGTGGGCGTTACAAAATCTATCTGAGCGTGCATCATTGAATTTATTAAACACCTATTTTTTAATTTGGAACCAAATCATAATAAACTAAATTGTACACATTGAATTTGAAGGTATATGATCTTCCAAATAGCAAATGCTAACATTATTCAAGTGTTACTAAGTAAAATATAGATATGGGAATTAATGATAAAATTTGCACAAAGTCATGCATAATTCCACTAGTGGTTTCAAATAAAAAGGGCTATAGAGAGATATACAAATTTTATAGGGTCATCCACATCCTTTTGCATCTTATAGACTTCCATTAGTGGTTTCAAATAATTAAGGATGATATTGGATACAAATTTCTATTTTTAGATCATCCATGTCTTGCATCTTTATGTTTAAACAATAATTATTCATGCTTTTCGTGGAAGATAGTAGAAAAACATGTCAACACAAACAACTACTAGTATGG
This sequence comes from Taxus chinensis, assembly GCA_019776745.2. Lineage (NCBI taxonomy): Eukaryota > Viridiplantae > Streptophyta > Pinopsida > Cupressales > Taxaceae > Taxus > Taxus chinensis. Next base: position 472,405,836 of record CM034148.1, on the reverse strand, counting down.
GTTTATGCATTTTCATTTACTTTTCCTTTTATTCAAACTACATATATTACATGGAATATATATATGCATTCTTACCTGAAAAAGATTTTACAAATATAAATGCAAAAACATATGCTCTTCCTATGATCCATTCTATTTATATGGTCTTTACAATTTGTAATAATATATATCTTAAGTTTAGAACATTGAAACAAGTATTTCTAAATTGTTATTTGATAAAAATGTATCAACTCAAAACTGATGTAACAGGAAATTAAGTAAGAAATGAAATCCATATGCTCTTCAATTGATATTTCATGATTAAACTCCCAAAGATATGAATATGTTTTCATCTAATCCATACAAAGACTACAAAGAATTCCTAAATCATACATGCATTGCCATAGCAAATATAGTGAGTGCACTTGCTTATGAAATAAAGAAATGATTGTTGAATGCTTGATAAAGAATCTTGGCAACTACATGTTTTCTCTCTAGGTGACGTATATATGAAAATGGTCAAGGAAAACATGCAAACGTACATGAAATATTTTGCATCAATTAAGGCATCAAATATGATATAAGTGGGAACACATCAAAATCTCAAATGTTTGGCATGTAAACTACACTTCATCACTGAAAAATAAGATTGGAAGCTATAGTGGAAGAATGTGATGATGAAATGCATATTGCAGAATTACCACAAGTATAAGAATGAAAACATCTTTCTCAAAGTTCAAGAAAACATAAACATTGAATCAAGTGACCTTGAAATGCTTGGGCAACACTAACATTTATACAATGTTCCAGAATTAGAATGTAGATGTGGAAAACTTCCATTAGAATTAATAAAGATTGCAACAAAAGTTATCAATGTAAATATGAAGCGTGCAACATCATCCTATTTCTGAAGAACAGTTTCTAGCAGAAAAAGACATGCTACGTAGATAATATCATATAAGCAACATTGAATGGTTTTCAATGTATTCTATTGACCGCTTCACAAATACGTGTCAAGCAATGGCACTTAAAATGCCACCAATAAAGTCATATCTGATAAATACATTGATAATGCCATGTTTTCATCTACAGCTACTATCATTGTTCTATTTGACTGTATACATTCAAGAGGTTGCCATGTCCTCACTTACAAGTGCTATCACTTATTCTTATGTGACCAAATACATTCAAGATGCAGATGTCCTCAAGGTGACTACAAAATGCTAACTTCGGAAGTATCAAATTTCTTTGTTACCATGTAATACATTAAAGATGCCATGTCTAGGAAACATTAATATTAATGCTTACATTATATTTGTGTATTAAATACAAATGTTAGAGTGACATGTATTGTATATTAACAACTGCTATCATTACTTGGAGTTTTCTAACCGAATCATCTGATTTGCATGTTGTGTATTGCAACTGCAACCAACCACTTGTTCTCTAAGATATTCTCCGGAAGGACAATATATCAATACAATCTTATATATATGACTGTTTCAATAGTTTTTAGAATCTGGAGTACATTTTCAGACGAAACAAAGATATCGGTAATATACAATTTCCAATGAGAATACGCCATACATTAAAAATAAGTGTATGGATATGCTCATCGGCATCGATGGCACGTCGTAATTAAAAACAACAATCCCCTTGGTCATGGAACTCGTCATAAACAAAACAAAAAGTAGTCGGAAACAGCTTTGTGACAATGAATATTTTAGTTATTACTTCAAGGAGAATATTCTGAAGGATATACCGATTTGTTTTGAATGCAATAAAAATAGCATATCAATTCAAAAATGATCATCTCCTCCCAATATAAATATTTCTACTCATACATAAACGATTTGTTAGGACATACAAATATGCCTTTCAACTAGAGGTTTTAAGATCCATCCTTTCACCACCCTGGTTTAGTCTTATTTTTGTGCTTGGAGCTCCCATAGTCCGGAATCAAATTAATGTCTCATTTCAAAACATCGATGACAATGAAAAGCTACTCCTTTGTAGTTTAGTAGCTATTTTCTCATGCTTTCTCTAATAGTGCATATTAATCTATCGCTAGGAGATCATATTCAAGACATCTAATGTTAACTAAAATTCGAACATAAGTAGTATAGTAAAGGATATAGATGTCATCATCTGTATTTTTCAAAACCCCCAAATGTATTACCTATGGTTTCAAGGCATGGATCATTCCAAAGTTGTAGGGGGAGACTTGGGAGTCTAACCCATATTGGAAGAGTATAAAAATGAGAAGGATAAGACAACAATGGTTTGGTCTCTTCTTGAGTAGATCAAACAAGGGCAATACTCTGAATGATCTCATCGTAGATTTCCCATGGGACAAAATCATAGTGATTCTAAGACCAACCCAACAAGGTGCATTGTTATACTTTCTTATAGATTTGAATTATTATTTAAATAATGAAACAACAATCCAGGTGGGTTTTATTCTATTACCAAATGATATGTTAGTATCCATATTTGAGATATCCATGATGTAATCCAAGTAGGAAAGCTTATGGCCAAAATTGATCTGATGGCATATGAGTCCACGTTTAATTGTCCTCAAAATTTTCGAACCTGCTTCATGTACATTTATTCCTTAAATTTCCACTAATAGAAATACTATGCGTCGGCTTCAATGGAAACCTAACATTTCTGTATCACACAAGATGAAATTGAAATATTTAATATCTATAGTAGAAAATTTAACAAAGACCACCTTGTGTATTGTCTTTTTCTGCGTTCCCTACTCAGGAATTTATGAGCTAGTTACCTAAATAAATGTAACTCACACATGAAGAGATGGTTTATGTTACCTCGGATGTGATACTAGTGCTCGATGGATGATTCTTGCTACTATAAATCAGATAAAATCTATAAGATAGGCTAAAAACAATTTTGATTAGATGATTTGGGCGGGGGTTTTCTGACAAAGAGGACCTGAGAAGCATTAACTTCCTCGATGGATGTCAACCCTTGTTTTTAAATAAAAATCAATGTAAAAATAAATGTATACTAATAATATGTAGAGACTGAGAGGGAAAAAAAAATGAAAGCACTATTAATTGATTTAGATATAGATATAATTAAAGCAATTGAAAATAAAAAGTACTTGGTTTGGGTTGATGACAACCCAAATTATGTAACGAGAGTTAAACGATCACCTGAGAGACCGGATCAGGAATATAAGAGAAATATGTTGACTATGCAAGATCGAAATGTAATCTGGAAGCTGCAGAAGTCAACCTGTAGAGAAAATATGAAGGAATAGGGACTAGGGAAACAAAAGGAAACATGGATTAAGGCAGAGGATTGAAACTAGGACCCTAGTCAATAGCGAATGGGTATAAAAAGGTTGATTTTTTTGTGAAAGAGAAATTTGGATGAGATATTAGAAAACTAGAACAAATTCTAAGCACATCCAAGGGTTGGGGATGGTTCTGGAACAGAAAAGTAAGGGCTACTGAGTCTGAGTCAATGGTGACCTGTCAGGGTCAATGATGACTGTGACAGAGATGGATAAGTCTAAGGAGTGGGAAGCCAAATGGACAACCTCTAAGTATAGGTTTACAAAAAGAGGTTAATAACGAAGCTACGAGATCTGCTACTGATGTTCTAAACCTATAAAAAGGTTAGATATGAGAAATATCAAGATAATACAATAAAGGTGATTAATGTAATATAAAATGACAATAATCTCACAAAAATACCAATCATGACTAACACATGCATGTTGCAAGGAGGTATAGGAGATTTGTAATGGATTTTAGACTGTTTAGGCACAAATTATTGTTTACATGCTGTAAGGAAAGCTTCTAATTCACATGCATTTGATGATGAATGGAAATAAAGTGCTTGGATTTATAGGGTTGATGGTGACTAGGATGGGTTACCACCGATCACGGGGAAATTTTCCTCAATGGGAATATTTTCCTATTTATGTCATGATTTCTTATTTTTTAGGAGTTGGACAAATGCTATAAATCATTAGGCATGAAGGGGTTGTTTGGGGATGAGATGTAGATGAGTTGGTGGTGGAGATAGGTTGGAAAAATCATAGGGAAAAGTATAGGTGTAGATTTAGAATAAAAGCATTCCAAGATGGAAGTTTGTTAGGGCATTATTAATTGATTAATTGATTAATTAACTCATATTGATTAAGTAAGACTTAAATATGTTAGGCATTTAATTAATTAAAAGGGATGAATTAATTAAGTGGTAATTTGATTAAATAAGGGGGTTGAATAGAATAAAATATGTGCGCACAGATGATGAGGGTATAGAAACCAAATTTAGGTGTCTACATTTTTCCTTTTTTTATTGAGTGGCTTGAGCTAGCAAGCCATTAGTAGAAAACAAGAAGGATTGGATGAGGATAAAGGATTGATGATGAGACCCCCCTCAAATGGGGGATTGATGATGCATTTGAAAAGGTAGATGATGAAGGGAGGGTATGGAAATGAAAGGATGGGTAAAATGATTACTAAGGCTAAATGCCCCAAGCAAAAAGGATTTCAATAATGATGAAAACTATGGTGGTGACTCTAATATCACATTAGTAGGGTAAAATTACAGTCTCAATGGAGACGGAAAAAATGTTCCAAAGACCATTGAGTGGGTGAAGATTACTTCTATGTAGATGCAAGCCAGGATGACAAATGGGTCAAAGGCAAGTCATCAAAGTATGCACAACTATATGCGATAATTATGTGAAATACTTCGTACATGAGGAATCAAATGAATAGGTATGTGTCCATAAGGGAAGAGGATGAATGATATGGTACCTAATGGGACACAAAAAAATTGGCCAAGAAGGAAAAATGAAAAAGAGAATGATAAAGTAATATGCCCTAAAAGGAGAAAGCATGAGGTAAAGTCAAATATGCCCCAAATGGGGAAAGGTATGGCCAAAAGTAGGATTTGCATGTAATTTGAATAATATTGTGAAAGAAAATTCCCAAAGAGGGAAAAACTAAGGCCCTATTGTAATTTGAGAGTAGAATTAATGGATTTAGATGTTTAATTAAATACCCAAAGAAAAAAGGTAGATATGGTTGCAAAGGAAAAATAAGAAAGGAAATATTGAATAAAATTCCCCAAGGGAGAATATATATGGCCTCGAAGGAGGACTTGAATGTCAAAAAGATAAAATAAGATAAAATAAGGTGTGGGATAAGATACGAATTTAATAATAGTGATTTATGGGTATGAACTACGTCATATCAAGGAACATGCATGGAAAATATTCCTTCTACCGCATTAGAGGTAAACAAAAAGGGAATCCAAGTAACACAAGGAACATGTGATAAAAGTAGATGTTAACAAATAACCAATGATAGTTAGTCATTTCATAGATCATAAGGAAGCAATGGATGAGATGATCTCATAAATGTAATGTTCACATGATAGAAGGGGTTTGAGATGAAACTTGTATAGAGGAAGGAAGGCTCTCCAAACTTGGTTTTCCCTAAACTATGCCCCATCTTTGGGGAGGGGAAAGAGAAAACTGATGAATGCAGGAAGTTTGCTAGAAGAAATTTGATCAATGTGGGAAAATTTCTTAGTATTCTAATAAAATGGAAGGCTGATCAATGTGGAAAGCCTTAAAATTCCATAAGGAGTATCCATCCTTCGATGGTATGGTCTACTTTATATAATATTTATATGGAAATAATAATATATGATAGTCGTCCTTCAAGGGATCGGTCTATTTATTTGATTTTTATTTTTATTTCATGCTTTTGATTTCTTTTTTCTCTTTTTTTTACATGAACAACTGTTCTTTGAGGGATTAGTCTATTTTTTATAACTTTGATTTTGATTTAAGCATCCATGGATTTTGACTTTACATGGGGGAGAACTGGGACTAACTAGTAGACCACTTAGGAGGGGATATTAAGTGCACAAGAGACACCCCTAGACCCCTTCCATGGTTACAATAGGTTAATAAGAAGGTTATGGATGTAATGATCATGGATTTATCAAAAAATGGGAGAAACTATCCATAATTTATATGCTGCGGGAAGAGCCATTGTGCCCATATTTAAGGTCGCATATAGAAAGTGATGGAAGACTACATAGTTCTAAATCATCACGATGAGAGATGGAAGAGGCTAAGATTGAGGAATTATTTAAATATAGGACTAAAGGCACATTGGTAAATGTGCTAACAATATAATGGTCGTAAGTGTAATGCATTAAGTGGTTCCACTTCTGGTTTACCATCAAGGGAGGAAAAATGATAGCCTCTTGACCCATACTTGTGCGTAATAATGCATGGTACGATCCAGCTAGGGGAAAAATTTCTGCATTGGATCCTTTCTAAACTAGTGACATTCTGATTTTCTTTGAGAATGAGGTCACCAACATTAAATTAAAATTCATTAAGGTGATTATTATAGGCATTTTAAATGTGCTCCTGATAAACATGCTAGTCTTCAAAAGTGAGAAGGTGATGCTCATCGAGTATCTAAAGTTGTGTTAGAAAATCATGGTGATATTGTTCATCACAGATGAAGTCATGAAGGGACACATGCAAAGAAAAAATTTGGAATTTAAAAAGGATGGATTTGGAACCATAAATAAGAGAAAAGTGCATAGCCTCAGTGGAGGTAAAAATTCTAGTGTGATAGGACCAAAGGGCGAAAGGAAGCCGGAGATGGCAATTACGACCTGTTTGATCATTGGTTTTGGCAAGAATGTTCCTAAGGGTTTTATTGGTTGCTTTGGCTTGGCCATTAGCTTGGGGATAATATGGGGAAGAAAAGATGGGTTGGATGTTGAATGCATTACATATTTTTTTGAGATATTTTTTTAAAGGACTTTCTGTTGTCCATAACAAGCTTGTGGGGAATGCCGAAGCAACATATGATTTGTTGATTAATAAAATTGATTATCAGACAAGATTTAGTTAAGGTAAGTAGTATTTCATCCACCCACTTGGTGAAATATTTAGTTGCAGTGATAATAAATTGATTTTGTTGTGAAGAACGAGGATTAATAAGACCAATAAGATCAAGGTCCCATTGTAAAAAGTGCTAAAGGTCCTAAGCCAACTGCAAATCTTGACTAGGAATAAGAATAAGATTGGAATGATGCTGAAATTTTTCACATTTCTTAACATACTCACAACAATCATGATTGAGTGAAGGCCAATAATAGCCAAGATGTAGAATGCGCTTAGCAACAGCTAAGCCACCAAATTTTCCACAAAAATACTATCATGGAATTCATGGATGGCCCGAGAGGCTTCATGGGATTTAAGAAATTAGAGAAGAACACTATCAAATCCACATTTATAAATAAATTTGTCAAGGATAACATAGCGGTGAGCATGCTGAAGAAAGTACCTCTTATAACTTTTGGACAAATCAGAGGGAAATATGGATTTGGATAGATTATTGAATATTTGAGAATACAAAAGATCTGATGAATCATATTCAATAAGGTTATCCTAGGGAAATTCATGGGAAGGTTGATCATGGTGATAAATGATGACAAGAAACTTAGACTCATATGTTTTCCATAGAATAAGATCCATGAGGGACACCATCGTATTACTGAAATGACTGGTTGATCGAGGAATAACTTGGATGGTATAGGAATCAAAATATCTAAGGAGAAGATGAATGATGTCACGATATTTTCTAAGAGTATAATTTTTACATTTATACTCACTTGTTACTTGTTTGATTATAAGTTCGAAATCCCCGTAGATGTCAAGAATTTGAACAACCAAAAAGACGGTGATTTCAAGACCCAAGATGAGGGCCTCATATTCTACCATCTTGTTTGTACACTCAAAATTGAGTTTATATGTGAGGGAAATTGGAGTTTCCAAATGAGGAATGATAACTACATTGACGTCTCCCCCTTGCTAAAATTTTGAGCCATCAAAGAAGAGAGTGAATTGAAGAGTGGCATATTCATGATGAAATTGATTAACGATTTTTTCTGAAAATTTCTCATGAGGTAAATATATACTAAGAAGAGGGGATTCTACTAATTGGTTATCAGAATCTTGTCCCTTAATGGATTTTTGAGAAATAAACTTGAGGTCAAACTCTGTCATGGGCATGAGCCATTGCGTAACATGATTGTTGTGATATGGTTTAGAATGAAATGTCTTGAGAAAATAAAAGCTATTAACAACATAATTATTGTGATTGAGAATATAATGTTAGAGCTTAGATGTCGCGAATTATAGGGTGCAATACTAATTTTTAGATTCCGTGTACTGAGTCTCATAGTCATGAAGAGTATGAATAATTTAATAAATAAAAATTACCCTAACCTTGGTCATCGCGATGGGATAACATGGCTCCTAGAAAATGATTAGTGAAAAATATGTATAAATAAAATGGCTCCCCCTCATGTGGAGGTGCAAACATTGGTGTAGAAAGGAGATACTGTTTAATATCATAAAATGATTTCTTGCAATCATGGTCCCAATTGAATTCTTTGTCCTTCCGAAGGAGGTGATGAAAAGGTTGACAATGATCGAAAAGTTATGAGATGAAATGGTTGCTAGACTGATGGTGACCTTGAAGGATGCAAAGTTGGTTAAGGTTAGAATGAGGAGGAATTTGGATAATTACCCTAATTTTTGTGGGGTCAACTTTAATACCCTTAATAGAGACGATAAAGCCAAAAATTTTTCCCATTAAGACTCCAAATACACACTTGGTTGGATTGAGATGAAGAAAAAACTAAATAAGGCACTCAAAAAGGAATTTGAGAATAGAAATATGGTCACATCGATGCTTAGAGTATCCCAAATATCATCCACGTAGTCATCTATGGTTTTGTGGATGAGGTCGTGAAAGATATAAGTCATGTCCTGTTGATAAGTATTGACAACATTCTTTAAGCCGAAGGGCATGAGACGATAGCAAAAGGTCCCCCAAGGGGTGATGAAAGATTTCTTATGTTGATTTTCTAGGGAAATAAGGATTTGATTGTAACCAGAGAAACCATCCATGAGAGAAATCATCTCATGGCCTATGGTAAGAATCAAGATGTAATCAATATTCGGGAGATGCAATTCATCCTTAGGGAAATCAAGATTGAGATCTCAAAAATTAGTGCATATGCATATTTTTTTCGATTCTTTAGCAATGGGGACGATGTTGGAAACCCATTAAGGATATTTAATGGGGATGATGAAATTATATGAAAAAAGGAATTACAGCTCCTCTTTAACAAAGAGGGAAATGTAAGGGTGCATGTGGAAAAGCTTCTTCTTTACTGGTTTAACACTGGGATAAGTGACGATATTGTGGAAAAAATAGAGGGGTGAAGATTAGAAATTTCTAAATATGATGATGTTAATTATTTCCTATGATGGGAGAGGAATGTGGTGAAAGATTCTAGCTCACGTGGATCAAGAGATTGGTCCACTTTGAGAATGCGAGGCTCCTATGGAGTCCTGATATTGACATCTATGGTGGCTTTGTTAAGAATATTAGGTGAATATTCTACCCCCATGTGGGAAAGGATAATGCCGTCATCAGCACACTGAAGGATGTCAATGGTCATAGATTTTTCTTCTATCATGTTGGAATGGAAAAGAGGAAGGGACCTAGTCTGATTGTCACATTGATAGGTGATTGTTCCCAAAGTTATGGTGGAGACTAAAAAAAGTCAGAGGCAATGGAAATGGTGTCATCTAGTTCCATGTCCTCAAGAGTAAAATAATATGGAGAAGTTTGGTTCATGTCGTCAAGAGTCAAAGGAGATAGAGAAATTATATAGGGTATGTTCATGTCTTCGAGCATGTCTAGATCCTTGAGGTTTGGAAAATATGGAGAAGGGAGAGAAGATATGTCCACATATTCAAAAGTTAGAAAGGTCAAAGGAGGTGGAGAATGTGTGTCCATGAGTATCTTAGATGGTGAAACTGGATCAAGGGGACTGCTCCTGGTATCCTAACCCAAAATTTTTGTAAGGTTTGTGACATTGATTAGGGATCAAGCCATGCAGGCCGTGTTCATAATGGCCTAATCCGAATCCATTCCATACACAATGATGAAAATAGTTATAGGTAAAATATGGGTTGTCGAGAAGGCTAAATCCACTAGTATAAATCTTTACGTGTGGAATTTCATCGAAGTGGGAAGAGGGGGTTTCAAAACTACCATAAATAAGATTGGTGTGACGATGTAGTGGACCTAAAGGAACAACATCCATGATAGCTGGTTTTTACATACGTACCTTATTGGGTCTATCGATACAGTGTGGCATTAGAAGGGTATTGAGAATGAGAAGGTGATACTCCCCCATCGTAATTTTTTCCATCACATTATCCATGGATTCCTTGTTAGGTATTTTGGATGAGGGAATGGTTGAGCTGGTGGATGATGCAGATGGATTTTCCTTAGGGATGAGCATGTCATTTGGTCTATAATTCATGTTGCATCCTTGGAAGGGAGGAGAATCCATAGGAAGCGTTAGGATATTTCCCTCATGCTCATACTTAAGGGAGCAATGAAGTGTTGATGGGACGCAATGCATGACGTGGATACATGGTCTTCTAAGGAGAACATTGTATTGAAAATTCTCTTTCAATAATATAAAATACCTGATGGATGATCTTCTCACTAACACAAATGGGAAGAATGACCTTTCCACAGGCAGGAGCGATAGCATCATTAAAAGTACGAAGAACCGTAGGTGTCTAAGTGACAGATTATTTTGGAATCTTAAGTTGATTGAAAGTATGTGAAGGGATGATATTAATGATTAAACCACTATTGATCATGAAATATTGAATGAACATGTCATTTATCCTAACCATAATAAAGAGGTAAAGGTCATTTTCTTCCGACGGGATGTCTGAAATTTTAGTTTCATTGAATGATTTAGTAGTAAAATCAGCAAGTGCTCCTACAAAGGATGCGAAGGGATGAGCTTCATTATCATATTTTGGAATGTGCTTTAATGTTTTAAAAACATATTTTCTATGATTTGGCAAGATTTGGATGAGCTCATAGATTGAAATTTTGACTGGGGATTGATAAAGCTATCTAACGATGCTTTGTTCAATAGGCTTAGGAGCCGCTAAAATAGAAACCTTTGGTTTTGACAATGTGGTCAACTTCTTAGGAGGAGGGATGGCAATGAAGGTCTTGGTTTTGGGATTTGAGGTTGATTTGGGCTCATATGGTCATGATAGAGTACTCACTTGGACTGCTTTAATAAAAAAGGAGGGCCATCATTGAGTGATTCATCTCCCGAGGGCAAAATAACCAATATCAAACTAGATGTGGAAGGAAGGGACTAGCTCATTCCCATGGAAATTATTACCTCTTGAATTATTCTATGAATAATGGAAACGAGTGATCTATAATGCTTAATATCATGTTTGGTAGTATGATTAAAGGCACACATAAAGTTGGAATTAAACCATAAAGGATTATTCCCTTTTAGGTCAAAGGCCTTGATAGGGGGAAATGTAATTGCATAATTTTGTAATAAGTGTTGGAAAAGTTATGTATATGTTCCAACTAGAGCACTATAAGATGCCTTATGAGATACTTTAGATGTTTGGGGTAAATTTTGAGTGTATTTATGCTTTGATGATCCAATTTTGATGTTTATTGGTGTTCTAGTAAAACGTGGTTTTGGATTGCTAGGTTGAAATGTTTGAGATTCTAAAATAGATGATTTTGGATTGGAGGATTTAACCCTAGGAGGGATCATCAGTTTTGTATTTGAATATGCATCCTTGAGAGGAGTAGTGACCACCTCAACTAAAGAGGAAAATATCAATTTTATGGTTAGTTTGGGTACAAGGAAAAACATTTATTTGAGGTAATATATAGAAGGTGGGACTGAGGAGATTGTTTTGATGACATGGAAGGAACATTCGAGGAGATTGAAAATTAAAATAAATGTAAACATTCTTCAAATGATGAAGTTGGGGTGAAAGAATAAGGTGGTATGGATGTATCCACAATAGTTTATGTGGATGAGAGAGTGGAAGGAAGAACCGGTGTGGGTTCAACAGATAGTATGATGGGAAAGGGAGGAATAGATATAAGCAAGGTGGTCAAGCCTATTGGAATGGATGAAGTATATGATGATATGGATAATGAAGTTGAGAAAGGAACAACCCTAGATGTGGAAATAAGATGAAATGACTACTTCATAAATGTCTCCAAGGGTATAAATGATATATTTTTAATGGGGTTATGGTAGCTGTAGATGTGGGAGTAGACGCTGAGATAAATGTAGGCATAATAGATGTAGGGATGATATCAAAGGGAAAGGATGTGATCAATGATGAAGTTTTGGATGGGATAGGTTCCTAATTGGCAGTGTTTAGGGTGATTATAGTATGATCATTAGGTGCTTGGGTCATAGTAGAAGTGGTAGCTTGGATTTTTTATGTATGATTTGGAAAAGGTTGTTTAAAAATGTCAAGGTGTTGATTGGGTGAAGCATTTAGATTGTTGACTTCAAGATCACACTTATCAATGAATCTTTGGCCCAAATCCTTGAAAGTATGACATGTTTCTATATCATGGTCTCAAACTTGGTGATACTTTCAGTAATGGTCTTCACAATACCATACAGGTTTTGGTCTTTACTCATCAACTAGTCGGATAGGGGCTAGTGTGAAAAGGTTTGTTGTCATTAATTTTTCAAATATTGTATTATATGAATCCTCGTTATATGAATCCTCAATTGGAGTGTAGTTAGGCATTGGTTGAGTGACTCATTGTTGAGTTAATGTGCTAGATATAGATGCACGTGATGATTCAATAACTACAACATTGACCACTTCCTTTGATTTGTCGTTTGGTGTGGATGGTTTAGTAAATTTATGTTTGGGTTTATTTAATTTCACTTTTAAATGATCCTTCTTGAGGGTGCATGTTTATATTTTTCAGGTCATGGTGAAGGGATTGTCAAAGGTTTGAAATGATTGAATTTGTAAATTTCAAGATATATGCTTCCCACACGAGTGTAAGAAGAGTTTGATGAGATCAAATTGCAGAAGAGGAAAGGATAAATGGCTTATATTGAGGCATCATCGTGCGACGAAATATGTAATGGATTCATCTTCAAATTGTCGAATGGTGTATAGATCATTGATAGTTGTTTTTCACATAATATTAATGGAAATTTTTTCTAGAAATAACTGGGCAAGTTGGGAGAAAGAGAATATTAAATATTGAGGGATACTATTATACTAGTCCAATGCAGGACCGACCAAGGACATGGAGAAAGTACAGAGCATCAAGTCTTAATAGTGTGTAATAAGATAACATGCGTGTTTAAATACACTAAGGTGTTGTTATGGGTCCTCTATTTTGTTAAACTTAGTGGATTTTGGTAATTCCCACTACCAAGGATATGGTTTAATTGGTATGGATGAGTTAATAGGCTCATTACCAATTTTATCATAGGATAATGAGACCTTGGTTCATAGATTAGTAGCTTCAAGGTTGGCTAACCTATTCTCAAGGGTATGCGTGGGATCATTTGAAAGATTTGGTTGGGGGATAAGAGGTGGTGGTTGTATGTAATAAGTGGTTGGATAATTTTTTTGATGAACTTGTGGATGTGTTGGTGTTAGAGGAATTTGATGGGTTATACTGTGGGTTGTGATTAAAAGGATGGTTATTGAAAGAATTGTTATTGGGTGATGGGAACATGATATTATTGATGGGAACATGATAGGATTATAAGGATGTAGGTATGAATAGGTTGATATTTTTGTTGAAAGGGGTTATATACAACATAATGTAGAGCACCCATGAAAGGGGGTTGAGAATTATTGATAGGCATGCTAGAAGTGAGAAGATCATATTATCTGAATAGGGTGTATGATGTTTGGGTGTATATACTGGGGATACTAGTGGAAATAGTGACTGAAGAGGTGAGGGGAAGAGTATTGTTTATTATTATTTTGATTAGTGGGAGGTTATGAGGAATAGGCATGACTATCTATGTAGTATGATGAGTCGAAGGATTGGTGGAAGAGAAAGCAAGGTGGGATACATAAAGCTCATTAGTTTCAAGCTAGGTAGTTTGGGGATTGGTTTGATTAGGATAAAGTAGTTGGAGTGGTGGCCCTTCTAGGTTGATATCCTAAAAAGGTAATATTTAAGCTCCACTAGATTGGCATCCAGAATCTCTTGAAACATGGTATCACCGAGAGGAACCTTAGGTGGTCTAGAGGGTTCTAATCAAACTGATCATGGGGTGGTTAACCTAGATGTGATAGATTGATGGTAAAATAATGGGTTGATCTCACGTAAATTTGTAGTGTGAACAAGAGGTTTTAGATGAGAGACATTGATGATCAGTTAAGGGCTTAAGGGTACAGATGATGTGGTTGTTGTAGAGAACATTTGTTGAGATAAGGATCATTTGAATAAATGTTTCATTGCATTCTCTTAGCTACTAAACAAGTGACTACAAGCATGAAATTTTCTTTTTACCTAAGAAAATAAAGCAGATAACTATTTTGTATGTTCTTAAATTATGAAAAGAAAGGGGATATATAACCAGGTACCTATGAGAAGGTAAACTATATCTAGTTTTAGGTTTGTTATGGTTTAGGAATGTCTGAAGCAGTCTGTTATTGGATGATGAAATCCCAATCAAAAAACTAGGTAAGGGGATGTTTTGATGTGTAAATTTGAATTTTAAGGTTTAAGGTTGTGTGTGATAAGATGTGTGATGTAGAATATTAAACCCCTGCTTAACCTATGTGGTCAAGCAGGATGCAAAAAGAATGTTCTTTTAAGACCAAAATGAAATTTGATGTTGGATAAGGACACAAACTAGAATGGGAAATTACAATGCAAAAGAAGTAAATAGGGGAAAATTGAAATACCTAGATAACACTTTTCCTATTTATCTGCACTTCTTAGGTGATGAGTGATCCAAGCCATAAATACAACGTGAATAAGAAATAAAGTGGAACCTCATGCTGAATTGCTAGTAGAAGACAAAAAAAATAACAAAAAGAAATAAATGCAAGAGATCACCTAAAGGGTGGTCCCATAGGGCATGCCAGGAATGTTGTCCAAATTTCTTGATCATAATAAAATTAATGAGCTAGTTACTAAAGAAATTAGCAACTCATAAATGAAGGATGGTTTATGTTACTTCGAATGTGATACGGGCACTAGATCGTTGATTTTTGCTACTGAAAATCAGATAAAATATGTAAGATAGGATGAAAACAATTTTGATTATCTTATTTGGGTGGGGGTTTCCCAAAAAAGTAGACTGGAGAAATGTTAAATTCCTCAGTGAATGTCAACCCCCATTTTTAAACAAAAAGTGATGTAAAAATAAATGTATACTGATAAGATGTAGAGATAGAGAGGGTACATAATCTGAAAGCACTATTGATTGATTTAGATATAGATTTGATTAAAAAAACTGAAAAACAAATATAAATGGTATGGGTGGATGGTGACCCAGACTATGAAAGGATAGGTCGATGGTGACCTGGGAGATTGGATCAGGAAAATAAGAGAAATATGTAGACTGTGCAGGATCAAAATGTAATGAGGAAGTTATAAAAGTATGGAAATTTTGAAGTCAACTTACAGAGAAAATATGAAGGAATAGAGACCAAGGAAACAATAGGAAATAATTATTAAGGCAGGGGATTGAAATGGGACCTTAGTCAATGGTGATTGGTTATAAAAATGTTGATTTTACTGTGACATAGAAACTTGGATGAGAGTTTAGAAAACTAGAGCACACATTAGGCACATGCAGGGGATGGGGATGGTTCTAGAACAGAAAAGCAAGGGCTACTAAGGCTGAGTCGACAACGACTGTGATAGAGATGGATAAGGCCAAGGAGAGGGAAGATAAATGGACAACTTGCAAATATAAGTTTACAAAAAGAGGTTGATAACGAATCTACGAGCTCTATTGTTGATGTTATAAACTTGTATAAAGGTTAAATATGAGAAATATTAAGATAATAAAATGAAGATGACTAAAGAAATATAAAATGATGATAATCTCACAAAAATACCGATCATGACTGATGCATGCACGTTGCAAGGATGTCTGGGAGATCTGTAATGGCTTCTAGAATGCCCAGGCATAGATGATTGTTTGCAAGCTATGAGGAAACCATCTGATTCACATGCATTCAATGATTAATAGAAAGAAAATACTTTGATTTATAGGGTTGATGAAAACTGGATTGGGTCACCACCGATCACAGGGAAAGTTTCTTCAATGGAAAGTTTTTCCTATTTATGGCATGCTTTCCTATTTTTTAGGAGTTAACTGAATGCTTTAAAGCATTATGTGGGAAGGGGTTGTTTGGGGATGAGATGTAGATGAATTGGTAGTGGAGATAAGTTATAAAAAGAGTAGGGAAAAGTAGAGGTGTAGATTTAGAAGAAAAGCATTCCAAAATGGAAGCTTGTTAGGGCATGATTAATTGATTAATTAATTAATTAATTAATATTGATTAAATAGGACTTAAAGATGACGGGAATTTAATTAATTAAAGGGGATAAATTAATTAATTGGGAATTTTATTAAATAAGGGGTATGAATAGAATAAAATATATGCATGCAGGAAAGTAGGGTATATATACCAAAATTAGGTGTTTACATTTTTCCCCTTTTTGTTGAGTGGCTTGAGCTAGTAAGCCATGAGACAAAAACAAGAAGGATTAGATCAGTATAAAGGATTGATGATGAGATCCCATTCAAATGGGGGATCGATGATGTCAAAGGAAATCAATGATGTTTTTGAAAAGGTAGATAATGAAGGGCGGGTAGGGTGATGAAAGGATGGGTAAAATGATTACCAAGGCTAGATTCCCCACGTAAAAGGGATCAAAATAATAATGAAAAATATGGCAGTGACTCCAATATCACATCGGTAGGGGATAATTGTGGTCTAAATGAAGACATAGAAAAACATTCTATGGACCAATGAGTGGGTGAAGATCACTACTTTATAGATGTTGGATGGGATGACCAATGGGTCATAACCAAGTCACCAAATTATGCAAAACTATATGCGAAAATTATGTGAAATCTTTCGTACATGAGGAATCATGTGAATAGGTATGCATCCACAAGGGGCTAGAATGAATGATATGGTGCCCAATGGGACATAAAAAAATGGCAAAGAAGGAAAAATGAAAAAGTGAATGATGAAGTAATATTCTACAAAAGGAGAAATTATGAGGGAAATTCAAATATGCCCCAAGTGGGGAAAGGTATGACCATGAAGTGGGATTTTCACACAAGTTGAATAAGATTGTGAAAGAAAATTCTAGAAGAGGGAAAAATTAAGTCCCGATAGGACTTTGAGAGAAGACTGAATGGATTTGGATGTTTATTTAAATGCCCAGATGATGAATGAATATGACAAAATATGTGGTCCTCAAAGAGTAGCTAAGAATAAAATTCCTGAAGGTAAAAGGTACATATGGTTGCAAAGGAAAATTAATAAAGGAAACATTTAATAAAATTCCCCAAGGGAGAATAGATATGGCCTCGAAGGAGGACTTAAATGTCAAAAACATTAAATAAGATCAGATGAGGTGTGAAATAAGTTGTGAATTTAATAATAGTGATATATGGGTATGAAATACATCATATCAAGGAGTGTGCATGAAAAAAAAATTTCTCCAACCGCATTGGAGGTAAACAAAAAAGGGGATCTAGGTAATGCGTGACTCATACGACCAAAGTAGTCGTTAGCAAATAACCAACGATAGTTAGTCATTTCACAAATCATAAGAAAGCAATGGATGATATGATCTCATAAGCCTAATGTTGACATGACAAAAGGGGTTTGAGATGAAACTTTTATAGAGGAAAGAGGGTTCTCTAAAAGTGGTGTTCCCTGAAACTATGCCCTAGCTTTGGGGAAGGGAAAGAGAAAGTTGATCAATGCGGGAAGTCTGTTAGAAGAAATTTGATCAATTTGGGAAGCATTCTTAGGATTATAATAAAATGGAAGGCTGATCAATGTGGGAAGCCTTCAAATTCCATAAGGAGTATCCATCCTAAGAGGGTGTGGTCTACTTTATACAATATATAGATATATATAGATATATAATGATATATGCCAGTTGTCCTTTGAGGGATCGGTCTATTTATTTTATTTTGATTTTGATTTCATGCTTTTGATTTCTTTTTCTCTTTTGTTTTGTTTTTTTTCTATATGAACAACTGTCCTTTGAGGGATCAGTCTATTTTTTGATAAATTTGATTTTTGATTCAAGAATCCATGAATTTTTATTTTATATGGGGGAGAGTTGGGACTAGCCAAATAGACCACTTAGGAGGGGATAATGATGTACAAGAGACATCCCTGGACCCTTCACATGGTTCTAATAGGTGAATGAGAGGGTGATGGACATAATGATTGTGGAGTTCTCGCCAAAGGGGATAACCTATCCATAAGGAACATGTTACGGGCAGTTCTGTGGTGCCCAAATTTAAGGTCACATCTAGGAAGTGACGGAAAACCACATAGTTCTAAATCATCACGATGAGGTATGGAAGGGGCTGAAGATGGAGGAATGATATGAAGACATGACTAAGGGAACATTGGTAAATGTGTTAACAATAGAATGGTCACAAGTGTAATGCGTTAAGTGGTTCCACTTCTAGTTTACCATTAAGGGATGCCAAACAATAGGCTCCCAACCCATACTTATGTGTAATAATTTATGGTCTAATCTAGTTAGAGGAAAAATTTCCGCGTTGGTTCCTTTTTAGAGTAGTGAAATTCTAATTTTATTTGAGGATGAGGTTATCAACATTAAAGTCACATTCCTTAAGGTGCTTATTTTAAGCACATGCTTAATGTGCTCCTGATAAACTTGTTGGTTTTTAAGAGTGAGAAGGTGATGCTCACTAAGTATATCGAGTTGTGATAGACGAGCCTGGTGATATTCTTCATTAGAGATGAAGCCGCAAAGGAACACATTTAAAGATGGAATTTGGACTTCAAGAGGAAGGATGACTTTGGAAATGTAAACAAGATAAAAAGGTGTATCCCCGGTGGAGGTACAAATGCTAGTGTAATTGGCCCAAAGGAAAAAAGGAAGCTAGGAGATACCATTTACGACCTTCTTGATCAATGGTTTTGGTAAGAATGTTCCTAAGGGTTTTATTGGTAGCTTCGGCTTGGCCACTAGCTTGGGTATAATATGGGGAAGAGAATTTGAGTTTTGATGTTGAATGCATTACATATTTTCTTGAGATATTATTTTTTAAAGGACTTTCCATTGTCCATAACAAGCTTGTGGGGAACACCGAAGCAGCAGATGTTGTGTTGATAAATGAAATTAATGATAGGACCAAATTTAGTTGAGGTAAGTGGTATTTATTCCACCCACTTGGTGAAATATTTGGTTGCAGTGATGATAGAGTGATGTTCCTGTGAAGAACAAGGATTAATAAGACCAATAAAATCAAGGCCCCATTGTGAAAAGGGCCAAAGATCATGCTTCGACTGCAAATATTGACTAGGAATATGAATAAGATTGGAATGGTTGTTTACATTTTTCACATTTCTTAACATACTCACAACAATCATGATTGAGATAAGGCTATTAATAGCTAAGAAAATGTAGATTCATGCTTAGCAAATGCTAAGCCACTAAAGTGTCCACCACAAATACCACCATGGAATTCCTGGATGGCTTGCGAGAGGATTCATGGGATTTTAGACATCGGAAAATAACACCGTAAAATCCATTATAAAAAAATGCCACCAAGGATCACATAGCAATGAGCACATTAAAGAAAGTACCTCTTAAAATTTTTGGACAGATCAGGGGAAAGATGGATTTGGATAGATAATCAAATATTTGAGAATACCAAAGATATGATGAATCAGATTCAATAAGGTTGACCTGGGGTAATTCATGGGAGGGTTGATCATGATGATGAACAATGATAGGAATTATAGAATCCTTTTTTTTCTATGAAATAAGATCCATGAGGGATGCCATCATATCAAAAAAATGATTGGATGATCGGGGAACAATTTGGATGGTATAGGAATCAAAAGATTCAAGGTGAAGATGATCGATGTAACGATAGTTTTCAAGAGTATTTTTTTTACATTGATACTCACTTGTGACTTGCTTGGTTATAATCTCGAAATCCCCATAAATGTCAAGAATTTTAACACAAAAAAAGCTGGCAGTTTCAAGACCCAAGATAAGGGCCTCATATTCTACCATGTTGTTTATACACTCAAAATTGAGTTTATATGTGAGGGTAATATGAGTTTCCCAAGGAGGAATGAGAATGACATTCAACACCTCCCCATTTTCTGGAATTTTGAGCCATCAAAGAATAGAGTGAATTTAAGAGTGGCATATTCGTGATGAAATTGATTAATAGATTCATCCAGAAATTTCTCATGAGGTAAATATATACTAGGAAGAGGGGATTCTTCCAATTGGTCAGCAATAGCTTGTCCCTTAATGTATTTTCAATAAATAAACTCAAGGTAAAACTCTTTCATGAGCATGATCCATCGAGTAACATGATTCGTGATATGGTTTAGAATGCAATGTCTGGAGAAGATAAAATCTAGTAAAGACGTTAGTTTTGTGATTGAGAAGATAATTTCGGAGCTTAGATGTGGCAAAGAATAGGGCACACCACATCCTTGTAGCTTCAGTGTAGTGAGTCTCACAATCATGAAGAGTATGATTGATGTAATAAACAACCTTGGTCATGACCTTGGTCATCGCGATGGGCTAACATAGCTCCTAGAGCATGATTAGTGGAAGATATGTATAAATAAAATGGTTCTCCCTCATTGTGTGGAGGTGTAAGAACTAGTGGAGACAAGATATATTGTTTAAGGTCATCAAAGGCTTTCTGAAAATCATGATCCTAATTGAATTCTATGTCCTTCGAAAGGAGGTGATGAAAAGGTTGACAATGATCAAAAAGTTGCGAGATGAAATGGTGAACAAATTAAGGGTGGCCTTGAAGGCTGTAAAGTTAATTAAGCTTAAAAGGAGGAGGAATTTCGATAATTTCCCTAATTTTCATGGGGTTAACTTAAATGCCTCTAATAGAGATGATAAATCCAAGGATTTTACCCGTTAAGACTCAAAATATGCACTTGGGTGGATTGAGACGTAGATAAAAGTGAATGAGGAATTCGGAAAAGACTTGAGAATGAAAATATGGTTGCGTAGATGCTTATATTTTCCCAAAATATCATAAACGTAGTCTTTTATGTTTTTCTGGATGAGGTCATGAAAGATATAAGTGATGGCTCACTTATAAGTAACATCGACATTGTTTAAACCGAAGGACATGATGTGATAGAAAAAGGTCCCCCAAGGGGTGATAAGAAGATGTATTGTGTTGATCTTCTAGTGTAATAAGGATTTGATTATAACCAAAGAAACCATCCATGAGAGAAAGAATCTCATTGTCTATGGTAAGATCCATAAGCTAATTGATATTCGGGAGAGGAAAGTCATCCTTAGGGAAAGCGAGATTGAGATCTTAAAAATTAGTGAATATGCATAGTTTTCTTGGCACTTTAGTGATGTGGAAAATATTGAAATTATCTAAAAAAGGTTGCATATCCTCTTTAACAAGGAGGGCAACACGAGGGTGCATGTCATGAAGCTTCTGATTTACTGGTTTATCATTTGGATGAGTGACAATATTGTCGATGAGAATAGGGGGGTTAAGACCTAGAATGTCTAAATATGACCATGTAAAGTCCTTGCTATGGTAGCAAAGGAATGTGGTGAAATATTCTGGCTCATGTGGATTAAGATATTTTCCCATTTCAAGAATGTGAGGCTCTTGCAGAGTCCTGATATTGATATCTATGGTTCCTTTTATAAGAAGATTAGGTGAATTAGATGGTAAGGTCTTCTGAAGATAATAATCTTCTACACCCATGTGGTAAAGGATGGTGTCATCTTTAGCACACTAAAGGACATCAAAATTTTAAGAGTCTTGTTCTATCATCTTTAGATGGAAAAGAAGAAGGTACCTAGTATGATTTTCACACTGATAGGTAAATGGTCCCAAATTTATGGTGGATACTAAAAAAAAGTTAGAGGAAATGGAAATGGTTTCATCGAGTTCCGTGTTCTCAATATTTAAGAAAGATGGAGAAGGTAGGTTCATGTCCTCAGGAGTCACAAGAGATGGAGAAATTAAAGAGGGTATCTCTATGTCTTCAAGCATGTCTATATACTCGAGGGTTGGAAAATATGGAGAAGGTAGAGAAGATATGTCCACATCTTTGAGATTCATAAAGGTAAGAGGAGGTGGAGATGCATGTCCATGAGTATCTCAGATGGTGGAATGGGATCAAGGGATTAATCTTGGTATCCTAACAAAAACGTTTTGTAAGGTTTGTGACACTGATCAGGGATAAGGTCATGCATGCCTTGTTCATAATATTATAACCCAAATACATTCCATGCATAATGATGGAAATAGTTATAGGAAAAATATGGGTTGTCGAGAAATCTAAAGCCATCAATATAAAGCCTAGCATGTGGAATTTCATCGATGTGGGAAGAGGGAATATCAAAACTAAAATAAATAAGATTTGTGTGATGATGTGGTGGACTGAAAGGAACAACATCCCTAATATCTGGTTGGTACATAGGCACCTTATTGGGTCTACTGATATGGTGTGGCATTGGAATGGTGTTGAGTATGAGAAGGAGATACTCCCCCATTGTAATTTTTTCCATTACATTATCCATGGAGTCCTTGTTAGGGAGTTTAGATGAGGTAATGACTGAGCTGGTGGATGGTGTAGATGGATCATCCTTAGGGATGAGCACATCATTTGGTCTATAAGTCATGTTGCATCCTTGGAAGAGAGAAGTGTCCCCAGGAATTGTTAGGATATTTCCCTCATGCTCGTAATTAAGATAGCGAAGACGTGTTGATGGGATGCAATGCATGGCACAGATCCATGGTTTTCCAAGGAGAACATTGTATTAAAATTCTTCTTCAATAATATAAAATACTTCATGGATGAACTTATCACCAACATGGATGGGAAGAATGACCATTCCCAAGGTGGGAGTTATGACATCATTAAAGGATTAAATAACCGTAGGTGTCTAAGCGATAAATTCCTTTGGAATCTTAAGATGATAAAAAGTATGTGAAGGGATGATATTAATTCTTTCCCTGTTGTCAATCATGGATTGTCATATGAACATATCGTTGATCCTAACCATAATAATGAGGGGAACATCATGTTTATCTGGTGGGATGTCCGTAATTTTAGTTTCACTAAATGATATAGTAGTAGAAGTAACAAACACTCCTATAAAGGATGCAAAGGGCTGCACTTTGTCATAATATATCAGAATTTGATTTAATGTTTCGATAAGAGTCTGTCTATGATTTGAAATGATTTGGATGAGATCATAGATCTACATTTTTACTAGATCTTAATGAATCTATCTAACGATGCTCTGTTCAATATTCTTAGGAGATGCTAAAACAAAAACCTTTTGTTTTGATGATGTGTTCA
The DNA here is from genome assembly GCA_019776745.2 of Taxus chinensis. Lineage (NCBI taxonomy): Eukaryota > Viridiplantae > Streptophyta > Pinopsida > Cupressales > Taxaceae > Taxus > Taxus chinensis. The sequence goes on along the minus strand of CM034148.1, from coordinate 472,382,327 downwards.
AATCCTTAGGATGAGGGATGACAATGAAGGTCTTGGTTTTTGTCTCTAAGGTTGATTTGGGATCCTATGAGATGGATCAAGTAGTCTCTTGAAATGCATTTCTAAATAATGGAGGGCCATTGCTGAGTGAGTCATCTCCTGAGGGAGAAATAGTTGATGTCAGACTAGATGTGGAAGGAAGGGACTGGATTGGTCCCAGGGAAAGTCTTCCCTCTTTAATGAGTTTATGAATAATGGATTGCAATGCTCTAAAATGGTCAGTATCATTTCTGGGAGTACGCTGAAAAGCACATATAAGGTTAGAATTAAACCATAAAGGATTCTTCTCTTTTGGGTCAAAGGCCTTGATAGGAGGAAGCATAATTACAAAAGTTTACAATAAGTTTTATAAAATTTCTGTATATGTTCCAACTAGAGTGCTTGAAGATGAATTATGAGATACTTTATATGTTTGGGGTAAATTTCAAGTGTATTAATGCTTTGATGATCTATTTTTGATGTTGATTGGTGTTCTAGTGCTAAGTGGTTTTGGATTGTTGGGTTGAATTTTTTTGAGAATCTGAAACAAATGATTTTGGATTTGAATGTTTAACCCTAGGAGGGATTATAGATTTTGAATGTGAAGATGCATCCTTGAGAGGAGTAGCAACCAACTTAACTGGAGAGTTAGACAAAGATGTTATGGTTGGTTCGGGTATAGGGAAAAAATAGTCTAAGGTGATCTAAAGAGGGTGGGGATTGAGGGGATTGTGTTGATGAAATGGAAGGAAGATTCAAGGTCATTACATGATAAATTTCCTTTAAAAATTATTCAAATGATGAATTTGGGGTGAAATAAGAAGGTTGTTTGGATGTAACCATAAAATTTAATGTGGATGAGAGAGTGTAAGGAAGAACTGGTGTGGGTCCAACAGATGGTATGACGGGAAAGTGGGGAATAGATATAGGTGAGGTGGTTAAGCCTGCTAGAATGGATGAAATGGATAAGTAAGTTGATGAAGGACCAACCTCGGATGTTGAAATAGGTTGAAGTGGTTTCTTCATGAATGTCTCTAAGGGAATAAATGATATATTTTCAAATAGGGTTTTGGTAGTTATAGATGTTCGAGTAGATGTTGAAATAGACGTAGGCATAATAGATGTAGGGAGGATATTAAAGGGAACGGATATGATGAATGATGAAGTTATGGATTAGATAGGTTCCTAATCAAAAACATTCAGGGTGTTTATAGTATGAGCATTAGGTGTTTTGGTTTTGGTACAAGTGGTAGCTTGGTTTGTCGATGTATGATTTGGGAAAGGTTGTTTGAAAATGTTAAGGGGTTGATTGGGTGAAGAATTTGGATTTTTGATGTGAAATCACCCTAATTAATGAGTCTTCAAACCAAATACTTGAAATTATGGCATCTTTTTGTCATGGCCTCAAACTTGGTGATACTTGTTATAATGGTCTTCATGATACCATATAGGTTTTGGTATTGACTCATCAACTAGTTGGATAGGGGGAAGTGTGACAAGGTTTTTTGTCATTAATTTGTCAAATATTCTATTATATGACTCCCCAGAGGGAGTGTAGTTAGGCACTGGTTGAGTGAATCATTGTTGATTCCATGTGCTATATGTAGATGAAGGAGATGATTTAACAACTACAACATTGGCTAATACCTTAGATTTGTCATTTGGTGTGGATGGTTTAGTAAATTCATGTTTGGGTTTATTTGATTTCAATTTTTAAATCACCCTACTCTAGGGTGCATATCTCAAGTTTCTGAGCCATGGTGAAGGCCTCATCAAAGGTTCGTAACGATTGAATTTGTAAAGTTAAAGATATATTCTTTACACATGGGCATGAGAAAGTTTTGATGAGATCAACTTGCAGAAGAGGAAATGATAATTGGTTTATAGTGAGGCATCATCATGCAACGAAATATGTAATGGATTCATCTTCAAATTTTCAGATGGCATATAGATCATTGATAGTTATTCTTCACACAATGTTAATTGAAAAATGTTCTAGAAATAAATATGTGAGTTAACAGAAAGAGAATATTGAATATTGAGAGATACTATTATACTAGTCCATTTCCAGGCTAGACAAGGACGTGGGGAAAGTATAGAGCATCAAGTCCTGATTGTCTACAATAAGATAAAATGCATGTTTAAATGCACGAAGGTGTTGTTTTGGATCCTCTTTGGTTTTAAAATTGGAAAAAAAATGGTAATTCCCATTGCAGAGGATATTATTTAATTGGTATGCATGGGTGAATAGGCTCATTACATATTTTATCATAGGGTAATGAGACGCTTGTTCCTAGAGTAGAAACTTTAAGGTTGGCTAACCTATTCACAAGGGTATGTATGGGCTCATTTGAAAGATTTTTCTAGGGGATAATATGTGTTGGATTCATGTAAGAATTGGTTAGATAATTTTTTTATGAACTTGTGGATATGTTTTTGGTTGAGGAATTTGTTAGGGTACACCATGGGATGTGATTGAAAGGATGGTTGTTGAAATAATTATTGTTGGGTGATGGGAATGTGATAGGATTGTTGGGATTGGATAGGTTTCTGTGGAAAGTGTTGAGCATGGATGTGGGTATGAACATGATATTGTTGTTAAAATGGGTTAGAGACTACATAATGTAGAGCACCAATGAAAGGGGGTTGAGAAATATTGATTGACATGATAGATGTGAGAAGATCATATTGTCTAGATAGGGGGTATGATGTTTGGGCATAATAATTGGGGATATTAATGGGAATAACAATTGAAGAGGTGAGGGGAAGATAATTATAGATTTTTTTATTGATTAGTGGGAGGTTACAAGGAATAGGCATGATTATCTGGGTAGTTTGATGAGTTGAAGGATTGGTAGAAGAGGAAGCAAGGTGGGATACAAAAAGCTCATTAGTTGTAAGATGGGTTTTTTTGTGATTGGTTTGATAAGGATAAATTTTTTGGAGTGGTGGTCCATCTAGGGGAATTTGCGTTGATCTCCTAAGGAGGTAATCTTAAAGTGCCAATGGATTGGGATCCAGAAGATCTTAAAACATGGTATTGGTGAGAGGGACCTTAGGTGGTTTAGAGGCTTTTGATCGAATTGATGGTGGGGTGGATGGCCTAGATGGGATAGATTGATGGTAAAATAATTGGTTGTTCTCACCTAACGTTTTAGTGTGAACAAGAGGTTCTGGGTGAGAGACGTTGATGGGAAGCTGAGTGCTCAAGGGTACATATGATGTGGTTGTTTTAGAGAACATTTGTTGAGATAAGGGATTGTTTGAAGAAATTTTTTGATCCATTCTCTTAGATACTAAGCAAGGGAATACGGACATGAAAATTGTTTTTACCCAAGCAAATAAAGAAGGCTGTTATTTTTATGTTCTTAAAGTATGAAAAGAAAGGGGATGAATAACCAAGTACCTATGAGAAGGTAAACTATGTCTAGTTTTAGGTTTGTTATGGTTGGGGAATGTCTGAGGCATTCTGCTATTGGGTGATAATTTCCCAATCAAAAAACCAAGTAGGGGGATGTTTTGATGTGTTAATTTTATTTTTGAGGTTTAAGGTTGTGTGTGATGCAGAATATTAAACCCTTACTTAAGTTATGTGGGAAAATAGGATGGAAAAATAATGTTCTTTTAATCCCAAAATGAAATGTGATGTTGGATGAGGAAAAAAATAGGAATGGGAAATTACAATGTAAAAAGGAGTAAATAGTGAAAAAGTGGAATACCTAGATAATGCTTTTCATATTTATCTATAATTCTTGGGTGATGAGTGATCCAAATTGTAAACCTAACATGAACAAGCAATAAATCGGAACCTTGTGTTGTAGTGTTATTAGAAGACAAAAAAAGTAAAGACAAAAAATAATAAATGCAAGAAATCACCTAAAGGGTTTTCCCACTAGGCGTACCATGAATTTTTTTGAAATTTCTTGTTCATAATGAAATTAATGACCTAGGTACCAAATAAATTAGCAACTCGGAAATGAATGAGGGTTTATTTTACCTTAGATGTGATACGAGTGCTAGATGGTTGATTCTTGCTGTTGGAAAAGAGATAAAATCTGTAAGATAGGCTGAAAATAATTTTGATTAGATGATTTTGGTAGTGGCTTCCAGAAAAAGTGGACATGAGAAGCATTAAATTCCTCAGTGGATATCAAACCCTATTTTTTTTTTAAAACAATGTAAAAATAAATGTATATTGATAATATACAGAGACTGAGAGGGTACAAACTATGAAAAACTTATTGATTTATTTAGATATAGATCTAATTATAACAACTAAAAATAAAATGTACCTAGTCTAGGTCGATGGAGACCCAGACTGTGCAAGGACAGGTTGATTATGACCTGGGAGACCAGATCAGGAAAATAAGAGAAATATGCATACTATGCAGGATTGGAATGCAATCTAGAAGTTGCAGATGTATGTAAATTCTAGAGTCAACCTGTAGAGAAAATATGAACAGAGACTAGGGAAACAATAGGAAATATGGATTAAGGCAGGGAATTGAAACCAAGACCCTGATTGACAAGGAATGGGTATAAATAGGTTATTTTCTTGTGACAGAGAAACTTGGATGAGATTTTAGCAAACTGGAAGAGAGGCTAAGCACATGCAGGGGCTCAGGATGGTTAAGGAATAGAAAAGTAAGGGCTAAAAATTTTGATTTGATGGTGACCTTTTAGGGTTTACGATGACTATGATAGAAATGGATAAGTTCGAGGAGAGGGAAGCCAAATGGATAACCTCAAGTATAGGTTTAAAAAAGATGTTGATAAGAAATCTACGAGCTCTGCTACCAATGTTTTAAACATGTAAAAAGGTTATATAAGAGGAATACCAAGATAATACAATAAAGCTGATTAATGCAATATAAAATGAAATTTTTTTCACAAAAATACCGATCATGACTAATGCATGCACATTGCAAGGTGGTCTAAGATATTTGTAATGGCTTCTAGACTGTTCAAGCATGGATGATTGTTTAGAGGCTACGATGAAAGATTCTAATTCACATGCATTCGATGATGAATGGAAAGAAAGAAACTGGATTTATAGAGTCGACAATGATTGGGATAGGTCACTGCCGATCATGGGGAAAGTTTCCTCTATGGGAATATTTTCCTGTTTATGGTGTAATTTATTATTTTGTAGGAGTTGGACAAATTATGTAAAGAATTATGTGGGAAGGGGTTTTTTGGGGTTATTTATGGATGAGATGTAGATGAGTTGCCAATGGAGATAGGTTGGAAAAATCTTAGGTGTATATTTAGAATAAAACCATTCCAAAATGGAAGTTTCTTAGGGACGATTAATTGATTAATTAATTACATAATTGATGTTGATTAAATAGGACTTAAATATGATGGGAATTTGATTAATTAAAGGGGATAAATTAATTAAGTGGGCATGTGATTAAATAATGGGGGTGAATAGAATAAAATATGCACACGCAGGTGATGAGGTTATATATACTGAATTTAGGTGTCTACAATTGTCTCCCTTAAAAGAAAATAAGCTCAATACCCAAAACATTATCCTAACCCTCCTCAGGCTATGTATAACATGGATTTCAATATCCAACCCAAATATTTCCCTTGAATTACCTCCCAATGAAACTACCAAATGTTAACCCGCAACCCCTTCCTACTGCTAGCTCAACTAAATACATTTTTCTAGCTTAAAATAACATGGCTAAAAGTTTTGAATGGTGTCATCCATGTGATCAACCTCATAAGAAACATATATGTGAGGCTAGAATTAAATCTTTGTTGGAGAAAGATATCATGGTTCAAACTCAATTCTTCTCGTAAGAACAAGAATTGGCTCCTTCAACAAACATCACATATGACATTTAAGAAACTACTCCTAAACCTAACTTCATGTTATTTATACTTGAATATTTTTGTATGATCAATCAAGTCACGGGAAACGTAATTAGACCACAACTACATGTATCAGAAAACATGAGGTATAATAAGAGGAATATGGATGTAAGGTCCCCTCCTCTATTTTTCCAAATTTCACATGAAAATCCTAGTCTGCCTACAAACTTAAGTGGAATTTTTCTTCATCCAGCTTACTATGGGTCACTCAGTTGATGTAAAATGAAAATTTTCCATGGAACATTCCAAATACATACAACACTATAGAAATGCATGGTGAAAAAATCCCACCAACCAAAGATCTTGCACATGTAGAAAATAGGAATAAATTTCTACTTATTCATTCCAAAAATCTGTAGGTATTCCTCTCAATATTTTGGAGCAAATGAAGAATAAAAATATAAATTTCAAAATGTGGTATGCCCTATCTATCCCATATCAAAGGTATCTATTGCAATAAGCTTTGAAGTAGCTTCCACCTATAGAATCTGCCATGTATAGATGATTATGTGGTCAACATTTTTCATCCTAAGGATGAGAAAGTATGTGAAATGATTAAGAATCATCCTTTCTATATGTTTTTTATAGTTGAAAAGAACCTAGTTCACAATTATATGATATATTACATTGCTAGTACCTCATTCATGCCAAAGAAATTTGTATATATCTTGGGTACTGAGTACAATCTAACTTCAAAGGGTGTTTTATAGCTTGATGGATCAATAATGCAAGTCTTGGGAATAGTTAAAGATCTTGAATTAACCCTGCATTCTTGACCAAAACTAACCATAATGTAGGACATTTCTATGATTGACTTTCCACCATTATTTACCCTTTACCTCTCTAGATATTTCATAGCTAAGTAGTTGGATATATTTCCTCATATTGGTCTCGTATACTTCTCAAGCCAAGGAATATAACTAGGTTTACAATTAAGGATAAACCTATTTATTATTATCGTGTGGAATTTTATGATCCCACTCTTATAAATGCCAATTGCATGATCTAAGAAGAAACAAATTGTGATCTTAAACTAACTATGTGTATTCATCAATTTCGATTCCTAATATAATGTAAGATGAATGGGACAAAGAGAAATATGAAATTGACCCTTATGATACAACTATTGAAATTGGCCTCGACACATATTGTATCCATGAGGAAAACTTTATTGTTTCCATTTTGTATAAAGAAAATGAAAATGATGTTTTTGGAATGTGGAAGATGTATTTTGATGGTTATAGAATTAGGAATAAGGGTGGGGTGGGATTAGGTATGATCTCCCCATGAAGAAAAAAATATTCTCGTATAATAGGATATAATTCACATGCTTCAACAATGTAGCAGAATATGAGGTGTTGGTTTATGGTCTACTAATTATGGAAAAGAAACAAATAAAATTCTTACAATTCTTTAGGGGCACTAAGCTATCCATTCACTAAGTTAGAGGTAAGTGTGTGGCTAATAAAAATATTTTGAGAGATTATAGGCACTGAGTTTGGGATCTCCTTGAGAGTTTTGAAGCCATCAACCTTCAGGTGGTGCCATGAAAATTAAATAAAGAATTGGATTGAATGGAAACCATTGGCTGCTAATTCTCTCCCAAGGATGACATTATCCAGGGAATTCAACATGTCAAAGTTGTTGTGAGACCATCTATCCTAGATAATGTTTTCAGCTCAAAATATTTTGGGAATGGTGATAAAATTATTAAATTCATTCAAAACAAGGAAAAATCCTCTTCATGTTTACAACCAACCTTGCAAGATAGCTATGGTGATCAAATCATTCATCCACAAAAAACAAGTTACCCAAAAGTTTAGACACCCATGAATGCATTTTCAATTTTGATGATGAGATCAACTGACATATTAAAATCATGTCTAGATGTTAAGAGGAGTGCAAGCCTATCACCATTGCACCAAGAAAGGAGCTTCTACTATGAAAATTATGTACTACTAAAGAAGAATGATATTTTTTCCTTATGTCAAAACTTTCATGATGTATTTACTATCCATTTTTTACCCCGTAGAAAAATGGATAACTTGAAAAAAATTAGACTTGAGTGGTTGATGGGGATTTAATGAAGAATCTAGAGAAAACAGGTAAATTTCATGTTTTTTGGGCACTTTGAACCATTTGGATGTAATTTCCCTTCTCTCTAGGATTCATAGTTCAATACTTAGCCAAATTTGAGAAAAAAGTGGTAAAATGGTGAAAATGGATTTTAGGGAATTCTTCTATACTTCTCCTAACTCCCTAGATTTTAAAAAATCCAAATAGGTAAAGAAAAAAGAAGAAAAAACAAGTTTGGAGTTATGCGAAATTTCGATGCTTCTTTACTTCTTAAAAATAAATAAGTAAAGAACTTTATAAGGTCTGAGAAAAGAACATCATAAAATTCATGGCAAAGGGCAAAAACATAGAGATATCTAGAAATTTGATGTCTCACTACTACGAAGTAAGGGCCAAGCACAAACCCAACTAGAGTAATCTTGGAAACCCGTGAAGGGAGAAATCAAGAAATAATGCATAAGTTCTACCTGGGACATCTACAAAGTAATAATCATTCAAAAATCTAAAGCAAATCACTTTCCAAATCCTGCAAAACAAAGGCTAGAAACAGAGAGATGCGCAAAAATATGATGCATGCCAACTTTAAAGAAAATGACAAGAAAAAATCCGAAGTAAAGTAGTTATACAAACCTGCGAAGAGGCAAGGAGGGGAGTAATGTGGGGTTGTGCCATGACATTTTTGTGAAGTAGTTGTGGGTCATAAAACTACATTAGCATAACTCACTCCCCAGGGAGCCAAATCCAATAAAATTATACTCGTTGGATTTGTATTTCAAGCTCTCCATCATGAAACAATAAAATATGGAAATAAGGTGGAGTTGGTGGGTGGGAAAGGTGAAAAAATCTCCCAATTCAAAAGAAAATGTCCCAAGAAGTTGAAAATGCATTAATGGAGAGAAGGGATTTACAAGGTTTTCTTGATGTTTCTAGGCCATTTAATGACTCTTATTAGAGGTTGGATGAAAAACTCAAGTTTCCCTCCTCTCTTACATTTTCTAACTTCTATATATTGTAAAATATATCTCATTTTGTAGTTGTTGGACATTTCTGTAATGTTTCTCTCTTCTTCTCAGTTGTTGGGTAGATGTTGGAGCTCCAAGCCTCATTTTGATCATTTTAATGATGAATCATGCCTTCTACCTTCAATATGATGTATTATGCAAACTTCTAAAGCAATAATATCAAGTTTTGTGGTTGTTTCACTTCCCTAGCTTGAGTTTTTACTCCTTTATCTTACCTTTATTCATGTTTTCATGTATTTTTTGCATTTTCTTATTATCATGGAAAGATTTAATGATGTTGTGCTTATAAAACTAGTGCATTGAGTGTTGTTGTGGTCTATGGTTCCTTTTCCACCCTCTCCATCTCCATTTTCTCCCATTTTCAAGCATTTGAGAGTGTCCCAACCCCCTTTTTCTAGTGTTATCACCTCTTTTAGTGTAGGATTTCACTTTCATGCATCTCTCTAAACCTCTCTCTCTCTCCCTAGTCCCTTAGAAGTTTAGATTATGATTATTTAGTTATATTTTCCCTTTTATGAGTAGTTTAGCATTAGATTTAGGTAGAGGAAGTTATCTTTCTCCAGGGGTCCATCTCAAGTAGCAAGTCCCACAACTTGAGAGATGGTCCCATGTTAGCAAAAATTAGGGATCTGTAATGTGAAAATCATAGGGTGCTACTTTTTTGTGATAATAGTTTTTGCACACCCAGTGGGATAAGCATTGAAAGCTTAAATTTTATCATTTTCCAAGTTGATGTGTTCTTGGTAAATTTAGTCTTTAGAGGTACATTTTCAACACATATAGTGACTCCAATGATTCAAGTAACCCACCATCTCAGTTATAGACCTTTCCCTTTATTCTTCCATTCATTTTAATGTTTCCATTTTAGTCATGGCTCTCCAAGGAGTTTTTCCATTTCTTTATTTTACTTCTATTCCACTCCATTTGTAACAGTTGTATGTTATCCCCAAAACAACCTTGAAAAATATACCCCTTTTCTATGAAAATAGAGATCAATACCCTACTGATCATATTTAAGATATAACAAACCCCTTTGTCATTCATGATGTCATAGAAGATAATGTTTTCCTCAGAATTTTGGTTTCATCTTTCAAAGGCAAGGAGAGAGATCAGTACAACAATTTGGATCCACAATCCATTTCCATATGGAATTAGCTGGGAGAACAACTACACAATAGGTTCAAGGAGGATTCAGATGTCATTTTACTCATGAAACACCTTAGAAAAATATAGAGGGATACAATGGAGTTTATTCCTGATTTCAACATTAGATTTATAAGGACATGACACAAAATTCCTCAAGAATATAGACCCTCGCAAGGTATGGCATTATTGTAGTATTTGAGATCCTTTGATGTTAACTTATTTATATTGATTCAATCCTTAGGGGGCGCAGTCTTCCTCAATATTTTTCCATTACATCCCAAGTTGAGAAGATTCTTTTTCAGGATGGAAAAATAAAATACATCCCCATTGCTTCAATTCTTTTCTCACCTCCTCAATTTTTTTCTTCCCCTTGTGCGAATAATGAAAAAGACATCATTCATTACCAAAATCAAGAAGCTCCTTTGCTTCATTATCCTTTATTTGATGTTTCAAAATTATTTTATGCTTAGAGACTTCCCCAAACTTTGTAAAAATTCCTCCCATCTCCACTCAGTGCACTACCCAACTTCACCAAACCTTGCACTAATTTTTCCAAAAGTTGTGGTATCTCAAACATTATCCCTAGTTTCTACCCAACCATCACTAGACATATTTATCCTATAATGTTCATATAAAGGGATGTTTGCTATGATTTTGGAGAGAAATATAAGCCCATGTAACACTCCAAACAACAAGACTTAAAAAAACACCATGCAACTATTTTGGAGGAAATAAATCAATAGAGTAAGGAGTATGTTTTGGAGGATTATTATTTTTCTCAAGTTGATCAAATCATGTCTTGTGAGCATAAAATACCTCTACCAAAGCATGTACCAAATCATCATCCCCTTGTTTATACCTCTTCTCTAACCAATTATACGAAAGAAGATAATCCTATATTTGTTTAAGATTGGTATGATTTAGATTGGGAGGATGAGAGGATCCAATTTTTGCAAAAATATGAGTTGGATATCATAACAGAGTACGTAGATATGAAGCACAATACGAAAGGAAATGGAGGGGAAGAGAAAGTTTTTTTCAACACTAGTGCTACCCAAGACCTTAAGGAAGAATTTATTAAAAGTGAGAAATGTGTTTCCAGGGAATGTAGTGATCCTAATTTCTCTACATGTCTAAAGATTTCTGCACTTTTAATAGAGGATCATGATAGAATAGAGAATAAGGAAAGTTAAGGTGAACTAATTACAAAATCAGTAGCCATCGAGGTGGAAACATATTTGTTTGTAGAAGAGGTAGTATCAATTTTGAATCAACATACAAATAGACACCTTTAGGTAGAAAGTCTGCAGGATGATCCCATTCATGGGATTGAGCTTCAAAGATATGGGAAAATCAAAAGGATCAGTCCTTTCCCAATCAAAATTTAGGTTAGTTTGGAGCCACAAATGGAGTTTTAACCAATCATGCTTACTTTAGAGCATGAAGAAGAGCTTCAGTGTACTAAAGGTCAACTAAAACACCTCCAACCAAATGTAGAACAACTAAAGGAGGTATTTGTTTTGTTTGTTGATACTTTGATTAATATGGTGGAAAATTAGTAGGTTAGTTTGGAGCCACAAATGGAGTTTTAACTAATCATGCTTACTTTAGAGCATGAAGAAGAGATTTAGTGTACCAAAGGTCAACTAAAACACCTCCAACCAAATGCAGAACAACTAAAGGAGGTATTTGTTTTGTTTGTTGATACTTTGATTAATATGGTGGAAAACTAGCTGCAAATTATTTTTTCACTCTCACTACAAACCATGTTCAGTGTCAAATCATTCATATGGTCTCAATATGTGAGGAAAGGAAGGTACTTCTCACAACCTATTATAGGTTTTATTTATCCTCCTTTTCCTCTAGTTAGAATAGAGTATGTAGGTTTTCTTTCAGTAGAAGAGGTACTTATGCACTTTCTGCATGCTTCCAATTGGAGCATGTATGATTTTACATGTTTGTACATAGTTTTTTTTCATTATTTATCTTACACAGTACATTTCAGTCAAGGCAATGTTCACAGGGAAATCAATTATTTTCAGGTAGTTCCAAGTATGCCCATCAAATCAGCATGTGTCCTAAAACACTGCAATGCTTCATCTTTACCATAATTTAGTTCAATTTTTTCTTCAAAACATGGAAGAGAAATCAGATTTGAGACAAGTTTCATATGTATTCATTCAGTCTCAACATATTACTTGTAGAGGAAAGAGATGAATTTTAAAATTCAAAGAAATTTTTAACTCAAATAAAACCTTATTAAGAAGATTTCTTATGATGTGGATGGTCAATTGAGAAATAACATATCAGCTCCAAGTCCAAACAACAATTCCTTAAGTGGATTCAAGGGAAATATTTGAAGTTCAGATCAGTTCATGGATATCAGGATGACTTCATACCCAATGGATGCTTTAAGGCCATTGATCAAATCATCTAGCAGGAAGATATCTCTATGAGTCACCAAATTATTATTCATTTTTAATCTCGGGAAAAATGGATAGTTGGAAAAAATTAGAATTGAGTGGTTGATGGGGATTTAATGAAAAATATGGATAAAGCAGGTAAATTTCATGCTTTTTGGACACTTAGAGCCATTTGGACACAATTTCCCTTCTCTATAGGCTTCATAGTTTAATACTTAGCCAAATTTGAGTAAAAATGGTAAAATGGTGAAAATGGATTTTAGGGTTTTCTTCTATCCTTCTCATAACTCCACAGATTAAAAAAAATCCAAATAGTTGAAGAAAAAATGAAGTTTGGATTTATACGGAGTTTTAATGTTGCTTTACTTATTAAAAATAAATAAGTAAATCACTTTCTAAGGTATGAGCAAACCACATCAGAAAACTTTTGGTAAAGGGTGAAAGAAAAGAGTTATCAAGAGTACCACCAATGCAAAGTAAGGGCCAAGCACAAACTTGAGTAGATTAATATTGGAAACCCATGAAGTAATGGTGAAAGGAAGAAGTAATGAGGAATTTACACCTGGAACAAGTGCAAAGTAATTATCATTCAGAAACCCAAAATAAATCACTTTCTGAATCCCATAGAACAAAGGCCAAAAATAGAGAGTTGTGCGGAAATGCGATGTGTGCCAACTTCAAAGAAAAGGCTAAGAAAAAATACAAAGTAAAGAAGTTCTACAAACCCACGAAGAGGAAAAGCAGAGAGTAATTTGGGGTTGTGACATGGCACTGCTGGGAAGTAGTTAGGGGTCGTAAACCCATATTGGGATAACTCACTCCCCAAGGAACCAAATCCAATAAAATTATACTTATTTGATTAGTATTTCTAAGCTCACCATCATGAAACAAAAAATATGGAAATTAGGTGGATTTGGTGGGTGGAAAAGGTTAAAAACTCTCCTAGTTCAAAAGAACACATCCCAGGTAATTACAAATTCATTAATGGAGGGATGGAATTTATAGGGTTCTCCATGATGTTTCCAAGCCATTTAATGAATCTTATTGGTTTTTGGATGCAAAACTCAATTTTTCCCCCTCTATTACTTTTTCTAATTTATATATATTGTAAAAGAGAGCTCATTTTGTAGTTTTTGGACATTTTTGGAATGTTTCTCTTCTTCGTAGTTGTTGGGTAGATGTTGGAGCTCCAAGCCTCATTTTGAGTATTTTAATGATGAATCATGCCTTCTACCTTTAGTATGATGTATTGTGAAAACTTATGAAGCAATGAAATCAAGTTTTATGGTTGTTTCACTGCCCTAGCTTGGGTTTTTACTCCTTTATCTTACCTTTCTTCATGTTTTCATGTATTTTTTGCATTTTCTTGTTATCGTGGAAAGCTTCAATGATGTTCTGCTTATGAAACTGGTGCATTGAGTGTTTTTATGGTCTATGGTTCCTTTTCCACCCTCTCCATCTCCATTTTCTCCCATTTTCAAGCATTTGAGAGTGTCCTAACCCCCTTTTTCTAGTGCTATCACCTCTTTTAGTGTAGGATTTCACTTTCATGCATCTCTCTAAACCTCTCTCTCTCCCTATTCCCTTAGAAGTTTAGATTACGATTAGTTAGTTACATTTTCCCTTCTATGAGTAGTTTAGCATTAGATTTCGGTAGATGAAACCGGCCTTCTCTGGAGGTCCATCTCAAGTAGCAAGTCCCACAACTTAAGAGATGGTCCCATGTTAGAAAAAATTAGGGATCTATAATGTGCAAATACTAGGGTGATACTTGTTTGTGATGACATTATTCTCATGGAATTATGATGATAAAAAATATTTAACCCCAACATTTCTCAACATGCTATTGATTTTGATCTTGTGGATAAGCTAGTTAGGTAAAAATAAAGACCTATGAACCATAGGATTGAGCCCCTAATGAGGAAGGATTTATATAAACTCCTTGAATTAAAAATAGTATATTCCATCAAGTATTCATCTTGGGTGGAAAATTTGGTTCCGGTTAGAAAGAAAAATGGAGAAATAAGGCTCTATATGGTTCAAGGTCTTGAACAAGGCTTCATAAAAGGATCATTATTATTTACCTTCCATGGATCAAATTATTCAAACAATGGTTGGATATGAGATATTCTCTGTGTTTGATGGCTATTCAAGTTTTAATCAGATCAAGATCAGATCAGATGATAAATACAAATCCATGTTCACAACCATGTGGGAACATACACATACCAAAAAATGGCTTTTTGGTTTTCAAATGTGGGCATCATTTTTAGAAGGAAATGGAAATCACTTTCTGTGGACTCATAAATCGTGTTGTACTTATTTATTTACATCATATCACAATATTCTCAAAACAAGGAAAACATCACATAGAGCATTTGGACAAAGTCTTCAAACAATGCAAAGAATTTTGTGTGTCATTGAACCCCACGAAATGTATTTTTACATTCTACAAGGTATGTTATTGGGTCACGTTGTTTAAAATGATGTAATTGCAATTGAACCAAAAATATTCTATGCCATCCTCTCCCTTTAATTACCAACTCATAAGAATGATCTTCAGTCTTTTCTAGGCATGATCAATTTCATTAGCAAGTTCATTCCTAAAATTGTTAGATTAGTTAAGCTTATCACCTTGATGCTTATGAAGGACATTACTTTCAAATGAACCATGGAAGGAAGAGAAAACTTCACCAAGATCAAATCCACAATATCCCAAGTGCCAACACTTTATAAATAATTTCATCCTTTATGCTTATGGTGTGGATCTTAGTGTATTTGTGGTTCTCACTCAAAAGAATAATAAATACATGGAGAATCTTGTGGATTTCTTTAGCCAAACATTGCAATATTTTGACCCAGGTATAAAAATTTGGAAAAATAGTTTTTCTCCATCTTGTGGGATCTTATAAACTTCAAAACCATGCTAGCTGATAACCAAATTTAAGTCTTAGTATCACACCCCAATGTGAGATATTTAATCATGGGTGACAAAAATCAATGAAAAGAGAGCCATATGGGTTACCAAAATGATGGAGTTTGATGTGACCATTAAGGCCAAAAAATGATGAGAGGCATAGACTTATATGAATAACTTACCTTGGATTCTTGGGATAATCAGGAATCTTCTTTCTTCATGGAGAAAAATTTAGAACAAGCCATGAAGGATTCATAGGATTTAGGTGATATTCAACAAGAAAGTACGTGAAGTCATGAAAACCTACATGAAAAATGAATTCATGCTAAATTTGGTAGTTGGATAAATAAAATAGAACCATTTCTATCAATCGGTGGCCACCCTCTTGGTTTGAGTAAGAAAAAGATGATAAATATTAGGTTACAATCAATTCCTTATGTTTTAATTGATGAAATCATGCTTAAAAGGAACATTGATGGTTTCCTACTAAGGTGCATTGAGGGAGAACAAGTAGATAACTTCTTGGTGGAATTCCATGATGGTTTATTTGGTTGGTATTTCTCATCCAAGACCATAACAATGAAAATACTTGGAGTAATATACTTCCAGCCCACATTATTCATGGATGTTTATAAATGGGTTAGTAAATGTAAATAATGTGCATTCTTTACTGGTAAGAAGAAAATGGCATCCATGCCCCTTCATCCAATTAAGGTGGATGAACCATTTCCTTAATGGTGATGTGAATTCTTAGGCATGATAAATATTTTGTTAGGTATGGATTTTGAAAGAAACAAATTACTTTACGAGGTGGATCGAGGCCATACCACTCAAGGAGGCTATTGAAACAGTCATCATTGAATTCTTGGAGGATATTGCAAAATTTTTTGGGGTTCCTCAAACTATCATTTTTGATAATGCAAAGGAATTATTAGGATCAAAAATATCTGATTGCACTCTTAAAAATGGATTATATTTGAAAAATTCTTCCAATTATTACCCACATGGTAATGGTTTGGTGGAATAAAATAACACTTGATAATTATAAAAATCATGAAATGTACTATGTAGATCAATCAAAGACAATGAAACACTAATGTACATAATACTCTTCGACGTGAAAAAATTACTTCGAAGAAATCTAGTTGTAATTCCCCATTTTTCTTCATATATGGTAGAGAAACTAAGCCCCCATTATCATTGGAGTTATCTTGATTAGAGCTAGCTTAAAAATTGGAATCTGAGAGAGCAGATAAAAGAGAGATCAAAGTGGTGGAATTGGGTAAACCTTAATAATTGAGACTATCCACCATCGATAAGATGCAAAATAATCAAATATAAACCAAGTTATGGTATGAAAAAAAATCTAAGAAGTGTATTTTCAAGGCAAGTGATTTGGTCCTTAAGTGGGACATTGATGGAGCTAAACCAAGGAGACACTCTAAGTAAAATTCACTTTAGATTGGGCCATATATTATCTCTTCTTATAGGTATGCCAACTCATTTTAGTTGTTTAATCTTGATAGAGATGTATTGCAAATCCCAATCAATGGGATTCATCTCAAACACCCCCATTAATTTTTCCCATTGCATCTTGTAAATACTTGTTTTTTTGTATTATTGGAGGTCCCCTCTTTTTTTGTGTAAAGATCATCAATTGAGTTACTTTTACTCAGTACTTGTGGTGACATATTTGTTTGCAATAAGTGCTTGCACACAGTCTACATGTTTCACTTGAAACATGTATGATATTTCCTTCTATAAATAAGTTTTGATCCACTTGAATTCACTCATGAATCATATCAGAGATAGTTTCATTACATAAATTAGATGATCAGAGTGTATCTCAATGTACATCTTTCAAAATTCCACAGATCATATTCAATCCAAATTTTAAGTTCATTCAAATTCAAGAGACAAGTTTTCAATATGGCATCAATTTTCTCAAGGTCTTCATCATCTAGCATGAAGATTTTCCCTAGAGGTCGCCAAAATGTTGTCTAAAATTATACCCCATGTAATTTTGATCAACTTGTCAAAATGGACTTAACCATTTTTATGCTCTAGAAAATACATGAGAAACTATTTCAGTATGCTGCAGAACGTAGAAATTGTTTCATGGGTTCTCCTAACTAACAAAACAAAAGAATGAGAAGTTTAGGGACTAGGAATTTTTTTTTGATTTTAGTGTCTTACAGAAATTATTGAACATTTTTGGAACTAATAAAATTAAGTCCTTTATGTTTTAAGGTGACCATATGAACTCCATAAATAGTTTTATCTATGGAGAGTTGAGAAATTGGTCATCAGGTCAAAATCTAAATATCTAAGGATTAGACCCTCACAAGTAGTGTGAAATATTTCCACTCATAAGGTAGGAGAGGGGGAAAGTTACAAATATCTGTGGAAGGAAAAAATTTAAAATTCCATGGAATAAATAAAAATTCATGCCAAACTCTGAACTAGAGAGTCAACCACCCCAACGACTACAATTAAATGAAGGATGGTGTTCGTTTATGAAAATAGATGACATACGATAGATTAAAAAGGTTGTGATGTAGTTGTTGGTTGTATTTAGAGGTATCCATGATTTTAATACAAGAAATACCTATGATAAGTCATGGTTCCCACACTTATTTAATATGTTTTCATATGGATCAGTTCCAACATAGTATTCCTTCTCTTTTCTCTCTCATCATTTTTATCCATTCGACGAATTGTATAAAGGAAATTGTTTTCATACTTTGTCAGGGTTCTTCTCCCTTATTTCCTTAGCATATTTTCAAGCTCTTTCATGATAAAATTGAAAAACCTATGCTTTCAACCTCTGTAACTTACAAATGGTTATTTCCTTTCCTCGGGTTTGTATAGAAGTTATAAAATATTTATTAATATAAGTTTGGTTTATCTATTTCCTTTGAATACATTGTGTTGTATGAGAATATTTTGACCCCTTGCATCTTGTAGGTATCCTTGTGTCCTTTCATATGTGTCATTTGCATTGGAGTTCCACCTTTTTTCAAGTTCTATCACCCCCCTTAGCTTTCGATTTACCTTCCTTGCATCTCTCCCTCCCTAGTCTCGTGGAAGTGTTTGAGTTAGATTATTTGTAGGAGTATTTTAGAATTAGAAGTAGGCTGTGTTATGTGGGATTTCCAAATTTCTATAAAAATGAAGCTAACCTTATCCAAAGGTCATTCTCAAGCCGCAAGTCCCACACTTAGATACAGTCCTATGTTTCTTCAAAATTTTAGGTCTTCATGATTCAAATTACGGTCTAATTTTGATGTCTAACAATTAATTTTGTGAGTCATATCCCTTAGTGTTTAAAATAAATTTCATACTTATGCATTTATATCACTTCTTCCTTGAAACATAAAAAATATTACATTCACCAATATATACTAATAAAAATATAAGAGTCTACCATAATCAAATGCCATCAATCACATGCATAAAAGATGTCCGATGATCAAGCACATAGTCTAGATGCATGACTACATAGTCCATATTTATGAATGTGTTAGATTCCCCAACAACATAGTTTAGACACCCGCAAAAAGTTTCAAAATTCCTAATCACATATTACAGATGTTTGGCTACAGATTTTAGACTCTAGACACTTGACCATATAATCTAGATGCTCAAATACAGATTCCAGATGCCCGCTCAAATAATGTATATGCCTACCTATTAATCTAGATGCTCAAATACAGATTCTAGATGCCCGCTCAAACAATGTATATGCCTACCTATTAATCTAGATGTGTGTAAACACCTTGACCAATTTTGGTTGATAATATAAATGTGATGGCCCTGGTGGGATAATCATAAAAAAGGGAATATTTAATATTATTTTAGCCATCCAAAAAAGGGTTCATAAAGATGAAACCAAAATCCACACCAAATACATGTACTATGTATTAACTAAATAAAATATATTTTTTATTTATTTTCAAATTACAAATTACAATAATATACTTCATATTACCAATTTCAAAAACCCTTTTTTATGCAGAACCCACTGATAGTGATATTCCAAATGAAATAATTAATCACAATAATGTGTCACCACCTCAGAATATTATTGATGATGAGATTCCTCCATTAGAGGAAAATCCCTATTATGTTTCTGCATTGGATCAATCACATTCATGATCATGATATGCAACAAGTAGAAGAAATTTCCTATCATCAAACACCAACATCATCTGGAAATTATATCGTCAATTTTTTGAAAAGGAAGATAATAAATGATATTCGATGATGAGATCCACCAAATAGAAGATATTTATACACATAGTGATCAAACACCTATTTCAATATATAATACAACACCAACATTTGTGCGAAGAAAGAGAATTATATGGACTATTGGAAGGTCTTTTAATTTTTACTAGGAAGCTAAGTAAGGATTCATTAAACCAATAGAGAAATAAAAACTTAATGATAATCCAAAAAAATGTAAATGTACAATTTGTAGTTGGAAAATTATAAAGGAACACAAAATTCAATCCAAGCTAGACATAATTGAGAAACATTGTGGTAAAATATAAGTATTGGTTAAGTAAAAATATGGTCAAATAAAAAAACACAAAGATAGAAAAATGAAAAAGAATTCATTATTGTATGATATGAAACATAGTATAAAAATAAATATAAATTACTACCAAAATATTGTTGAGAAAGGAGGAATAATTACATATAAGTTTGTAAAATTTGTTTAGTATAATCTACGTGCCAAAAATATGCAGTTCTCAACTATTTACCACATTCAAAAAATGTTAGATCTATTTTTGATTTTCTGGATTATAAAAAATTATTTCAACATAATGGATTCCCTAAAAGTCTACAATTGCATTAGTAATATAATAGTTCTTGGGAAATGGGAAAATTTCTAGTGATGTTTGAGGAGGACTTGAAAAAAAAAGATAAAAATGCACAATTTATTTCACTATCTATTAATGAGGTCACAATAGTTGACAACACATCACAGATCTACATTCAAGTTTATACTTTTGAGAACCATATGAGGAAACCTCATTTATTAACAGTCTATAAAATGATATAAAATTGCAATGCAAAGAACCTTTATAAGTGGTTATTTCAAGTTTAACAGATATAACTAGGATGGATGATTATACTATCACTACTAAGTTAGTGTGCATTGGTACAAATGGTGCATCATTAATGTAGGGGAACAATAATGGTCTTTCCATTTGAATACAAACCATTGTTTCCCCATATATGATTCCAATCCATTGTATGGCTCATAAGATGAATCTTGCATAAAAAATAGTTAGCACATTAGAGAGTGTTGCGAAATTTGAAGATCTTATCTGCAATTTTCAAGCATATATGTCCAATATTATGAAAATATTTCTAGAGTTCTAGAAATTTTCATTTAGAGTTAATGATAGTAAAAATATTGTAAAAGATGTTGATACAAGGTGTATTTCCATGTATGAACCTACATGTAGAGTTTTTGAAGAATATCCATCACTGGTAGGTTTTATGTATAAATATCATACAGAAACTGACAAGGTAGATGATTTATTGTTCCATTTAACATATTTGGAAACATACTTACACTAAGTGATCCATAATTGCATGTAAATTATATTTATGAAAAATCCCACAAAATTGCACTCAAAATGATTAAAAATGGATGGTTTAAAAAAATTGTATATTTCTCATAATTATTCAATTAAATATGCAACTATAAATGACTATGTAAAATAATATTTAAGAGAGGAAAACAAATCCATGATCTTACAAGTTGATAGCGGAGTTAGGAAATTTTCCTACATCTCCAGGTCCTCCAAAAAGATGGATCTATAAGAATAATTATAAAAAAAAACTTATAAAAAGGTTGACAATTTTTTAGATCACCATAACAAGCTAAAGAGTCTTCTATTTACAAGTCGAATCCAAATCATTCCTTTAACCCAAACCTTATTTCCCAAAAATCTCCCTAATATCCTTAAAATAAACACAATCATACAACCATTACTCTTCAAATAGAATAAACTCACTTTTATAATGTTTCAAATCATGGAAAATCCGTTAGGAACCTATCTTTTTGTTGCAAGGTCCAAGGTTCAAGAATCCCTAAGCATTCCATACACATTCCACTTTCTATGTTTGGCATGTTTATCCTACATTGGGCATGTGGGGTTAGAGTTGATTGTTTAAAATCATGAAGTTGGCTAATAGATTTTGTCTTATGATATGGTTTTGTTGGTAAATATAATGCACAAGGGTTGGAATGTATGCACTAAGGTTGAATTTGGACTAGGAAAGTTGACATGTGGACTAGGTGAGTTGACATGTGGATTGGGAAAGTCAAAATGTGGCCTAAGTGAGTTATGTTATGGATAGTTAGTAGAGTTGGTATGTAGTAAATATTTATGTAGATTAAAAAATTGTGGAATATTGATCCCACATGCACAGTGGGTTGGATAAATTAGCATATAAAAGAAATGTGGCTTGCAAGTAATTGTTAAGTAATGAGGAAAAGGAACCCATCCTTAAAAAGAGTTTTCCAAACTTGGCTGAGGGCCCTCAGCCAATAATTGATGGGTTCCATTTTTCCAAACATGAGTTTTGAAGACCAGAGATAGCTGAAACCTTAATTTTCATCATTTTGGAACTTTTCATAAGATGATTAGTCCACTTGGAAATCTTGCATGAGTCCACATCACCGCAGACCTGCATGTTTTATTTTTTACTAGTTGGGAATTTTATTTAGCATGCAATATATTTCACATACAACCTTTGTTTTACAAGTTCCACATACCATCAGAAATATCTCAACATGATCTATGTAATAAAATTATTTGTAACTAAATTTTAATAATAAACTGAAATTTCTCAGTAGAGATCCTCCTGGATCACACTTCCCCATTGAGAAAATTTTGGACTTCCAAAAGGTTTTTCAATTGTGTTGGTGAAATAATTTTTCATGTTGCAAATTATGTATTTCCACAAAAACACATGGGGTTATGACCCTCCTTATTGAGTATGGGAGGCTTGTTTTATTAAATGTAAACTATCCTAATTTTTTGGGGTGGCCAAATAGGTCAGGGATCACACAGGACACTTCACTGAACATGTGGAAAAGTATTTGTATGGAGTACAAGGTAGGAATTTGCAGTGATGAGGGATAAAAAAGAGATTAGGAAAGAGAGAGTTATTGTTATGCGTAGGAACTAGCAGAGTTCACACACAATAACTAGAGTAGGTCCACATTCAAACATAGAAAAATAAAAATGTAAGAAATTATAGAGACTAACAAACTAGAGACATACAACTCTTTAGATTCATTAATCAAAGACACCAAGTTCCTTCTTGGTTATTCAAGATCACTATACTTACAAAGTGGTAGAAAGCATAGATAATAGAGTAAAGCACAAGAAAAGGAAATGGAAGAAATGTAGCTCTTATTTCTTGAGTAGTGATTAATAGAAACCTTAACAACCTACAATAATCCATAATTACTATATAAAAACTAAATTTTCAAGATTCCTTTGGAATGGAGAAGCCATTCTAATTTATAGCATTGAAAATTATCTTCTCATCTACCCCACATGCCTCTGCATGTACCATCACGTGAATTTATAATTTCTCTTAGAAGAGAAAAATTAAGTAACTCTCTTATAATTTGTGACAATACTTTTACATTTTATAATTATTTTATTGTCACTTATGTGAATAGGAAAAAATAGAAAAAAGTACATTATCAATTAAAAATTAGAATACAGAGAGAGAGAAGATAGAAAGGAAAAGGATTGACTAATATGCCTATGATGATGAAGATCTTTCTATTTGAAGCATGGTGATCACAATATCCTCCTATTGCAATGTGCATGAACACTTTAGACTGACAAATGAGTGTTTAGGAATATTGTTGTGATACCTATTGATGTGAGTCTAAGATGACTATGAGAATCACTAATGGTGATCCTTTATTGGTATCACAGTGAGAGTGAGGGTCACTCTCTTACTCCTTAGGATTTCAAAATTGACATTAGTGATCACAAACCAGCTCCATGATGTTTGGAACCCTTGATGTATGTCCCTCACTTATTGGAATATGTTGGCATGTTATTACATAGGTGTTTTAATTAATGCCAAACCTCATTAATAAAAAAGTGGCTAATGGAGTGGGGTAAGATAATGTAGATGAGGATGATGAAATGAAGATTCAATGGTCTTCATGGTTGCATTGCTTGATTCAACGAGGATTACCTATTCTTACAATCCTATTCAGGTGACCTAGCTAGCCTAGGTGATGGTGTATGAAATATGGATCTTCTTGGTGACTTGAGAATCATGTTTATATGATGGAGATAATGTTTTTGGATTTCTTGGGAACTCACATGAGGTTCATGGTGTAGATACAAGTTGGTGACCATGTTGCAGGTGTTCATTTGGGGCAGGTATAGTTGTTATATTACATGAGATTGAGTTATGGAGATATATGAGATCATGGATGTATGTAAGTAGTTGATTCATGATGTACCAGTTATTTTATGACCATTTTTAATTTTTTCATGATGAGTTACAATGTTCTTTCATTTGATCCTAACCTTTATAACGTAAAACCCTAAGGGCTAGCTATGAAAATGAGATAAGAGGGAAGGATTAAGATATATTTGTGAAAAGGTGATGATTGGAGATGTATGTATGGTGTGTCTTTGTGCTGTGGTAAAAATTTAAGGTTTCCATGATGAAATTGTTTCATGTTTTGATAGTTTTGGTGAAACTGGGTCAAGAACTAGGTGATTTCCCACTCAAATTGGGTCTTTTGATACTTGCCCTAAATTTTTTTCTTTGCATGGGACCTTGTGGATTTCAGGGATATTTTTTTATGTATTATAGAACATTTCAACAATAGAATGAGGTCATTTCATCATCATATTTTATAAAATAATGTTAAGAAGGTAAACATCTCATTATATTTTTGAAACCATAAATTGAAAGTGGTTTGAGAGATTTGCATCCCAAGTGGAAATTTTTTATTTCTAGTTCTTATAATATTATTTTAAGATTTATATGATTCATTTATCTTTCCATAAAGGTATTGTATAGGTTGTGGTGATGAGTGTACTGTACGTACCTGAAATTGTAGGGTACTGCGTCACCAGAACGATGTTACATATGCCCCAATGATGATACAGGTCTCCTTACAAGGTGTTTGGAATCCAGAAAATCTCGCCAAGTATGCATTTGTATCCCGTATGCCCCTCTCGGCCTCTACATGCTTTGTTTTTCCCTCTACCCCCTTTTTTTCTTGAATTTTTGTCTTCAGTGATTAAACCACCACCCTACTTGGGCATTTGTCCTGTGACTGCCACCCAGGATAGGGCAGAAGTCCCGTAACTACCGTGCTACACAGGGTGACGGTCTTGTACGCATTTTCTAGATTCTTCTGAAAATCACGTCAAATGTAAATCTTCAATTTTACACACTTTCCTCAACCACTTTGGCTTGCATTAATGTTTTTAGTTCCCTGGTAATAGTGTTTTCCCTTTGTTTATAGTAAAAGAGTTCAATTGGGAGTTACCCTCTGGTAATTGCATTTGCTATAAATAGCCACCTTGTTTTCAAACAAATGGCTCCTCACCTTCTCAATTCTCTTATTCAGTCTTTGAACTTCTTGCTTAGAATTCTATCAGTTGCATGTTTTGCCTCCATTATTGATCTTTTAGAGTTCATTCGATCTTCTTGTTTTAGTCTTGCTTCATTGTTGTGCCATATAAGTCAGTTTAACATAGAATAGTTTCATTTCTAGATTAGAATCCATTAAAGTTATAGGTTTTTTTTTGTCACAAGGATATATTCTAAAACTCTCGGTACACTTGTGTTGTATTCCCACAATAAATCCTGCTAGGAATTACATAGTCAAGCTCTGTTCACTTGCGTTATCCCTCTCCTACTCGCATTGTATTTGGTCTATACCCAAAGCTGTCATTATTCAAATACCATATTCTGTTGATACTATCATATACATGCTTTCTGGATTCACGAGAACACGAAGGAATGAGGAGATCACATTGAGGGGATGAAATCACACACAACTAGATTTACCACTATTCTGTAAATGCCAGGTTTGAGCTATCAAAGTTCTAGTTACAACGTATCAAATAGAGTAGTGAATTATTTTATTTCAGTTAAAAGTTCACTCTCGATATCACTGGGCAAGTTGTGGGGATTGATATTTTCTAAGAAACTATGATTCATTCCTCACTTCTGAGGCAGGATCGAGAGCCTTTCAATTTAATATAATTATTTTCTTAGATATTTAGGATAAAATCACAACTGCACACGAAAATAGCCACACCAGGCTACTTTGTTTGTTTTATATTTTGTTTCTATATTAGTTGTTCATTTTTCTAAATATACTAGAATAGCTTCTCTTTAATTTCATTAAAATACGTCATTAAAAATACAAAAATAGAAGAATGCTTACATAGTGTAAATACTTCTTTCGTAACCAGTTTATTAATTTTAGTTAAAAGTTGAATCATTTTGTATGACAATCATAGGAGTTAGAGAGCCTAGAGAATATATATTTAAACTAATAGTGCCTCAACCAAACCTACCCAAAACATTAGCTGATATAGATCAAGACCTTAGGATACAGGTCTTTTGAGCAATGAAAAACCTACAAGCAATTAGTGAACAACTGAGAGGGTTAAATATCAAAGATGAAAAGGCATACACCTTTTGGTCAAATCATCCTAACTATAGACTACCTTGATAAAATACCCAAATGACTGTATAAGGATTTGAAAGAGAGCAAGCATTTAGTTGCGATCCTTTAGTTCCACAACTTGACATAGGATACCTCCTCATTGACATAGATATTAGCTTATGCATTCAAGTTGCCAGAACACCTGTAAGGTATTTTGAGAAAATCATACAACTTCTAGCTCTAAACATAGAGGCTAAAAAGGCATATGATTACTGGATAGTCGAAAGAAGGGATAAAGGCTGAAAAGGCATACGACCTCATAGTTGTGATCCCCAAGTCCCACAACCCAACAGGCCCGCAAACCAATTACGTATTGACACCGGCTTACGAACGTTGGTATTTAGATCCTCACCACTCCTGCCAAATATTATAATACAGTTCTCTGTATTAAACATAGAAGCCAATCAATCTAATATTTTCTAGGCTAGACCAGAAAACCACCCATAGTTCACTACAAACCCACTAAGCCTCCTACCACCATTTTTCATGACCTTGTCTTGAGATATATACGAAGCTCCCACAGGCCACTTCCCACGTATCCAACAACCAAGAAACAGGATCTTGGCAGAGCTCGACATTGATTGGAGCCTTCGAATAGCTATTATATCTGAATGATCCATTACACCAATTTAGGTTAGGTGGGCCTTCTTCACCTTAGATTCACAGATTCCATTTTTGTGTATTGAGGATATAAGATTACCCGATTAGCTTGTCTATATCTATTCATATTCAAAATTCACCATCTGTGTCGACACGACCTCCGGAGGTCGGTTACGAGGAAGAGGTACTTGTAGATTCCCATGCTTACATGTCACTTTTCCATCATACAAAATTGGTGAACCTGATGTGAACCAACAGTTCTTCCTCTTTTATTTTTCATTTCTTTCATCCACCTTTTCTCTTTCCCATTATTCTGCAGGTATTCATATACCCCTCAAATATGTGGGGATACAACGCATATGGTAGACCTCTCTCAGGTGCTGAAGCAAACTATAGTCAAACAAGTATGTAACCATCACCCTCACTTTCTGCATGGGCTGATAACTATTCAAGTAATTACTTGTCATCTCAAACTCCCCATCAAAGAACTAGTTCCAGTTCTTCGTTTCAAATTAAGGAGTTCGATCAGCTTGCACAAACACAACAGCCAGAGCCATTAGGATCTAATAATATAACATTTACTGGAGATTCCACTTCATCTCCTTGGGTCTTGTTTAGACCACAAATCAGTAGACAGTCAGACCCACTCCCCTTTTTGGATGAGGAGTACTTGGCACGCTTTGCTAAAAGTGAACAACACTTCCAAAATATGTATCCACCTATAGGGAGTTTACAAATACAATCTGATACCCTATTCCAAGAAAACACCCCCATCCCTCCACCTATGGGAAATACCCTAGGTGAAACTTGGTAGGGTAACGATCAATTCATAGTAGGGTATCACACCCCTTTATAACCTCAAGGTATACAACAAATTCCATTAAGGAAAAGCATCGTTTCTTCACCAATTGAGGTCATTTCAGCCTTAGTTGAAAAGGTTAGAGGGCTGGAACTTGCTCAAGAAAACCAAAATTCATATTTTGGGCAAGTAGGAATACCCAATCCTTGGCATCATCCCAGTCAGGTTGACCTCCTTACAAGAACATGCACGTTAGGCATGCCTCCTCAAAATCCTTATAGTTACCCATAGTAAACACCAACTAGGATTGCGTTTTCAAATGTTGCTCTAGTTGAAAACATACCACCTCCTAGCTTGGCACCAAACAACCCATACTTCAAACGCCACTCCAGTTGAAAACATGACACCTCCCAGCTTGACACCAAACAACCCTTACCAGAACAATGCTCCCCCTTACTTAAACATTTATTCAAAGTCACCATAATGAGACATGTTCTCTTCTCTCGAGATGTTCGTTCAACCACAGGGATTCCCTTATATCCCTACAAATGCATATGCTATGCCATATCAATAACCCATTCCACCTCCACCCCCTCAACAAGCACCATTGATGGTCGAGGCCTATGCGGTAGGGACTTATTTAGAATATTTAAAAGAGCCCCTAAACTTTACCATACGAGGTGTTATGCTTCCACGGCCTCTTCCCGATTTACCCAAATAAAAAGGGGAAGGTGATCCAAATGCACACATTAAGGGCTATCCCACAGCCATACGGGACTTACTCCCTTGGGACGGGGTTGTTGTTAAAATATTCCCTAAGACCTTAGAAGGTATTTCCCTTGATTGGTATTAAAGAATACTTGAAGCCTCGATACACTCATTTAAATAACTCATGTCAGAATTCATCAAATCTTTTGATATGAACAAATTTTTAAGAACGGGAATCAGGGAGTTCTTGCTAATTAAAATAGAACATAATGAATCCACTGCTCATTTTATCCAAAGATGGCGTACAGTTATATACTCATCGGCAAGTGCTCCAAACATGGATCAAATGGAACTATGTGATTTATTCCTTAATTCTCTCAATAGAGAGATAAAAGAAGAATTCCAGAAGTTCCCACTAAGAAATTACGATGAAGTACTCGAGAGTGCTCTTCGAATCGACCAAGCAATGATAGATAGTGGTCATAAGACATATGGGACAAATGGGAAATTAACCACTCCCAATCAAAACACTGTGGCCTATCCTAATACTTGGAACACTATTTAATGACCTAAGATCCTTAACAAGAACCAAAAAGTCACAACAGATGGAGTAACTGACCAAGTTAAAAGGGAAAATGTTGTAAACATTTCACCACCTGTTAATAATCAGTGAAATAACAATTTTACTCCAACAATCAATGTGGTGGATTTTAATCATCCACCATGGCAACAACAACAACAACAAAAACAATGAAAAATCCAAACAAAAAGTCCAAATTGAAACCTAGCTAGATATCAGAGTCAAAACCAAAGGCAACAGCCTCAAAATTTTAACTCTAATAACTAGCAACCTTATCAGAGTTTCGGGCCACAACAGATTATAAATCAACAACCTTGAAATTATAATCCCAATTTATATTGTGGCTTCCACAAGATTCAAGGCCACGATACTAGGACTTTTTGTGAATACAATAAATTCATGCAGCATTTTCCAGAAGATCAAAAACAACTCTTTATAGATATGTTTTTCACAAATCCTGTAATGCTAGTGCTAAACACTTACACAGGGGCAATTTCCCCTCAAAATGCACCCCTCAAGATCTTTAGTGATCCACTCCCAAACCATTCTAACAATAACAGGTTAGATCCTAATGGAACAAACAAGGGTGTTATAATAAGAAACAATGATCATGAGGCTTTAACTTCATTAAATCCACCAGTCGCACCCCAACTAGGAACTCGACCCCAAACTAAGATAGTTGGTTTGGTAGAGTTAGACACCAAGCTACCCGTAGAAACCATAACAAGAACACAGGATTATTCTTCTCAACCAACTCTAAGCTATCCATTAGAACCAGAAAACATTCAACAAATGTTGGTAAAACCCATAGGCACCTATGATTTAATTAATGATTTAACTAAAACCTTCTCTCACATCTCCTTTTTGGATTTGATAAAGAACTCTCCCACCCACAGGGCTACTCTCTTAGAAGCATTAGGCCTTGGTCATTTAATCAACATCACTCCTCTAGAAACGTAAGTAAACCATGTATATTTTGATGTTTATCCTCTGGGTCAGCCAGATAGGGATATTGAGTTTATATTCGTTATAATAAAAATTCCAACAGACGCTGAAATTGCACAAAGAGGTGACCCAACTTTACATTTACAAGTATGGGTTTGCAATAATTATGTTAAACGTGCAATGGTCGATGATGGGGCAGCAGTTAATATAGTCCCCTTTGCTTTTCTTCAAAAGTTAGGATATGGAGAGACAAACTGTTCCACAATGTGAAATACACTAAGAGGATATGATAGCCTCAAGGCCACTTCGATTGGAACCATAGTTTTACCAGTCACTTTAGGACCCAAGATGGTCCTCACCAAGTTTTATATTATAGATCGGGAAACCAAATATAATATGATCCTTGGTCAGCCATGGATACACCACATGAAGGGAATCCCTTCCACGTTATTCCAAGAAATAAGATTTATACACTTAGGGAAAATATTCGTGGCGCAAGGTGACCCAAAACCCTTCGATATACACCTAACTGATTTGAAGAAAAGATTGGGTGTTCACTCTGAGTTTGAACTCCCAACAAATCAACTCATCAAACTAATTAATTTGAAACCAAAAGAAGAGTTGATACCCACCACGGAATTAGAAATTACAAATCCAACCGAGGACATTCCAGCACTTAAAAATGATACCAATGTTATAAACACAATGTCACCAGGGACTACCACAAAAATTGTCGAGTTATTAGAGAAGGACTTACCTATTCTCCTACCATTTGATTCTATGGGTATGGGACACACCCTGGGAATTGTTTCTCTTCCATCAGACGAAGTTCTTATGGTAGAAGTAACTGAAGCAAAAGAAATAGAAACAAAAGATATCCCAACATCCATTTTTCTAAGAAAGTATTGGACTCTCCACTTCGATGGAGCTAGATGTCACTTTGGAGCTAGGGTGGGAGTAATATTTACTTCACCCAAGGGAAATATCCTACCTTTCACTTTTAAATTAAACTTTGAATGTATAAACAACGGGGCTGAGTACAAAGCTCTCCTCCTTGGCCTCATCCTAGCTAAAAGAATGGGTGTCAATAACATTAGAGTGCTAGGAGATTCACAACTAGTTGCAAACCAAGTCTCTGAGGTATATGAAACTAGAGCTAAACATTTATAACTATACAAAACAACAGTATTAGATCTAAGCAAGGGATTTAACTTCATATCAATTGAAGCAATCCCATGAGATCAAAACCTTCTCGCAGACTCAATAGCAACCTTAGCTTCCCGTTTCACCTCAAATGGTGAGTTGGAAAATACAAATTTCACAGTATCACTTCGTACCAAACCATTAGTGTGTAAAATACCAACAAACTCACTCCTGACTCATGTAGAAGCTGAGGATAATTTTTCTATCGTGGATCACTTTGATGATGATAGAATCACTCTCGAATATCTAAACGCTCATGCAGAGCTACACCTTACTCACCATATAGTTGATCTTTCCCTAATACCACATTCCTCTTCCTATTTTGGAAATCCCATGCTAGAGTCTCCTCTATAGATGGATCTCGATATCTATGAGATAGAAAACGGAGAAAGCTTGGAACAACCTCCAGCCCCACCTAATTTTGAAGAAGGTAACACTTCTTTGATAGAAGAAACTGTACGTAGGAAAAGCGACAAGCAAGCGTGAGAATCTACAAATGACTCTTCCGCGTACCCGACCTCCTGAGGTCATGCCGAGACAGCCAGTGGAGATGGAATACATGTAGTATATGGATAGACTAGTTAGGTAATCTAATATCTTCGACACGCACTAATGGAATCTATGAATCTAAGGCAAAGAAGACCCTTCTAACCTGGACCGGTGTGATAGATCGATCAGCAAGGATGACTGCTCGAAGGCTCCAATCAATATCGAGCTCTGGCGTGATTCAATCTATGGGTTGTGGAATGCGTGGGAAATGACCCGGGATGGTTTCGTGTATTTCTCCTGATAGGGTCATATGGTGAATATAGTCAACTCTATGGACGATTCTCTAGCCTAGTCCAGAATTCTCTAGCTTCGTTAGCTGTTATGTCCAGTAGGGATAACTGTTGGATGATGATAGGTGGAATTGGAGTAGACTGAAATACTAGTGTGCGTAGACCAGTGTCTATATCTAATTCTCTTATGGATTTATTCGGCTGTGGGATCTTTGGATCACAACCATAAACCCTCGGTTGTTGTGGTCCTGTTATGGTCATACAAAACAAAATGCGATGTAACTGTAATGAAACAAATTCTAGCTACGTGAAGTAAATCTAACTGTATATAACCTTTATTCTTCTATGAAATATTTAACAATTTTAAGGGAAGCAAACTATTTTAAACGTATCTAGAAATAATAACTAAACAGTAATTAAAACAGACAAGATAACTGAGTGTAGTTATTTGTCTGTGTGAATTGATAGAATTCTAAATAGGTCTAATCTATCTACAAGATTCTCGATCCTACCTCAGAAGTGAGGAGTGAATCATAGTTTCTCGAAAACTATCAATCCCCACAGCTTCCCTGGTAATATCGAGAATAGAATGAAATGAAATAAAGTGATTAACTACTCTATTTAATATGATTCTGACTAGAACTTTGAAATTTAAAACCTGGATTCCGCATAACAGTGGCGAATTCGATGGTGGTGTATGTGATCTCGTCCCCCTCAGTATGGTCTCTTCGTTCTTTCGTGTTCACGTGGATCCAGAAAAGTGTGTAATGCTAGCACCGATAGGAGTAGATTTTGGGACAAGGACAGCTCAGAATGCAGACCGAGAATGCGAGTAGGAGAGGGATAGCGCAAGAGTACAGAGCTTGGCTTATGTGATTCCTAGCGGGATTTTGTTGCGAGTCATGAAACGTGAAGCGACCAAAACCTTTGACTATCCTATACGAAGAGCAATACCTGCAACTTTAATGGCTTCCTAAGCTATTTTGTTCCAAAATAAAGACACTGCTTGCACAAGTTGGATATGTGGCTTACTAACAACTAAATAAAGCTAACCAGGTATACAATGAATTGAACTAAGAACTCTAAGTCACAGTAAAACAAATTTACAGCAAAAGGAATTCAGAGGCAAGCTTCTAACTGGATTGGATGGAGCAACAGCACTGCCTGCACAAGATGGGTCTGTGGCTTACCAACAGCTGAGCAATGCTAAACCAAGTATGAAGTAAACTATGCTATCAATCCTAAGCAAGCTAACCAAAATACTAAAAACCAGAAGACTCTAACAAAAAATGGTGGCCAAAAGCTCCAGCTCAAATTCTTCACCAAATTCTTCACCAAAATCAGACCAAAATCAGACCAAAAATCAGACCATTTGCATGTACACAAACCATGCATTTATAGGAATTCAAACACCAAAGAATCAAAACCAAATTGAACTCCTAAACAATAAACAAAGGAAAAACACTGTTCTAGGGGACCAAAAACATAAATGCATGCTCAAGTCGGCAAGGAAAGCTAGTGAAACGTGATATTTCACGCGGGTCGCGCCAAAAGGGCATTCTGGAAAATGCGCCCAGGACTGCTGCCCTGCTCAGGGCGGCGGTTACAGGACCAGCGCCCTGTTCAGGGCGGCGGTCACGAGACCACCGCCCTGCAGGGCGGCAGTTTCGTCACTGAAGATCAAAAGGGGCAAGAAAAGAGGGAAAAAGGGGAAAACAAAGGACACGGGGGCTAAGTTGGGTATGCGGGATGTTAACGCATATCCGAAGAGCTCTTTCTGGATCCCAAACACCTTGCGAGGAGACCTGTATCATCATTGGGGCATTTATTACACCATTCCGCAGTACAGTACCTTACAATTTTGGGTACGTACATATTGCCCCCTCGGAGAAGCGTTTTAGCCATGAAAGGGAATAAAACAGTGGGTCCGAGTATGGCAATCCCGAAATGGGGGGTTTAGAAGTTATACCTTACACGTCCGTGTGTCGAAATGGCGCCATCCAAAATTCCCGCTACCTGCAAAATGAAAAGAGATCTCAAGTGCAGATAGATACAATAATTTGAAAAATAAACGCTAAAATAACAGGGAAAGAGGACGTACCATTTGTGCGGGGATAGGAACTTACCTCCGTGAGCGCTCCAAACCTGCGAAAAAGTCATTTTAAGACGAAATAGAACAATATATATATGAAAGTGGGCCCATTTTCCTATTCATTAGCGCGAGTTGATTTGATCGATTTTGAGCTCTGGGACCGACGGTGACGGTTTCTCGCATGAGTATAGTCGAAATGTCTGCAGTGAGATCGTGATCATGCCTCCACGTGCGGAACGTCACCCTGCGAGATCACAGGTTGGTTTTCTTCAACTTTGCATTTTTCCCCCTTCAAATTTGAAATGGCAAATTATTTGTAATGGGGGGGTTATTTTTGAAAATGTTTGGTTCAAAAGGTCCGTCTAGGGGGGGGCGCCTACTGGGTAGGCTCTTTTTTTAGCTAAAATGGTCTATTTTTACGTTTTTTGGACATTTTAGGGTTAAAAACCCACGCGGGTTTTCGGACCGCGACCCGCCGCCCTGGCTAGGGCGGCGGTTACATGACCGCCGCCCTGATCAAGGCGGTGGTTACAAGACCACCGCCTTTAAGGCGGCGGTTACAAAACCACCTCCCTGCTCAGGGCGGTGATTTTGCACAGAATGCAAAAGAGCTTGTTTTGGAGACTTATACTTATATTTTCTTGCATTTCTATACGTTTTTATGACTCTCCCGGCATTGATTAGATACTAACTTTCTCTGTTTGTGTGTTTTTGGGTGTATGCAGGTGAGGGAGGAGTACATTAGATGGAGCCAGGAGAGAGAGTGTGGTTGGTTGCCCGGGGTATTGGATGCCCTTTCGCCAGACGAGGAGGACACGTTGCAGAGGGCCGACATATTGCGTATATCGCGTGTGCCCCATGTTACGCCATTGAGTCACATCCTTTGTGACTTATTTTCTTATTGGGATGCAGATCGGAACACTTTCTGACTGCCAGGTGTCCGCGGTGAGTGGACTATTACTCTGGAGGATGTCTACCATATCTTGGGGGTCCCGATCATCGGGAGGAGACTCATACTGGAGACAGCTGAGTCCAGAGCACAAATTACATAGTGGGCAAGTTATATGGGGGATGCATCTATTTCCATGGGGCCGAAGAAGGGAGTGAGAGTTAGATCCATTCCTTCTTTGCCCATCCCTGTATTTCGACAGGCCATCATGGGGATCCTTGCCTCGAGACTGATCGGGGACAAGGGAGGGGATACATTGTTATACTGCTGGGTTCCCATCATTGCACAGATAGAGGGGCATGACTGGATATACGCCTGGGGGGCAGACATTTTGGGGACCACCTATCACGACTTATATAGGGTGGTCTGTTTACAGGGACAGTCATTGAGCCACCCAACTCTAGTCATGAGTTGGGTGTATGAGCATTTTATTCCTTACGGTAGAGGCGTGGAGGTGGTAGATTCTGGGGCTGTGAGGGCAGCCAGGTGGTCAAATATGACGGTGCTTA
Source organism: Taxus chinensis (assembly GCA_019776745.2). Classification (NCBI taxonomy): domain Eukaryota; kingdom Viridiplantae; phylum Streptophyta; class Pinopsida; order Cupressales; family Taxaceae; genus Taxus; species Taxus chinensis. The sequence continues at coordinate 472,346,919 of CM034148.1, read as the reverse complement.
AAGCACCTCACCAGCCAGTAGCTTCCCTCACCATAGCAGATATGGAGGCCAGACCGTACCAGCTCATGGCCGACATTTGGGGAGAGGAGACTCTCACATTGATCTCTTGCTCCACCATAGGGCAGCTTATTGACCGTGTGGGATGGGTGGAGGTACATCCTTTTGGAAGGGTCCCTCAGCAGTTCGGCCTCCAGTGGCACCAGTCTATAGGTCAGTCCGGGAGGCTAGAGGGGGGCCTAGAGGTCGTGGTTGGACAGTGGTCACCCCTGGTATTCCTATTGCAGCCAGGGGGATTGTTCGGGCCAGAGGGAGATCAGGTGTGCCTCGGGCACCTTTACTTCGGATTACTGCGGGTCCTGCTCATAGCAGCGATGACCCTATAGATATTGACTCTGATTCTGAGGAGTCCACAGAGGGAGGGTCGGAGGAGTAGATGGATGATAGTGATCCTGAGTGGCATGACACCCAGGATATCATGCAGGCAGAGAGGGAGGAGTAGAGTGGAGAGAGAGAGACTCTAGTTTCAGAGGAGCCACTCTCTCAGGGCCGTGGTGGAGAAGACGAGTCCGTTGCAGGGTGTCATGTTGCTCCGACTACAGGAGTAGCCCCCAGTCAGCAGCGGCATCAGTGGCAGGTGCTGGCCCTAGTGACCCATCTTGGAGGCCCGGTGATCTGAGTAATTTATCCTTTCTCCCTTTCAATGCTAGTTTGATTTAGGACTTGTTTTAACTGCTATCTCTCCTTATATTTGTATCTTGTATATTTTAGCCTCTTGCCTAGTTTCTAATTTGTCTTTCTTCTTTGTTTTGCAGAGACTCTCGACGAGTGGCGGGATCTAATCCATAGGGTATGCATTGATTCTCTGATGATCCCTATGGATAAGACCCGTGCAGAGCTATCTGTAGATGCCAGGGAGCCCTCAGCAGCCGGCAGGCACACCGACGTCTTCGCTCCCGTTTGGCATGTGGCCAAGATGGTGTCAACTCTCCGTACAGAGTTGGCAGGCTATAGGACAGCCAAGAGTCTTATGAGAAGCCATTCTCATGGTGAGACCACGGCTGCTCCTCGAGACCTTGAGCCCTCTATGTATTCAGAGCGCCGGCGTAGCCGGAGTCCTAGGCGAGGGCGCGCACCCTCGGAGGGGTCGCGTAGGGGTTGAGAGGCGACTTGGCCCTTGTACTTTGTACTATAGATTCTTTTGTATATCACGGGCTCTTTGAGCATTTTGACCATGCCTAGAGCATGATGGCATTATATATAAACATTGATTATTTATATATATGCATTCATTTTTGGATCAAAAGCTTGTCACTCATGTGTGTCCTTTCTATTTCTAACTGCTTTGTGTATACTACGATGTATGTTTTATATGCTTTCTAGAATGTATGCAATGGAAAACAGATGATGCAAATGTTTGATTTCTTTTTGTGTTTCATGATGCTGATACATGATATTGTAGATATACTGTGATCTTGAATCTTAACTTTTGTTAGGAATTTGGATAACTTATGCTTGTTTTGGCAAAGTGATGAAAATAACCAGTATGATGAACAGATTAACTTGCCCCACTCCTAACTCCACGCAACTAGTAAGATGTGAGGGCTCATCACCAAGAGCCAAGAAGGGCACAGGTTTATGAGAAATGGGGAAATGATAGTGATGAAAGACAGACGAAGCTTTGGCGGAACCAAATTGGAAGCTACAAGCTTACTCTACCTGAATGACTTCATAGTTTTGGGTGCAACTTGCTTTGCGGTTTATCCAGACTTAGACCCGTAGATGGCCACATAGTAGACAAAATCTGGTTTTTAGGATTTTTAACTCTCTTGGAATTTTTGAACACCTGATTCATTCGTTTTTGACTCAAAGTTTGAATAGTTTGTTTATGACCTTTTAACGTTTGCATTGTCTGGAGGACCCCCTACACTTTGCCCCATGCTACTAGTAAGAAGCATGGGTTTATCACCATGGGCAAGGCGTAGGCGAGTAAGGGCATTTCCATCCTTTCCCAACCCTACGTCACTAGTAAGAGACGCAAGCTCATCACCGAAGGTTGGTGGGGCAAGGAAATGTGTAAAAATAATTTTTTTTTGTTTAATCACTTTTTGACTTGTCTTTTTGAGTAAAATGTCAGTATATGCTTGTTTCCAAAGAGATGTGTATATGGGATAGATGGGACACCATGAAGCTTCTAGAATAGACCATAAGCAAGACACTTATCCTAAGAAGAAATCAAAGTGAGAACAAACTTGCAAATCTTGGTATAGTTACCGTTAGGACTTCATCATGTTTGGTTTTATTTGATAAAAGATTCCAAGATGACTTGATGATACGAAGATGGAGAGGTATGATTAAAGAACTTTATGCCAGAAGAAACATCATGAGTTTGTAATAAATTGCTTTGAGAATAGATTCCTTGATCACAATTTGTGTAAGAACAAGTGGACAAAATGATCCTAATCTATATGGAAATGCAATGTAGATAGTTATATAGGCAGCGCTTGCTGCTTATACATAGAAACGTTTGAGGTGGAGGGAATTGACTGTTTCGCCAAACTCCTCACCTTCTAGAGTGCATAAGAGGTATGCACCATTTACGTAGTCCTTCGTGACTCGATATGGGCCCAACCATTTGGGCCAAAATTTCCTTCCTTCGCAGGTCTTCTTGTTGATCCGGCTGTCTTGTCTTAGAACTAGATCACCTTCATATATGTCGCGTTCATAGACCTTCTTGTTATACTGCCGGCACATTCGGTCAGCATAAGCTCTATGCCGCTGCTCAGCATCTAACCTAGTTTCATCTAGGCTTTCTAGTTGGGAGAGACGTGCTTCTCTATAAGCGTCTTCATCTATGGATGGTAATGGGAAGTCGTCCTTAGGACGTGCTTTGTTGATGTCACGGAAATCTATGTAAATGCGTATCTTTCCATTCTTCTTGAGAATGGGAACAATATTAGATACCCATTGGGAGTAGTCAACTGGCTTGATGAATCCTACCTGAAGGAGTTTTATTACTTCCTCTTTTACCATGAGAGCTACTTTGGGCTTCATGGGTCTTGATTTTTGTTTAATTGGCTTTGCATCTGATCTAGTGACGAGGTTATGCACCGCAATGTGGGGTACGACTCCCGTCATATCCTTGTAACTAAATGCAAACACCTTTTGATGTTCTTTTAGAACCTGAGTATGTATTTCCACTTCTTCTGGGGTTAATGAAGAACCTAGTTTCAATATTCTTGGTTCATTCTCTGTCCCAATGTTGACATCGATTGTTTCTTTGATTAAAGAGGCGTTACCCTCTTCGAACTCAGGTGGTGCTGGAGGTAGATCTATATCATCCCCATTTTCTATTGCATATATGCTAGGTTCCCTTTGTGAGGGAAGATTTGTTACGGGATTTCCAAAGTAGGAAGAAGAATGTGGAATCAGGGATAAATCTAGCATGTGATAAGAGAGATGTAATGTTGCATAGGCATTTAAATAATCCAAAGTAGCTGCATCATTTCCAACATGGTCTAGGATGGTAGATTCACTTCCACTAAAAAGAGGATTTGTCATTGTTTTTATTAATGGTTCGTCACGAATGGATACTGTGAAGTGAGTATCTTCTAGTTCATTGCTTGGAGTAAAACGTGACGCTGAAGTTGCTATCGAGTCAGCGAGGAGATTTTTCTCTCGCGGGACTGCTTCAATGGATATGAAGTTAAATGCTTTGCTTAAATCTAACACAGCATCTTTATAGAGTTGTAAATGTTTGGCTTTAGTTTCATATATTTCAGAAACTTGGTTTGTCACTAATTGCGAGTCTCCTAAGACTTTGATGCTATCAATACCAATTCTTTTGGCTAAAGTGAGACCAAGGAGGATGGCTTCGTACTCAGCGCCGTTGTTTGTGCATTCAAAGTTTAACTTAAAAGCAAATGGGAGGATTTTCTCCTCAGGTGAAGTAAGAATTATACCTGCCCCCGCTCCATAGCGACATTTAGCTCCATCGAAATGGAGAGTCCAATACTTAGCCCGGGAGCATAGATGTTGGGGCATCAGTTGCACTTGTGCACTCTATTTCTACCATACAGAGATCCTCTGCTGGCAAGGAACCAACACCTAGGGAAAATCCCATGCCTACTGAATCGAATGGTAAGAACATTGGTGAATCTTGTTCTATTAACTCAACGATTTTCGCAGTAGTCCCTAATGATACTGTTTCTTTAGTTTTACCTTTAGGGGTTGTTTTGGCTATGTTGGTAGTTTCGAGATCTGTCGTAGGTATCAAATTTTCCTCTAGCTTTGGGTCAGAGGGTTTATTAAGTTGATTTGTTGTCAGTTCGAATTCCAAGTGCACCCCTGGTCTTTTCTTTAAATCAGCTAGGTGAAAATCGAAAGGTTTTGGGTCGCCTTTGGCTACAAATACCTTTCCTAGATGCAAGAATCTTACTTCTTGAAATAATGTAGAAGGGATTGCCTTCATGCGGTGTATCCATGGTCGGCCGAGAATCATATTATAATTGGTTTCCTGATCTATAATATAAAACTCAGTCAGGATTGTTTTAGGTCCCAAGGTGACTGGCAATATTATAGTTCCTATCGAAGTGGCTTTAAGGCTATCATAGCCTCTCAAGGGTATTTCGGTGTAGTAGAACAGTTCGTTTCTCCATATCCTAGTTTTTGGAGGAAAAAGAAAAGGACTATGTTAACCGCAGCCCCATCGTCAACCATCGCCCGTTTTTACATAATTATTGTAAACCCACACTTGCAAGTGTAAGGCTGGATCGCCTCGGCATGTGATATCAACATCTGTAGGCATTTTACTTATGTCGAATATGAATTTGACATCTGTATCTGCCTGGTCCCGGAGGATGAACATCAAAGTCTATATGATTTACCTATGTTTCGGGTGGTGGAGTGATATTAATTAAATGACCTAAGCCTAGCGCCTCTAAAAGAGCGGCCCTGTGGGTAGGGGAATTCTTTAGCAATTCAAGGAATGAAATATGCGAGAAGGTTTTCGTTAGATCATTAATTAAATCGTAAGCACCCTCAGGTTTTGTTGTAAGTTGCTGGTTGTTATCCGTGTCTGGTGAGTGGCTTGGACTTGGTTGAGAAAAATATTCTCGTGTCCTTGTTACAGCTTCAATAGGTAATTCCAAGTCTAATTCTACCAATCCAACCACCTTAGGTCGTGGTTGACTCCCTAGTTGGGGCGCAACTAATGGATTTAGCGAAGTCGAGGCTTCATGGTCATTGTTTCCTATTATTGCACCCTTGTTTACTCCCGTTGAATTTAGTCGATTATTATCGTGATTTGGGAGTGGATCGTTAAAGATCTTGAGAGGAGCATTTTGAGGGGAAACTGCCCCTGCAAATGTATTGGGTGGTGATGGCGCAGGATCTGCCAAAAACAAATCTGTGAAGAATTGTCTTTGTTCTTCCAGTAAACGTTGCATGAACTTGTTGTAGTCATGACACTTTCTAGTGTCATGACCCTGAATTTTATGGAAACCACAATAAGAATTGGGATTGTAATTCATGTTTTGTTGGTTTGGTGTGTATTGTGGCCTAAAATTCTGATCAAACTGTTGCCTATTAGGACTAAAGTTTTGTTGTTTCTGGTTTTGATTTTGGTTTTGATAACCAAATGAGTTTTGGCTTGGTCCTTGCATGGGATTTCACCATTGTTGTTGTTGTTGTGGATGATTAAAATCCGTTGTATTGACCATTGGGGTAAAATTGTTGTTTCGTTGATTGTTTGTTTGTGACGGAGTATTAACAACATTTACCCTCTTGGGCTGGTCGGTTACCCCATCCGTTGTTACCCCACGATTTTTGTTAAGGATTTTGGGTCCTTGATTGACGTTTGTGGTAGTTATAGTATTTTGAGTAGAGGTGATTAACCTCCTGTTTGCTCCATACGTCTTACAACCACTATCTATTGCTGCCTGGTCTATTCGTAGAGCGCTCTCAAGTACTTCATCATAAGTCCTTAGTGGGAACTTCTGGACTTCTTCCTTCACTTCTCTACTGAGAGAATGAAGGAATAAATCACATAGTTCCATCTGATCCATGTTTGGAGCGCTTACCGAGGAATAAAGGACTGTGCGCCACCTTTGGATGAAATGGGTGATAGATTCGTTATGTTCTTGCTTGATGTGTAAGAACTCCATGATTCCTAACCTTAATAGTTTGTTCATGTCGAAGGCTTTGATGAACTCAGACACGAGTTGTTTGAATGAATGTATGGAAGCTTCGGGTATTCTGTAATACCAATCAAGAGCAATGCCTTCCAGCGTTTTGGGGAATATTTTAGCAACAACCCCATCCTATGGGAGTAATTCTTGAATGGCTGTAGCATAAGCTTTGATATGCACGTTTGGATCTCCCTCACCCTTGAACTTGGGCAAATCAGGAAGAGGCCTTGGAAGCATAACGCTTCATATGGTGAAATCTAAGGGCTCCTTCAAATATTCTGAATAAGTCCCTATCGCATATGTTTCAACCATTGATGGTGTCTGTTGAGGAGGCGGTGGCAGAATGGGTTGTTGATATGGCATAACGTATGTGTTGGCAGGGGCATAAGGCAACCCCTGTATTTGGGAAAACATGCCGGGGAGAGGAGAACATATCCCCTTGTGGCGATTTTGAATACATGTTTAAGTACGAAGGGGTATTATCTAGGAATGGATTGCTCTGTACTATACCTGGAGGAACAGTGCTAGCGATAGTGGGTCTAGTTGGCACTTGTTGTGAATACTGAGGAGTCATACCTAATGTGCCTGCTCCTGTGAGGAGATCTTCTTACCTAGGATGGTGTGGAGGATTGGAACTCCCTGTTTGTATGAATCTTGAATTTTGACTTGCTTGGGCAAGTTATAATCCTCTAACCTTCTCTATTAGAGTTGAAATGACTTCGTTTGGTGAAGTCACGATATCGTGCCTTGGTGGCGTTTGTTATATGCTATGGTTTTGCGGAGGTATGTGATATCCTACTATGAACTGATCATTATCTTGCCAAGCATCTCTAAGAGTATTTTCTATACGTGATGGCATAGAGGTATTTTCTTGAGAAGATCTCTCGGGCTGTATTTGCAAACCTCCTACAGGTGGGTATATACCTGGGGAGCGTTGTTCACTCCTAGGATAACGTACTGAGTACTCGTCATCTAGAACCGAGTATGGGTTTGATTGTCTACTAATATGTGGTCTAAGTAACACCTGAGGAGATGAAACAGATTCTCCAGTGAACATCATATTATTCGAGCCTGAAGGCTCTATTTGTGTTTGAGCGAGTTGTTCCAACCCCTCTGCTTGGAAGGACGAGTTATATCTAGTCCTTGGAGTTTGCGTTGACAACTGACTAGTTGAATAGTTATCACCCCACATTGATAGTGAGGGTGATGAATGTCTATTCTGTTGGGCATAATATGCCTCAAGACCCAAGAGGGGTCTGCCATATGCATCGAATTCTGACATATTCGGGGGGTATATGAATACCCGCAGAATAATGGGAAGGAGTGAAGGTGATTTGGATAAGATGAAACTTCTCAGAGAGAAGGTGAAGCAATTGTAAGTTTCACGTCGGGTTTACCAATTTTGTACGTCGGAAAAGCGACAAGCGAGCGTGAGAATCTACAAGTGACTCTTCCTTGTACCTGACCTCACGAGGTCGTGCCGAGATAGCTGGTGGAGATGGAATACATGTAGTATACGGATAGACTAGTTAGGCAATCTAATATCTTCGACACACACTAATGGAATCTTTGAATCTAAGGAAAAGAAGGCCCTTCTAACCTGGACCGGTGTGATAGATCAATCAGCAAGGATGACTGCTCGAAGGCTCCAATCAATATCGAGCTCTGGCGTGATTCGATCTATGGGTTGTGGAATGCGTGGGAAATGACCCGGGGATGGTTTTGTGTATTTCTCTTGATAGGGTCATATGGTGAATATAGTCAACTCTATGGATGATTCTCTGGCCTAGGTCCAGAATTCTCTAGCTTCGTTAGCTGTTATGTCCAGTAGGGATAATTGTTGGATGATGATAGGTGGAATTGGAGTAGACTGAAATACTAGTGTGTGTAGACCAGTGTCTATATCCAATTCTCTTATGGATTTGTTAGGCTGTGGGATCTTTGGATCACAACCATAAACCCTCGGTTGTTGTGGTCCTGTTATGGTCATACGAAACAAAATGTGATCTAACTGTAATGAAACAAATTCTAGCTACGTGAAGTAAATCTAATTGTATATAACCTTTATTCTTCTATGAAATATTTAACAATTTTAAGGGAAGCAAACTATTTTAAACGTATCTAGAAATAATAACTAAACAGTAATTAAAACAGACAAGATAACCGAGTGTAGTTATTTGTCTGTGCGAATTGATAGAATTCTAAATAGGTCTAATCTATCTGCAAGATTCTCGATCCTACCTCAGAAGTGAGGAGTGAATCATAGTTTCTCGGAAACTATCAATCCCCACAGCTTCCCTGGCAATATCGAGAATAGAATGAAATGAAATAAAGTGATTAACTACTCTATTTAATATGATTTTGACTAGAACTTTGAAATTTAAAACCTGGATTCCGTAGAACAGTGGCGAATTCGATGGTGTGTATGTGATCTCGTCCCCTCAGTATGGTCTCTTCGTTCTTTCATGTTCACGTGGATCCAGAAAAGCATGTAATGCTAGCACCGATAGGAGCAGATTTTGGGACAAGGACAGCTCAGAATGTAGATTGAGAATGCGAGTAGGAGAGGGATAGCGCAAGAGTACAGAGCTTGGCTTATGCGATTCCTAACGGGATTTTGCTGCGAGTCATGAAACGTGAAGCGACCAAAACCTTTGACTATCCTATACGAAGAGCAAGACCTGCAACTTTAATGGCTTCCTAAGCTATTTTGTTCCAAAATAAAGATACTGCTTGCACAAGTTGGATATGTGGCTTACTAACAACTAAATAAAGCTAACCAGGTATACAATGAATTGAACTAAGAACTCTAAGTCACAGTAAAACAAATTTACAGCAAAAGGAATTCAGAGGCAAGCTTCTAACTGGATTGGATGGAGCAACAGCACTGCCTGCACAAGATGGGTCTATGGCTTACCAACAGCTGAGCAATGCTAAACCAAGTATGAAGTAAACTATGCTATCAATCCTAAGCAAGCTAACCAAAATACTAAAAACCAGAAGACTCTAACAAAAAATGGTGGCCAAAAGCTCCAGCTCAAATTCTTCACCAAATTCTTCACCAAAATCAGACCAAAAATCAGACCATTTGCATGTACACAAACCATGCATTTATAGGAATTCAAACACCAAAGAATCAAAACCAAATTGAACTCCTAAACAATAAACAAAGGAAAAACACTATTCTAGGGGACCAAAAACATAAATGCATGCTCAAGTCGGCAAGGAAAGCTAGTGAAACGTGATATTTCATGCGGGTCGCGCCAAAAGGGCATTCTGGAAAACGTGCCTAGGACTGCCGCCCTGCTCAGGGTGGCGGTTACAGGACCGCCGCCCTGTTCAGGGCGGCGGTCACGAGACCGCCGCCCTGCAGGGCGGCAGTTTCGTCACTGAAGATCAAAAGGGGCAAGAAAAGAGGGAAAAGGGGGAAAACAAAGGACACGGGGGCTAAGTGGGGTATGTGGGATGTTAACGCATATCCGAAGAGCTCTTTCTGGATCTCGAACACCTTGCGAGGAGACCTGTATCATCATTGGGTCATTTATTACACCGTTCCACAGTACAGTACCTTACAATTTTGGGTACGTACAGAAACCATTGACATAAACATTGGAACGGAGGAAGAACCAAGAATTTTGAAGTTGGGATCCTTGTTAACTCTGGAGGAGATAGAAATACACACCCAAATACTCAAAGAACATCAAAATGATTTCACATTTAACTATAAAGAAATGACAGGCATTGCACCACATGTCGTGGTACATAATCTTGTCACTAAACTAGATGCGAAGCCAATTAAACAGAAGTCAAGACCAATGAAGCCAAAAGTAGCTCTCATGGTTAAAGAGAAAGTAATAAAGCTTCTCCAAGTGGGATTCATCAAGCTCGTTGACTGTTCAAAATGGGTATCTAATATCATCCATGTCCTCAAAAAGAATGGTAAGATACACATTTGTATATATTTTTGGGATATTAACAAAGCTTGTCCCAAGGATGACTTCCCATTACCATCCATTGACGTTATCATTGATGCAACAGCTAGATTTTAATTGCTGTCCCTCATGGATGGGTTCTTAGGGTATAATTAGATTAAAATGTCTGAACAGGATCAAGCCAAAAACTACATTCATAACCCCCTGGGGAATGTATTGCTACATTGTCATGCTATTTGGTCTTAAGAACATTGGTGCTACGTATCAGCGGGCAATGACATATATATTCCATGATCTTATCCGTAAAATTGTGGAATCCTATGTGTATGACTTGTTGGCCAATGCCAATAAACGTTGTGATCATCTGGAAGTGCTACATATCATCCTCTCATGACTAATTAAATATGACATCACATTAAACCCAGAGAAGTGCGTGTTTACTGTGACAGGAGGTAAAATTTTGGGCTACATTATATATTCATGAGGGATTGATGTTGATCCAGCCAAAATATGGTATGTTCTCGAAATGATCCCGCCATCAGATGAGTCTAGAATCAGGTAATTTCTTGGGAAACTTGGTGCAATCCGAAGGTTCATCCCAAATTTAAGTTTTTCCATTCATACAATCAACAATCTATTAAAGAAAGATTATAACATTGATTGGACTGAAGAATGCAACAAGGCCTTCAAAGTAGTTAAAAACTTCTTGTTATCTCCACCCACGTTAATTCCTCCCAAACCAGACTGCCCTTTGATCCTATACTCACGAGCCACTCATGTCTCTCTGGCCTTCATGCTGGCTCAAGAAGGAAATGATAAACGGGAACGTGTGGTCTATTTCATTAGCGTAATGTTGCTTGATTATGAAATGCATTACACACATGCAGAGAAAGAATGCCTTGCCATAGTCTTTGTAACAAAACATTTAAGACATTACATGTTAAACCAAGAAACAAGGGTCATTGTAAAGACAGATCATTTACGAATGTTTCTCACGCAAGGATCTTTATCTAAAAAGGATGGACATTTTATAACCTTAATGGATGAATTTGAGTTGACATTCATAAACCAAAAATATGTTAAGGGAAAAATCATTACAGATTGGTTAGCTGACAATCTACTAGATGGAGGCAATCTGGTAAATCTAGACTTTCCTAATGAGTGTGTATACTTCATCAAAACCAGGCCCCCCATCTCTACATGTCCCTGGTACACTAATATCATCAATCTTATCATAGACCACACATACCTGGAAGGTGCCACATCACAAAAAAGAAGGTGGTTACGCATTATTACCACTAAATATGTTGTTTTAGAATAGGTACTCTATCATAAAGCCTTCGACGGCATGATTCTAAGATGCGTTGACATAGAAGAATCCAAGAATATTCTTCATGAATCCCACAGTGGGATATGTGGAGGCCACTTCGGTGGTCACGCCACCGCTTGTAAAATACATCGGATGGGCTATTTTTGGCCCACTCTCGAGCATGACGTAGTGGAATTTGTATGTAAGTACCACAAATGACAAGAATTATCTCATGAGATTCACATACCAACACAATTCCTATAACCAATAGCAACCCTATGGCCCTTCTCCATGTGGGGTCTGGACTTGATAGGGAAGTTCTCTCCCTCATCAACCGATGGCCATAATTTCATAATTACAGCCATGGAATATTTTACCAAATGGGTGGAGGCCATACCTCTCACCACAGTACCAAGTTCGGTAATTGCCAAATTCATTATGAACCAGATTATTTGTAGGTATGGTGTCCCACAAGTCATTATCTCAGATAATGGCATGTCCTTTAAAAATGATTAATTCTATGAGTTATGTAGCAAATTCAAGATAAACCATCACACGGCCTCTCTTTACTATCCTCAAGCCAATGGTCAGGACGAAGTGACAAACAAAATGTTAAAAGCTATTCTCCTCAAAAATGGTCAAGGAGAACAAGTGAGATTGGCATTTAAAACTATATCCGGTCTTGTGGGCCCATCAAACCTCGGTAAGAACACCAACAGGAGTAACCCCTTTCTTGTTGTTATTTGGGGCAGAAGTAGTTCTCCCACTTGAGGTTGAAATACCCAGTCTCCGCATCTCATTACAAGGGATTCTGAATGAAGAAGCTTATAATGAGGCACGCCTCTCTCAACTAGAAAGCCTTGACAAGGAAAGGTTAAATTCCGAAAAAATGGCACAGAGCCTATACTCACTGGATGTTCCAGCAGTATAACAAAAAAGTATATGAGCGAGAAATATATGAGGGAGATCTAGTTCTAAGACTAGACAGCCGGATCGACAAGAAAAATGGCGAAGGAAGAAAGTTCCAGCCCAAGTGGTTGGGCCCATACCGAGTCATGAAGGACTATGGAAATGGTGTGTATCTTTTGTGCACACTAGAAGGTGAAGAATTCAGTGAAACTATCAATTCCTTACATCTTAAACAATTCTATGCATAAGACATCAAAATCACCACTTGTACATTATAGCTACCTACATTGCACTAGTCATTTAGCTGTTTCATTCTGTCCACTCATTTTGTAAAAATGGTTGTCAAGGAACTTACTCTTAAGTAATTTATTACAAATTTCTTGAAATATTGGAAAAATCATTCAAAACACATCTCTTCAAACATCATCAACTATTTTCAAATCTTCTCATCAAGTTCAACAGACAAGTATTGACGAAAACCATACCAAGGCCGGCATACTTGGTTCTACTCTTTCTTTCTACTAGGTAAAGTTTTCCTTATCTACGGTCTGTTCTAGAAGATTCTTGGTGTCACATCTATCCCTCTTAAGTCTCTCTTAAAGAAAGGATATCCCAAAGTCATAGATCAGAAATGTCAAAATCAAATGGAATCAAAAGCACCAAGAAAACAAAATATTTTATTTTACACACTCCTTTTCCCCATCAACCTTCGGTGATAAGCCCACATTTCTTATTGGTGGTGTGAGGTTGGGAAAGGAAATGAGTGCCCTTACTTGCCTATATCCCACCTTTGGTGACAAACCCATGCTTCTTACTAGTGGCATGAGGTGGGATGTGGGGGGTCCATTCACACAAATTAACAAATCTTGGTATGCAAAAAATATAAATCAAACTATATTAAGAGAAAAAAAATATCCAAATTCCAAAGAGATCAAATCCTCAAAACCAGATTTTGTCAACCAAGTTGCCATTTATGAATCTAAGTCTAGATAAACTGGAAAGTAAGTGGTCTTCTAAGCTTGGTGGTAGCTTTGAGTAGGGTAGGTGTGTAGGTCTATGTTTGGTTTCTGTTACTAGTTTATCTATCTCTCATCGTTCCATGCAGTCAAATTCATACAACTTGTGCCCTTCCTAAATCTTGGTGTTGAGCCCTCGCATCTTACTAGTTGCGTGGATTTGGGATTGGGGCAAGTTCATCTCTTTATCACTATGCATTAATCACATTTTTCCAACATAAGAAGAAATTACAAACATTTCCCAAAGAGTTCAAAATTTCGGTACTACCATATGTTTGTATCATCTCATATCAGCATTACAAAAACATACAAAGTAAAACATTTTGTTTATTATCATTTGTCATCCATTACATACATACTGAAAAACATGAAAACAAATATTCTAAAAACATCTAAGTACACATGTGGAAATGAGTCACAAAATTATAGGCACCAAGAGTCTAGATCCAAAAAGATATATACATATATATATATATATATATCAAGTTTCATATACAATGCCATCATGCACTAGGCATGGTCAAAACACTCAATGAGCCCGAAACATACAAAAACACTCATATAGATATCTGACAAAACACTACAAAAATGGCCTCTCAATCCCTATGGGATCCCTCAGAGGGTGCATGACCATGTCTAGGACTCCAGCTACGCCAGCGCTCTGAATGCACTAAGGTCTCGCGGTCATGGCCAGCAGTTTTTGTCCCACTATGAGAATGACTCCTCCTCATTAAGCACTCGGCTATCCTATATCCAACTACCTCAGCACGGAGATAAGTCATGATCTTTGCTACATGCTAGACACAGGTGAAAACATCAGTATGTCTACTGAATACTAAAGGCTCCCCCACATCTACAGATAGTTCAACACGAGTCTTCTCCGAGGGGAGCAATAGGGTATCTATACATACTCGGAAAATCAAGTCTCGCCTCTCATTAGCATTCACTGCAAGTAAAGGAGAAAAAAAAGTTAGAAAACAATCAAAGATAAAACCAAGAGTAAAAAAAACAAAAATAAATAATGACTAAGACAATTCTAACTAAAACAAATGTCAAGGGAAGAGTGACAACTCACTTGGATCTCCGGGCCTCCAAGAAGGATCTCGAGGATATGTGCCTGCCACTGATGCCACCACTAACTGGTGTCCCTCTCCCATGTCATGGGTAATGTGACGGCCTACGATGGACTCACCATCTCCCCCTAGGTCCTAAGAAAGCAACTCCTTTAAGACTAGAGTCACCCTCTCTGTGCTCCGCTCCACCCTCTCAGCCTGTAGGATCTCCTGAGTATCATACCACTCGGGATCACTATCATCCTCCCCACCTATCCCATTGATCACCATCTCCTCTGTTTCCTCCTTTATCTCTCCCCCAGTGAACTCCTTAGACTCAGATTCCACATCAATGGGCTCATCACTGCTCTGGGCAGGACCGGCGGCAATCTGAAGTAAGGGTGCCTGAGGAGCACCAGCTCTCTGTTGAGCACATACCACCCTCATGGGTGTAATAGGAACACTGGGAGTAATAATAGTCCAACCCCATCCCCTAGGATCTCCCCGAGCCTCATGAATAGATCTATACATTGGCCCCACCAGAGGAAACATGTCAATATAGGGAAGGCCGAATTGTTGTGGTACTCTATCAAAGGGGTGGATCTCCAACTTCCTCACCTTGTCTACCAATTGATAAGTAGTCTAACAAGTAATAAATGTAATAGTATCCTCTCCCCATACCCCTACCATGGCCTGATAAGGAGTGGCCTCCATGTCTGCGGTGGTCAAAGAGGCCACTAGCTGGTGGGGTACTCTAAGAACTGACATCCATGTCCATCTCACTGCTCTGACGGCCCTAAGATCCTCTACCTCTACACCTCTCCCATATGGGGTGATATGCTCATACACCCAACTCATGACAAGATTCAGGTGGCTCAGTGACTGTCCCTGTAATCAGACTACCCTATATAAATCATGGTAGGTAGTCCAGAGGATATCTACTCCCCAAGTGTAGACACGTCTATGGCCCTCAATCTGTTCAATAATGGGGGCCCAACAATATAAGAGGGTGTCCCCTCCCTTTTTCCCAATTAGTCTCGATGTAAGGATCCCATGATGGCCTTGTAGAGAATAGGAATGTCTGACTCAATAATGGAGCGGATCCTCACTCCCTTATTCGATCTCATCGATACAACTGCGTCCCCCATGTAGGTGACCCACTGAACCACCTGGGATCTCGATACTACTGTCTTAAGATATAGCCGCCGCCCAAGAATCGGAACCCCCAGTATACGGTAAACATCCTCTAGGGTGATGGTCCACTCACCCCTAACTCTTGGAAATTAGAAGGTGTTCTGATCCACATCCCAATATGAAAATAAGTCACATAGTATGTTACTAATAGGCGCAACGTGAGGGACCTGCACAATCCTCCAAATGCCAACCCTTTGAAGGGTATCTCGCTCTGCCTAAGAGAGTTCCTCTAACACTACTGGGAGCCAATCACACTCCCTCTCCCAGCTCTATCTAATATACTCCTCCTTTTGTATACACCTAAAAACACAAAAAGAAGTAAGTTAGTACCAAAATCCAATTGGAAAAACTATTAAAAACATGTGAAAATGCTTAAAATGCAAAAATAAATAACAGAAAGCATTGTTTTTGCTTTCTGTCATGAACTGCCACCTTGTGCAGAGCGGCAGTTTTGTAACCACCACCTTCTAAGGCAGCGGTCATGTAAGCACTGCCCTACGTAGGGCGGCGGTCCTATCCCGCAAACACAAATGGGTTATAAGCCCTAAAAAACACCTAAAAACAAGCAAATACACCATTTTAACTAAAAAAAGAAACCTACCCTATAGGCGCCCCCCCTAGAGACACATTTAAAACTATTATTTTCAAAAATACCCCCCCAGGACAAATATTTCATCATTGCCACATTTTAGGTTTAAAAATAATAAATCAAGAAGAACTAACCTGAGACTTCGCGGGTCAATGTTCCGCTCTCGGAGGCATGATCACTATCTCACCACGAATGTTTTGACTATACTCTCATTGAAAACCGTCATCACGGGTCCCAGAGCTCAAAAAATATCAAATAAATCCACGTAAATGAATAGTGAAATGAGTTCATTATATATATATAGCTTTCTAAAATTGATTTTGACTTTCTTTCATAGGGTTAGAGCATCGACGGAGGTAAGTTCTAAACCCCGCGTAAATGGTAAGTCCTCATTTCATATCAATTTTGTTTTATTTCTCAATTTATTTTATCTATCTGCACTTAAGTCCCCTTTTTCATTTTTACAGATAGCAGGACTTTGGATGGCAACTTTCCAACACACAGGCATGTCAGGTATAACTCCTAACTCCCCATTTTGGGACTGCCATACTTAGATTCACCGTTTTATGCCTCTTCATGGCTAAGACACTTCTCTGAGGGGGAAATATGTACATACCCAAAATTATAGGGTATTGCGCCACAGAAACGATGTTACATATGCCCCAATGATGATACAGGTCTCCTTGTAAGGTGTTCAGAATCCAAAAAAAGCTTGCTAAGTATATGTTTGTATCCCACATACCCTTCTCATCCTCTACATGCTTTGTTTTGCCCTCTACCCCCCTTTTTTCTTGCATTTTGGTCTTCAGTGACGAAAATTCCGCCCTGCCTAGGCGGCGGTCCCATGACCACCACCCAGGAGAGGCTGGTGGTCCCGTAACCACCACCTTGCACAGGATGGCGGTCTTGTATGCATTTTCCATATTCTTCTGATGATTGCATCAAATGTAAATCTTTAATTTTACACGCTTTCTTTAACCAATTTGGATTACATTAATGTTTTTGGTTCCTTAGTAATAGTGTTTTCCCTTTTTTATAGTAAAAGAGTTTAATTGGGAGTTACCCTCTGGTAATTACATTTGCTATAAATAGCTAGCTTGTTTTCAAACAAATGGCCCTTCACCTTCTCAATTCTCTTATTCAGTCTTTGAACTTCTTACTTAGAATTCTATCAGTTGCATGTTTTTCCTCCATTGTTGGTATTTTAGAGGTCATTCGATCTTCTTGTTTTAGTATTGCTTCATTGTTGTGCTATGCAAGTCAGTTTAGCATAGAATAGTTTCATTTCTAGATTAGAATCCATTAAAGTTGCAGGTTTTGTTTTTTCACAAGGATAGATTCTAAAAATCTTGGTACACTTGTGTTGTATTCCTGTAATAAATCCCACTAAGAATTACATAGTCAAGCTCTATTCACTTGCTCTATCCCTCTCCTCCTCGCATTGTATTTGGTCTATATCCAAAGCTGCCATTGTTTGAATACCGTCTTTTGTTGATACTATCATATACATGCTTTCTAGACTCATGAGAACATGAAGGAATGAGGAGATCACACTGAGGGGATGAAATCACACACAACTGGATTTACCATTGTTCTGTAAACGCTAGGTTTGAGCTATCAAAGTTCTAGTTACAACATATCAAATAGAGTAGTGAATTATTTTATTTCAGTTAAAATTTCACTCTAGATATCACCAAGTAAGTTGTGGGGATTGATAGTTTCTAAGAAATTGTGATTCATTCCTCACTTCTGAGGTAGGATCGAGATCCTTTCAATTTAATATAATTAGTTGCTTAGATATTTAGGATAAAATCACAACTACACAGGAAATAGCCACACCAGGCTACTTTGTTTATTTTAAATTCTGTTGCTAGATTAGTTGTTCATTTTTCTAAATATACTAGAAGAGATGCTCTTTAATTTCACTAAAATACGTCATTAAAAATACAAAAATAGAAGAATGCTTGCATAGTGTAAATACTTCTTTTGTAATCAGTTTATGAATTTTAGTTAAAAGTTGAATCATTTTGTATGAAAATCATAGGACCTAGAGAGCCTAGAGAATATATATTTGAACCAATAGTGCCTCAACCAAACCTACCCACAACATTAGTTGATATAGATCAAGACCTTAGGATACAGGTCTTTCGAGGAATGACAAACCTACAAGCAATTAGTGAACAACTGAGAGGGTTAAATATCAAAGATGAAAAGGCATACACATTTTTGTTAAATCATCCTAACTATAGACGGCCTTGATAAAATACCCGAATGACTGTACAAGGATTTGAAAGAGAGAAAGCATTTGATTGTGATCCTTTAGTTCCACAACCTGATGCAGGAGACCTCCTCGTTGACATAGATACTAGCTTATGCATTCAAGTTTCCAGAACACATGTATGGTATTATAAGAAAATCATACAACTTCTAGCTCTAAACATAGAGGTTGAAAAGGCATATGATTACTGGATAGTTGGAAGAAGGGATTTATTCTTCACATGACCATAACAGGTCCACAACAACCATGAACTCATAGTTGTGATCCAAAAGTTCCACAACCCAACGGACCTGCAAACTAATTAAGTATTGACACTAGCTTACAAACACTAGTATTTAGATCCTCACCACTCCCGCCAGATATTATAATACAGTTCTCCGTATTAAACATAGAATCCAATCAATCTAATATTTTATGGGCTAGACCAGAAAATAACCCATAGTTCACTACAAACCCACTAAGCCTCCTACCACCATTTTTCATGACCTTGTATGGAGATACATACGAAGCTCCCACAGGCCATTTCCCACGTATCCAACAACCAAGAAACAGGATCTTGGTAGAGCTCAACATTGATTGGATCCTCTGAATAGCTATTATATCCGAATGATCCATTACACCAATTCAGGTTAGGAGGGCCTTCTTCACCTTAGATTCGTAGATTCCATTATTGCGTATTGAGGATATAAGATTACCGGATTAGCTTGTCTATATCTATTCATATTCAACATTCACCGGCTGTCTCGACATGACCTTGGGAGGTTAGGTACGAGGAAGAGGTACTTGTAGATTCCCATGCTCGCATGTCACTTTTCCATCGTACATGTACCCCACTAAAACATGTCTTTTTTTTAAGAAGTTTAGTTTAGGACAAGGTTGTCGGAAGAAGTTGAAAATTAAATGACTATTATATGATGTATGTGAGTATTTATTTATTTCCATGATATTTTTAGGTCATGGTGATTTTGATAAATGGTCAAGTATAATTCATTTATGTTAACCGGTCAAAGGGCAGTTTTGGGGCAGTTAGAAGCAATCTTCAATAAAGTTGAAATTACAAGAGCTAAAAGAGGAGCTAGGAGGTGATTCAAGTTGTGTTGGAATTATAATTAAGATATATTTCCATTGATATAATTTTTTTCTCATGATAATTATTTTTTATATGGTTTTCAGGTCACTTTATGGACAAGAATATTTTTGGATTTTCAAGACATAACTATTTTTGCTGAAATATTGAGTTGGTTAGTGCATGAAATGGATTGAATATTGATTTACATCACCTGGAATATAAAGAGAGATGAATTTTAAATCCAATGAATCCATTTTTTATGTATTTAATTTATCAGGAAGAGTGCTAAAAAAATTTATTTGTAAAACTACTTTTTGCGTAACTTTATTTGCTGAATAAATAAGTTGATGTGGTTTGAACCAGTGGATGTTTCAAGTGTTCTATATTTCTTAGAAGTGTTATATAGATTCAATAATTTCCATATTTTGGTCATATACCATATTTTATGTGTTCTTGGGTGATCTTGACGCCAAAAGGTGAAGACAAGGTGTTGTAAATAGGTGTTTTGTGAAGTCAATGAGCCACTCAGCCCATTAAATGAAATAATTTGATTGGTTTAGATAATTGCAATAATGGATGATTTTTAAATGTAATTTTGAAACATGTTTGTTTACTATTGGATATTTAGTAAAAATATTTTTAGTGTTAGGATTTTTTTCTCATTCAAATGATGGGTATTTAAGGATTTTTGGTGCATGGATGAAGGCTTTTGGATAGACTGACCTACATAGGTAACTTGTGACTATTGTGATAAATGTTATGGGATGTTTTTTAAGTTTTAATGTTATTGATAAAGGATGGAACCCAAAATATTTTTAATTTGAATGAATAAAATATAATAAAACCATAGTTTAAGGTGTTTTATGAGCTAGGTGTGTGTGTGTGTGTGTGTGTGTGTGTGTGTGTGTGTGTGTGTGTGTTTGCGCATGTGTGTGTAAGGAGTGCGACCTAAGTGGTATATTTTTTCAGATGTGTAAGCATTATTTTAGAGATGATTAATTATTTTATAGGTTGATGAATTTTATAAAGCATTTTTGCAAGGGTTTGAAGCTTTGATAAGTGAAGAAAGAGCTATTTTTAGAGAGATTGAAGACCTAGGGTTTGAACAAGATTTTTTAGGTGAGTGATCTGAGTTAGTGGTCTCTATCAATTTTGTAAAAAATATATCAGATATCAAACATCATAATGTGTTTTAGTGGGTTATCGATCATCTTGGGGGGTTATATCCTCCTTTTGGATTTGGCGCTTTAAAAAATTAGGGGTTGGTGTTCATTGTATGGTTGTACCTCTACTAAAATAGGGGTTGGTGCTCCTTGTGGGGTTGGTCCCTAATTAAATTTGAAACATATAAATATAAATATTGTGTTTTGGTGGGTTTTCTTCCCTTTGAGGGTTTCCCACTTATATCTTGTGTCTTATGTGGTTTCTCTTGTTCATTTTTCATTACATATATGTTATTTGATGGTGTGCACACATTAATGGATGGTTAAGTGATCTTGTGTTATGAATAAGAAATATAAAATCTGATTTAATTTTATAAGAAATGATTCACTTCCCCTTTTCAGTACATTGTGCTTTCAACAATTGGTATTAGAGTAGGTATTTTTGAAGAAGGCTAACCACTTGAATGGAGATCTTTTGAAGCACTATTATGGAGAATTATCAAGAGTTATCTGGTATGTTTTTATTAATCAGTATGAGGGATTATTTAAAAAACATAGGGTTTGATATATGGAATGATATCTATAGAGTTTATAAATATATCTTCTACTTTGAAGCATGATGAAGTATGTGGTATTGATCAAACTACTTTTCATAGTCAAGATGAAAATATGATTTGGTATATTGATAGTGTATGATAAACTCATATAAAATGTTATAAGAGTAAGTTTATAACCCTAAAGAAACATGCTTCAAGATCAGTAAGGTTTAGAGACAATTTTTCCATAAATATTTTAGGGAGAGGTTATTTTAGTTTAGATAATGGAAAAACCATCACCAATGATTTTTTATATGTTGAAGGCTTGAATAAAAATCTACTCGGTGTGATCCAAATGTTATAACACAGGTATGTTATAACATTTTATGTGAAGGGTTCAAAATTTAAGAAAGGAGAAACAAGTAATCTTGTTACAAAATCAAAAATAACTAAAAAAAATATTCTTAAGGGATTCAACAAAGAAAAGTGCCTTATGAGTAAGATGAATGATTGTTGGTTTTGGTATAGGATATTAGGCCATATAAAATTCGATAATATTGTTAAAATAAACTCTAACAATTGTGTGAAAAATATGCCTAAGCTTAGCAAACTAGAGGATAATTTATATAAATCATGCTTATATGGAAAGAAATCTAGAAGAATATTTAATAATATTGAACATGACTCCACCACAAGTCCACTTTAGTTGATACATATTGATCTTTTTGGGCCTATGAGGACTAAAATTAATTCATGTGATTACTATTTTATACTTCTTATTGATGACTTCACTAGATATACTTCGGTAGCATGTTTGATAAACAAATCATATGCCTTTTATGTTTTCAATTCATTCAAATCTATTATTTAAAATGAGAGGAAAGAAAGAATAAAGTTCATTAGATATTATAATAGAGGTGAGTTTTGGTTTGACTCATTTGATGAGTTTTGTAGAGATCATGGTATTAAGAGGAATTTTTCATTTTATAAGACTCCCCAACAAAATGGGGTGGTTGAGAGGAAGAATAATATTGTCCAAGAGATGACAAGGATCATCTTGAATGAATCTAGAGTACCAGATGGCTACTGGAAGGAAGAAATTTTCACTACTTTCTATATTCTTAACATATGTCAACTAAGAGTGAATAATGACAATACCCTATATGAACTTTGGAATGGAAGATTAGACAATGTGGAGCATTTTAGAGTCTTTGGATGTAGGTGATTTATCAAAAGGACTAAAGAAAATATTGGTAGGTTCGATTCCATATCTGATGAAGGTATAGTTTTGGGTTATTTCTCAAGAAGTTCAACCTATATTTGTTATAACAAGAGGTTGAAAACTATAGTTAAAAGTACAAGTGTGAAATTTGATGAATCTTATCCTATGAGATCTTCTTCTAATTCAAAGGAAGAATCACATGAGGATGACCTCAAATAGTAAGAAGATGATATTGTTTAAGAAAACAAGGCAGACTATGATGAGGAAGAAAGGAAAGACACCAAGGCTCCCTCAAGGTAAATTTGGAGAGATCATCTTGAAAATTAGATTTTGGGAAAGAAATATGTTAGAGTTAATACAAGGAGGAAATCAACAAGTCTTCAAAATTAAGAGAAATCTATTTTTCTTTCAAAAATTAAACCTAAAAGTGTAGTAGAAGCTAGCAAAGATGAATTTTGGATAAAGGATATGAATTAAGAGTTAGATCAGATTGAAAAGAACAAGACATGGGAACTACTACTTAGACCAAAAGGTAAGAATGTGATTGGATCTAAATGGGTTTTTAGAAGCAAACTAAATGAGAATGGAGAAGTTATAAGAATCAAATCAAGATTGGTTTGTATGGGATATTCTCAAGTTGAGGGAGTTTAATTTGATGATACATTTTCTTGTGTAGCTAGAATAGAGGCAATTAGATTATTCTTAACATATGTAGGGTTTTAAGGTCTATCAAATGGATGTAAAATATACCTTTTTTAATTGATAGATTAATGAGGAAGTCTATATGGAACAACATGATGGTTTTTCTTTTACTGGTGAGGAATATTTTTTTTGTATATTTAATAAGGCTCTTTATGGCCTAAAACAAGCACCTAGATCTTTGTATGAAATACTTGATAAGTACTTGACTGAGTAAGGTTTTAAGAAAGGTGTTATTGATAGAAAATTGTACATAAAAAGTAAGGGAGATAATGCATTGATTGTATTTGTGTATGTGGATGATATTATATTTGGTGGAAGTGATGAACACATGACTCTTGATTTTATTGAATCTATGAAGAGAGATTTTGAAATTTCTATGCTTGGTGAAATCTCCTTCTTCCTTAGACTACAATTCAGTCAATTAGACAAAAGTATATTCATATCCCAATCTAAGTACATCAAGAAAATTCTTAAGAAGTTTCAAATGGATGATTTCAAGCTTGGTTGTACTCCTATGGTTATATGATGCAAACTTAGCAAGGAAGATAATTCACCTAAAGTGAATCAATCTGATTATAGGTCCATGATTGGTAGCCTTATTTATGCAACTACCCCAATAATTGACATTGTACATGTTGTTGGGCTAGCTGGGTGGTTCCCAGAAGATCTTAGATAATTTCATCTTTAAGCACTGAAAAGGATCTTTATATATCTTAAAGGGACTACTAAGTTTAGTTTTCGGTATCCAAGAAGTGATAATTTTGAATTAAGATCCTTCTCTGATGCTAATTAGGAAAGTAGTATGGATGAAAGAAAAAATACTAGTGGTAGTGCATTTTTTGTTGGAGCATTCCTTTCTTCTTGTTCAAACAAGAAACAATCTCTTGTATCACTCTCAACCTGTGAAGCTGAGTATGTAGATTCTACTCATTTTTTTTCTCATATTATG
Organism: Taxus chinensis; assembly: GCA_019776745.2. Classification (NCBI taxonomy): domain Eukaryota; kingdom Viridiplantae; phylum Streptophyta; class Pinopsida; order Cupressales; family Taxaceae; genus Taxus; species Taxus chinensis. The sequence continues at coordinate 472,322,814 of CM034148.1, read as the reverse complement.
TGGATGATGTAGAATTTGGAGGATTACAAGGTGAAGTTTGATGGAACTACTCCCATTATTTGTGATAGCAGTAGTGCAATCAGTGTGTCAAAGTATCTAGTTTTGCATTATAAGATAAAACACATTCCAATTAAGTATCATTACCTAAGAGATCAAGTTAGTAAAGATTGCATAAAATTGTAGCATGTTTCTACAAAGGAGGAAGTAGTTGATATCGTGATAAAGCCTCTTCCAAATCCCACCTTTGAGTATCTAAGAGACAAGATTGGAGTGATCTCATCACCTGACAAATGTTCAAAGGTAGCAAGTGTGATTAGGAGAAAGAAATGAATTATATCTTCTCTAAGGTATCTTTGATGGATATGTATCACTAGTTGTCTTGATCATCATGTAGAGGAAATTGTATCTGTTAGATATTTTTTGTTTTCATACTATTCAATGGCATAAAAAATGAGTCAATAGTGAGAGATGATTAAATTATTGGAGTCTGTTCATCTCATATTTTCTAATTTGTGTCATGAGTTTTTCATGTGTAATAAATGCATGTGTCAAGTTTTTCAAAGTGTCTATGATGTGTATAAAGTATTTAAGTGGTAAGAAAAGGTTAGTAAAGGTGTCTTTTTTCATTTCAAGTCAACATGGTATTATATTGGTTTGTCACAATTCTTTAGGATTGCTTAAGTTCAAGTGTTCCAAGTTATTTTGTTATGTGGAGTATTTCTTCATGATATTATATGGTCAAAATGTCTGTGAAGAATATTTGTGCCAATTTTGAGCTCTTGAAAAATAAATTTGTCCATTTTTGAAGACTCTCTTTTCTAATTGGGTCTTAATAGTGTATATTGAGCAATATGGAGAAACATTTGTTATTGAAGGAATAAATTATTGTGTTTAGGACTAAAATTTTGTACAAATATTCTAGATAGTATGGACACAAAAATTTATGTGGTTTCAGACTCTGAAATTTCTTGGATTCGTTGAAATATTTTACAGAATTTTGCTTTGACTATGAAGGCACACAAAGACTTGATTAAGAATGTTGAGCTTGCAATCTAGTTTTTTCCCTTAGAGTGAGTTCTCAAGGCTACTCAAGGTGATATTTTGTCCAAAAGGGTACTGAAACAAGTAATTTTTATTTATGGAAGTATCTACATGAAAAGTTTGGTGTGATTCTCATTGACACATGGTTTAGTAGACTGTGAGCATATAATCTGGTGGAGTAAAGAAGGTGAGTGAATTTTTTTTCCAGAGCTTATAAGGTATGAATAATATTTTGAGATCTATGAATGACCTCTAGAATATAGATACTCTTGGAGCATTATGGACAAAGCCTTATCTTGCTATAGGCCTATAGGTCTCTTTTGAGTGCTCAAAGGTTTGTCAATGCCTATGCATGAGTGTAATTGGTTGAATATTGTGTTCTAATGGTGAATAGATTGATCTTCATATGTTATCTCATCTAGATATGATATGATCACTAAAGAAAAGTGTGTGTTATCAAGGTAAAGTGAAGTTATGTGATTAGAATTGAGCCTCTACAGGTATGGGTGTTGATATACATCAATTTTTATGTGTCTTAACTCTAATAACATGATTATGAAATGGTGAATATGTCATTAGGCATTGAAATTTTGTTGAAGATGATCACAAAGTTGATAAATCGGTAATGTTCACTTTTTGATCCTTGTGCAAAATAGCTTGCTACAGGTACAATATATGTGAGGGGCAAAGTATGTTATTTTCACAAGTACGTAGTGAGCAGTAAATCCATTTATGAATTGGTAAGATTCTCCTAGAATGGTTCATATGATCTCAATAGTGCATGTTACTTCAAAATAAGCTATTGAGGTATATTGTTGGCTTGGCCTAAGAAGAAAGTGTTGTGTGTCTCTAAAATGAATGTACAGTGATCTAACATAAGCATCTATAGGAGTTGATTTCACCATAGTACATGTAATATTATATTTATATTATATATTGAATTTCATGGAGTTTATTCCCATCTCAAGAGTGCAAGAAGAGAGTGTAGAGGAAAATCAAAGGAGTAAATGTAAAGCTCAATGCTAAATATGATTTTACAACACTAAGAAGAGGTAGCTACATGTAAATATTGTGTGTATGGTCCAATCATGACAGGAGGAGTACATGTTATTACTCCATAAAGATGTTTTAGGTAAAATCATGTGCTAGAAAGATATATTCTTGACACATTACAACTAGATTTGTAGGTAAAGATGAGGTTTTGATGGTAGTTTGTGTACAGTGGTGTAAAAAGATGCTTTTACAAGTATGTACTATGTGTATGGTTTAATTTTGACAGAGGTAGCATGTGTTTTTTCTTATATAATGTGATATAGATGCTTCAAAGGCATTGAAGGTATGTTTTGGGTGTCTCCTCCAAGAAAAATAATGTTATGGTTCATGAATGTATTAATTCATCCAAAGAAGATTGTCAAGACTGAGAATGTGCTTTAGGACTGTAAATAAGTGTTTGAAGTGCTCTCAATCCAAATGAGGAAGGTAAGAAGATTTATTGTTTTATTATATACTAGATATGGTTGTCTTGAGTCTAGGGGTAGTTGTGAAATGCGTTATCATGGTATATATGGTGTTCTTAATCTCATCAAAGTTGGTCTATAATGAATTGAGATGCTTATTTAGGGATATTAGTCTTTGAGATAGTTTGAAGAAAATAATGATAAGAGACAAGCCAAATTTTTGTCTTCACAAGCTTAGTTGATCTAATATTGAAGGTATGTTGTAAATTTTTTCTCTTATGAATCATTTTTGGCATGATCATGAGGAATTTGCTTCAGGTACATGGATGTTATAGTGGTCTCATGATGAGAAAACAAATTTTGGAGGTAAAATGAATTTTTTGTGCATGCTTAGAAGGTGGATGATGGTTTATTAGCCAAATATAGAGGTATGATGATTTTTTATTCATGTTCATTGGAATGATTATATGGTGTATGCATTTCTCAGGGGGAGTATTATATTTCCATGCTTGAAAAAAATGCTAAAATCAAGTTGTGAGTGAAATTTAAAAGATTTTGAGCTAAAATGAGACCTTTGGTTGATGTTTCTTAACAAAATGATGACTTTGTGAAACTATGGAAGGTGAAGATTATGCAAGTAATAGTATTCCTTTATAATTAATGTAAAAAGGGGGAGAATTTTTGGTGGTTTTCCATTAATGAAAAAGGGGGAGATTGTTGGCATGTTGTTGCATAAGTTTTTTTATTGATGAAAAACCTCGTTAATGACAAAATGAATGATGGAGTAGGGTAAAAATATGCTAAGGATGATGATGAAATGATGATTCAGTGGTGTTCATGGTTACATTACTTGATTAAATGAGGATTTATTGTTCTTGCAAGCCTATTCAGGTGACCTAGCTAGCCTAGATTATGGTATATGGAGTATGGAGCTTCTTGATGACCTGAGAAGCATGTTGATATGATGGAGAGCATGTTTTATAAGTTCTTAGGAACTCACATAAGTTTTAGGGTGTAGATACAGTTTTGTGACCATGTTTCAGGTGCTCATTTGGAACAAGTATGGTTGTTAGATTGTATGCGATTGAGTTATGGAGCTATACGAGCTCATGGATGCATGTAGGTAGCTGATTCATGATGTACCATATATTTTTGGACCATTTGGAATGTTTTCATGGTGAGTTACATTGTTCTTTTAGTTTACCCTAGCCTTTACACTGTAAAATCGTAAGGGATGGCTATACAAATGAGATATTATCGAAGGATTGAGAGCTATTTGTGACAAGGTGATGATTGAATATTTATATAGGGTGTGTACTTTTTTTGTGGGAAACATTTTAGGTTTCCACAATTAAAATTTTGCATGTTATGACATTTTTGGTGAAATAGGGTCAGGAATAAGGTGTTTCCATCTTGGATTCAGTCTTCTGATGCTCACCCTGAATTGTGTGCTTTACATGGGACCTTTTGGATATAAGGGATTTCTAAATTGATTCTATAAGGTTTCACAAAAATAATGAGGTCATTTAATCATCAAGTTTTTATGAATGAATGTTAAGAAGGTAAACAACTCATGTTATGTGTTTCAAACCGAACTTGAAAGTGGTTTGAGATATTTTATTCCTAAGTGGAAAGTTTTATTTATAGGTCTGGGATGATGATTTAAAAATTTAGAGGACTCCTTTATATTTCCCTAAAGGTATGGTAGAGGTTGTGGTGATGAGTAGACCCCACTCAAACATGTATGTTTATGAAGAAGTTCAGTTTGGGATAAGGTTGTTCCAAGGAGTTTCAAAATAAATAACCATTATATGATGTATGTGAATTTATCTTGATCCAAGATATTTTAAGGTCATGGTTATGTTGATTTATGATCAAGTATGTTTGATTTATGTTGACTGGTCAAAGGGTAGTTAGAAGTAGTCTTCAATAAAGTTGACATTACAAGAGCTACAGGAAAAGTTAGGAGGTGATTCAAGTTTTGTTTGAAATATAATTAAGAGATATTTATAGTGATATAAGTTATTTTTTATGATGATTATTATTTTATATGGTTTCTAGGACATTTTTTGGACAAGAATAATTTTGGATTTTCAGGACAGAACTGTTTTTGTTGAAAGATTGAGTTTGTTAGTGCATGAAATGGATTGAGTGATGATTTCACTCATCTAGAATGTGAATAGGGATAAAATTTACATATAATTAATTAATGTTTAGGTATTTAATGTATCGGAAAGAGTGTAAATGAGTTGCATTTGTAAAACTATTTTTTGTGTAGCTTTATTTAGTGAAGGAAAAAAGTTAATGTGGTTTGAACCAGTGTATGTGCTAAGTGTTATAGCTTACTTATAAGTGTTATAAAGGTTATATAATTTCAATTTAGTTGTTTAATGCCATATTTGAGGTGTTATTGGGTGATATTTAGGCCAAAAGGTGAATACAGGGTGCTAGAAATAGGTGTTTTGTGAAGGCAATAAACCATTGGGCCCAAAAAATGAAATAATATTATTGGTTCATGATAATGGAAAACATGGATTATGTTTAAATATAATTTTAAAATTTTTTTGGTGTTAGAGATTTAATAAAAATAGTTTTTGTGTTAGGATATTTTTCTCATTCCAATGATGGGGATTTGAGGAATTTTTGTGCAAGAATGAAGGGTTTTTGCTAGGCTGACCTACTTGGGTAACTTGTGACTATTCTGATAAAGTTTATGGGATTTTTTTAAGTTGTAATGGTCATGAAAAAGGAGGAAAACTTGATTGTTTTTTATTTTAATGAAGAAAATATTATAAAAGCATAGTTATGGGTGATTTTTTGAGCTAGTTGTCCATATGCAAGAAGTGTGACCTAGTTGTGAGATTTATAGGTGTGTGAGCATGATTTGATAGCTGATCAAGTGTGTGATAGGTTGAGGAATATCAAAAAGTATTTGTGCAATGGTTTGAAGCTTTGAGAAGTGAAGAAAGAGCTAGTTTGAGAGAGATTGAAGACCTAGGATTTGAACAAGAGTTTGAAGGTGAATGAGTTGAATTAGTGGTCTCTATCCTTTGTGACATAAATATATCAAAGATTATACATCATAAGGTGTTTTAGTATGTTCTTGATCATATTTGGGGTTTGTAGCCTCCTTGTGGAGTTGGTGCTTCAGAAAATTAGGGGTTGGTGCTCCTTGTAGGGTTGTAGCTCTACTAAACTAGGGATTGGCGCTCCTTTTGGGGTTAACGCTTATTTCAATAAAACTGGAATTATTTCAGTCTAAGAAGTAAAAAAATATAGCCAATATTGGAATCCAAAACTACTTGTTTTTATTCCAAAATGTTAAATATTAGAATTATTTGGACTCCAAAATCGCACATATTGGATTCCAATATCGCATATATTAGAATCCAGAATCGCATATATTGTAATTCACTGCACTACAAAGTCCCATATATTGAAATCTAAAAATTCAAATATGTGAATACATTATATGGGCTAGTGTCCACAAGGCATTGTCGATGCTTTGGACTAAACAAAACATATATGTTTTATAAAGGCTAGTAGCTGCTAGGCATTATTTATGATTTGTTATGTATAAAAAATATTTCTATTTTATAAGGGCTAGTGGCCACCAGCCATTATTTATGCTATGTTATATAAAGAAAAGGTTTATGTTTTAAATGGGCTAGCGACTGCTAAGTATTATTTATGCTTGGTTATATACAGAACATGTTTCTATTTTATACAGTCTAGTGGACGCTAGGAATTATTTATGACATGTTATCTATAGAACATGTTTTTGTTTTATACGAGATAGTGAACATATTATCTTGTCATTTAATGGTAGCAACAAAGGCCATAATGTGGTGTTAAATTTGACATCCGTTTCGATGTATTTTTTATTGTTTTTATCCTTAGAACAATTGAAAATCCTTGAAATAACCGTCACATATGAATTACATATTATAGATATAACCATTAATTTTTCTATAGATTTATTTATATATTAATCATATTAAAAATAATTAATTATATATATTATAATTTTATATTTCTCTTATGAACACTGTAAAAAAATACTATTTTAAAAATTTTCAAGGGAAATTTTTTATGATAATTCACCACAGAAGTTATTCAATCATATTGTCATCTTATAATCATTGAAAATATAAATCCTCCCAACTTATATTTCGACAATCTCATCATAATATAATAGATTTACGTAATACTTTCTTAATAACATATGTATGTATATATTATTGGCAATCTTAAGTAGTAGCATTATAAAAACATTATGAAAAGAGAAATAGTTATTTAGCATTTTCTTGCTCCAAAAATTTGATGCCCTCTACCATCAATCCCTGAGGCACTATTTGTGATATTTTTGTAAAAATCATCCATCAATCATTTATATTTTATACAATCTTTGCATCTATTTTTCATCCACACCATAAAATTTTCAAGAGGGTTTCCCTTTGCACCTAATGTAATACACAAAGTGTTTTTAGAACTGTATGAAAAAAAAATTCTACTCCAAACCTTTTCTAGGTCTCTTATTGTTATTCCCTTGACTATATTGTAATGTTCATTTCCCCAAGTGAGTTTTGGATTAAATATGTTCAATATTTTTTTATTGAAGCACGTTAATATATTTTTAACATCAACAAAAATGAGATTTTCAGACCAAAATCCTAGTTCACAGTATGGTGATAATAATTTTATAAATTCTGACATGCCACCTCACAAGTTGACAACTTTCATACCGAACCTGAATGAAATATTCCTATTGTATGTTTTTATCCCATATAATAGGTCCTTCATATCCAAAATAAGTAAATTACTCTTATCGATACCTACAGGAAAGTAAAAAAAAAAATATTTTAATCGGTCGCATATCAATTACAACCAATTGAAATAAATAACATTTTAGCTTACGGATAACATTTTTTTATTGATATTGCGGCTTGGATTACACCACATTTATATGGTGTTAGATTCGCTGATGCAAGAGCTATTTCAAATAAAAAATCATCAACTCATAACCTATTTCTTGTTATTGAAAATGTGTAATGCCCACTAAAACAACCCACTTGAGACCCAAGCACAACCTAGGATTAGTTAGGAAAAATTATGGAATAATTTTTTTTATTTAAAAGAGTCTACAACTAGGTTACAAGGAAAGAGTTGTCACTAACAAGTTCTAGAACAATTCTAATCCATTAGAACATACTTTTATTTTATTAAAAATTATTAGAGGTCACAAGGTCCAAAATTTAGGGTTATAAGGTTCAATTAGGTTCAGAGGGTAAATCTTCACCATACCCACTCTCTAATAGGCTTAAGTTTCAACTTGATTTTTCTCAAACTTAATTCATTAAAAAATCCCTAAATCATTCCCATTGGATAGGAAATTTCCTCACCTTTCCATTGATATAAATAACTCCTCCTAACTCCTCATATTTCTCAAGTTATGGGCCGATGGGCCTTGGGGTGAAATTTTTTCCCAAGAGCGGGCCTACGGGCCCACGGGTGAAAATTTGCCCAAAGGAAGGGTTTCCAGGCCGCGGGGAGAATTTTGGAACATTTATCACATGGGGCGAAAAAAAAAAACTTTACACCTATGTACCCGCAACTCCGAAAGTCCACAAGGGACATGTGGTGCTTCTCAAACCAGCATGGGCAGAGCGGGGTGGCGAGAGACGTTTAGGAAAATTTCCCACACGAGGAAAAAACCCAACATTGTGCCCGCAAGTCCATAAGAGACAAGGGACACATGGCATCACCTAAGACAACACATGGAAAGCGGAGTGGTGGGGAGAATTTTTTTTAATTCCCTGAAGGTCTAAGAGGGTAACATTGACCCGCACCTCCACCGGCTCCTCATGCCACATGGCCGCTCCTGATTGGCTGTGGGTCAGCAGGACATTGGGGAAAACATGGAAAATTTTCCCAAAATTTTCCAAAACACAAAAATACAAAAGGGACTCACACCTTCACTGATGCTTCATGACACCATGTGGCATCACCTGATTGGTCACGGGGCGGCAGGGAAAACTTGGAATATTTTCCCAAAATTTTCCAGATGCACTAAGTTTAAAAAGGGGTCTGCCCCTCCACCAACACTCCACAGTGCCATGTGGAAGCCTTTGATTGGCTGAAGCTGGTGGGGCAGCGGAAAAACTTTGGAAAATTTTCCCAAAATATTTTCCTAAGCTCTAACAAGCCCGTGGGCCCACCAAGGAAAATTTTCCCAATTTTTGACGCCAAGGAAGAAAATCTTCAGAAGGCCATAACTTTTTATAAAGAGCTTGGTTTTGGGAAAATAAGGACTTTCTGGAAAGCTCTCAACATCCTCTTTATATAGAGATCATTAATTTTTTTATTTTGATAAAGTTTAAGGGGTCAATTTTAAGAAAATGGCCTACAGGATTTTATAGTGCTAACTGGTAACTTTTAACTTGTGAGATTTATTCAATTTGATATTCTTCCTCTCTCAACATGTCAAATAGACATGTAGAGTTGTCCTTAGGAGGAAATAGGATAAGTTTGTGAGGTAGATCCGTTTGATTATAATTCCAATTTGAAATTTACAAATTTGACAGCAAAACGACTGTGGAAACTTTGAACTCGGTTTTTCCAAGTTTTTAAGTATTTCCATTAAGTTTTTTTGTCTAATTGAATTCATTTAGGGACTAATACTTCAATTTAATCATTTAATTTTTTATTTTATTGTTGCAGGTTCGATCTGTGCATTTTTTGTTTAGATAATTTTTAGTTTGAAAGAACAAAAAAGAGGACAAATTTTTAAACGATCATAATACAACAAATTCCATCTCCCACATGTGGAAATTCATTCTAATCCTAGCATAATACATTTAGTTGATTCAATCAAACCATCAACGGGATAAAATGCAAATTCTGATTTCCAATCTTAACTTTTTTTTTAGAACAGAGCATTATATTTTTCCTCACACGTAATTCTTCTTTTCAACAGAGATTTCAAAACACAATGGATGATCAATTTCAATACAACAATATAGATTGAAAATGGTAATGCAATCCTTTATCTATTCCAAAATAAAACATTACAACATTTATTCTTTTATTCCTTCCAAAACATATATTATATACATAACAGAATAATACATTTTCTTCTCACGCGTTTCACTTTACCAATTTTCAAACAGGGATTTCATAGTGAATGCTAAAACACAGATATCCAATGTAATAACAACATATGGAAAAGACAAAACCACTTCCATTAATTTAAATGAACTCTTATAACTTACTTTCCATTTGGTTTCAAAATGTAACACACAAAAACACGTATCATTCTTTCACATTCTTTCCAAAACAGAATACATAGTATAGCTCTTTTACATTTCAAATTTCCACTTTTTTTTAATTTATTAGATAAGGGAAAAACAAGGGATCGGCTCCCAAGGGCCGGAACAAAAGAGAGGAACACTAATAGAAACAAAACAGAAATAAAAACCCAGAAAAGGGTCCCAGAAAATTGAGTTAAATAGGCTTAACTCTTACAATGCAGGATCTGGACCCCTGAAAGGACAAAAGAGACCAAGAAACAACAGGGCAACACAAATCACCCATAGTCTACATAAATTTTAGAGACCAATAAAGCCTTTGTGAAAATTAAAAAAAAAACCCCAGAGGCCCCATTGCAGGAAAACCAACACTTACTCCTCCTCCGAGCTATTAATGTGAAGGTTGAATCTCCTCCTTTTCTTTTCACCTTCGGTCTCCTCACTCTGTCAAGTAGCACTTTAACCTGAGTCTCCAGCTCCATCATTTTGTGTTTTATTTGGACTTGTTTTGCGACCATCTTCTTCGAAATGTTGATGATGTTCAAAATGGACTCCCTTTGCCCCTCATTCGTGTCCTCCATAGCTTTTAGGACCCCTTCTAAATACACCATCTTCCTGCTCCATTCTTCAAAAACAATGGGGTCTCCCACACATTCATTCTTCCCAGAAGCACTGGCTTCCACACCACCTCCCTCATTTTTGTCTCTATCTTTCTTGTCCCCCCTGGGGGTACTTTTACCCTCTTTCATTTTAGTAAGACACTCTGTAAGAGTAATGTCATCTTCCTCATATTTCTCCTCTAAGGTTGTAATCAAAGGGTGATCCAGAACCAGCTTTCCATTCTCAACCAGAAGAAGAATCGGGCCCTCATGAAGGGGCAGCTCAACTTTATTATTCTGGAAAGCCATAAACGAATTCAAAAGAGAGGTAGCCAAGAAAAAGGGAATACTGACCATAAACTTGTGACGAAACATGTTGAGGAAGGTCATGTGATGGGTATATATTTTTCTATGCTTACCCTCCAGCGTAATATATTTCATAATTTGAAGGAAAACATCCTTCCAGACTCCAGGAATACACAAACATGCAATACCATTAGTGAAGAAGAAACAAGTCTCCTTGAGGGTAGGGTCATAGTATTCCCCCAACTTGACCAGGATTCCCCTTTAAAGCCCCATTAAAATTGATCTTGATCGTATCTCGCATAGGTCTAGTCCAGTTTACATTCTTACCAGGGATTTTTTTCTTGACCTGACTATAGGAAAAATTATCCAGGACTTCTTGCTCCCATTTCAGACAGGGATTTTTGGTTTTACCTTTAAACAGTTTGAGATTTTCCTTAATGGTTGTAAGGATTTTCCTTTTAGCCATCACAATCAGAGGTTTCTAATCTCTAAAAACACTATCATTCCTTATTTTCCATAGACCCCATAAAAGATGAGGCAAAGTAATCTTCCAGGCCTAGGCCAGATAAGGAAACCTAAATGGGCTCCCCCATTGAATGCAATAATCCTCCATATTTGAAGGCATAATCCATTGCATGTTGAAAATTTCTGAAATCAACGAGCAGATACCTTTAGAGAAAGGGTAATGTAAAAAAAGATGATTCACATTCTCTTCCCCTCTCTAACAAAGAGTGCACCTATTAGGGATCTGCATTCCTCCTTTTATAATATTTTCAATTGTTAGGATTCTATTTTGAGCAGCCAACCAATAAAAAATATTGATCTTTGGGATCAATTCCTTGATCCATAACTTACCCCAATACTCTTTTTGAAAATATTTCTTGAAATGTAAGCTATAGGTTGATTTAACAGAATAATTTCTTGAGTCCTCTTTCCAAATGATGAAATCCTCCTTGGATTGGAATATGGGGATGTGGAATTCCCTGAGTTTCTTATTGAGATCTTGAAAGGGTTTGATATCACCATCATAGCCAGGGGGAACTATGGTTTCACATTGGACCTCATCATCATGATTCTATAAATCTCTAATCCAAATTTTACCATTCTCCCCATACAATTGAGCCACCTCCTTCCAAATTTCCTGATCAGCTAAATGGGATTCTTCTAACCAATTATCCCACAAAAATCTGATCATGTTCCCCTTACCAATCTCCCATAGGGATCCCTTTGAGAGGATATATTTCAAATCAAACAAATAATTCTAGAAGCAGGATCCTCTAGGGAGATTTTCATGAGAGAAGAATGAATCAATTCTACCTAAATTCCATAGATATTTCTTTTTTATTATATCTATCCATAATCCTTCCTCTCTAAAAATTCTCCGGCCAGCTTTAGTAACAAAAGATTTGTTCATGATAGGTATTATTTTCAAACCCAAACCACCACATATCTTTGGCCTAGTGACCTTCTCCCAGGCCACCAGAGGGAATTTAAACTTTTCTGAGACCCTAGCCTAGAGAAATATCTTCTGAATTTTTTCCAGAGCATTAATTATTTTGGATAGGAGCTTGAAGAGAGACATAATGAAAATGGAAACTCCTTAAAGAGATCTCATAAGGAGTTGGATCTTACCCACTTGAGAGAGGAGGAGGCCTTTCCAGGAGGAGAGTTTCTTGTTAACTCTTTCTAACAGGGAATTCCAAACAGAAATGTTAGGCCTTTTGTGGATTAGAGGAATTCCTAAGTAAGAGTACATAAAACACTTGATTTTGTAACCCAAAATGCAAGAAAGACTTAATTGGACTTGTTTATCCACATTAATAAAGAAAACAACACTTTTGAGAAAATTAGCCATCTACCCTGAGACTGACTCATTGTCCTCGAGAGCAGATTTAAAGTTGGTGGCTTCTTGAATAGAGGCCTTTCCCATCAGGAAGCTATCATCAACAAATGGATTGAGGAAGATCAGAGGGAGACCATTAGAAATCTTTATTCCCTGAATACTCCTAGAAAGTAAAGCCTTTTTACAGATTCTACTCAAATATTCAACCATTATAACATAAAGAAAAGGAGAAAGGGGATCACCTTGTCTCAAGCCTCTACTAACTTTAAAGAAGCCCTCCAGGCTACCATTGACCAAGACCGAATAATTAGTAGTAGATATACAGGTAATAATCATTCTAACCAGAGCATTATCAAAGCCCACTTTATTCAGGATGACACTAAGGAAAGACCATGTAATTCTATCATAGGCCTTGTGCATACCTAGCTTAAGGAACATAGATGATCTGCTAGAATTGAAAATGGAATGGATTGCTTCCTGAATCACCACAATACTATCAGTAATCTACCTTCCCGAAACAAAGGCACCTTGATTTTTTAGAGATAGAATGGTTGAGAACCAATCTGATTTTTCCAGCTAAGATTTTAGTCAGGATTTTATAACTTGTATTACAGAGACTGATCGATCTAAAATATTTAACTTCATTGGCCCCTAAAATTTTTAGAATAAGGACCAAGAAATTATTATTCAGTTGGCTGAGGAGCTTCCCATTATTGAAGAAATATTATACCATTTCAATGACTTCTTTCTTAATCACCTCCCAGAATGTTTGGTAAAAGAAATATTGAAAACCATCAGGCCCAGGCAACTTGTTGGGTTCCATATCAAAGACCACAAATCTAATTTCCTCCTCAGAAGGGATCCTTAAGAGCTCTCAATTTTCTTCTGAGGAGATGAATTTCTGGAACAGGTTCAGGATTTTGTTTTGATTCTGCTCTTCCATCCCCTGACCTTGATGAAAAAGATCCTTGAATTAGTTTATGATAACTTGATTTATTTCCTTTCTCTCCAAGAGGATCTCACCATTCTCATTCTTAATTTCATTTATCTTGAGGAGGTTTTTCTGGGAGGTGGCTGAGAAGTGGAAGAATTTGGTATTCCTGTCCCCCTCCTTAAGCCAATTCACTCTCGACTATTGCTTCCAATAGACTTCTTCCTTTGTCAGAATATCATGATACTCAACCAGAAGATTTTGTTCCTACTCCTTGAGCACCGGATTAAGACCATCAAGATTAATAAGTTCCTCAATATTCCTTAAATCTTTAGCTAATCTACTTTTTTCCTGGAAGATGTTACTAAAGACCTATTTGTTCCACTTTTTTGAGGAAATCTTTGAGATAATTTAATTTGTAACTAAGTTTATAATTGGCCACCCCAAAGACCCTGATATTCCACCACTCTTGGATTTTTTTGAAAAGGCGAGGGTGGTCTAACCAAATATTTTCAAATCTAAAGGGTCTAGCTTTCTTGACTAGATTTAAACCAAGATTAAGGAGGATAGGGTTATGATCAAAGCCAATTCTGGGGAGAGACTTCAAGGAGTAGATTTGATTGATCATACATAAATGACTAATAACAAACCTGTAAAGTCTAGTTTGGATGAGCTCAGTCCCAACTCTCATATTTTCCCAGGTGTACTAAGAACCTTCCAAATCCAAGTCCACCAAACCATTAAAGTTGAGGAAATCAGAAATGTCCTCCATACTCTCAGTATAGGAAGTGATTCCCCCTTTTTTTTCCCTAGAGAGAGGGGGAGTTGAATTCTCCTCCAATAATCCAATCTTTATCTTTGAATAAATTTCTGAAATTAGAGAGGTCTTGCAACAATTTTCTTCTCTCACTTACTAGGTTAGGAGCATAAATGTTGGATACATACTAGTATTTCTTAGAGGACATATTCGTAAAACACATTGCCACATGCCCTGAAGCTGAGTATAGGAATACCATGCACAATGTTGGGATCCCATAGTGTGAAAACCCCTCCAGAAACACCTAAAGAACTACACCCTTCCTAGCAACTATCTTTTCAGATAGACCTTCCCACTTCTCTAAATATTTCCATACTCATTTTAGTTTCTTGAATCATGAAAATATCCGGTTTATTTTTCACTCTAAGATCCTTCGCTATTCTGTGTTTGCTGGGGTTATTCAACCCCCTAATGTTCCAGGAGAGGAGAATCATTTAACACTTCTTATTATGGGGGAACAGATTCCCCAGAGTTTTCTGAATACCTACTTCCACTTCCTTTCTTGAACTTGTCTCCCTTACTTATTAATTTTCCTACCCTTTTGGCTAGAATCTTTTCTGAAGTCATATTTTGAGCTACTATGAGTGACAGGTTTGGATTTACTCACAAGTTTGGTGATCCTATCACCTCATAGGTATCAGCTATAAAATATGTTAGGATCCTGAACCCATTTGACATTGTTAAATCTTCTTATCTTCTTTGTGCAAAAGAGCTTTTCCCTATAGATGATACTTCATCTAGCGATAGTCCATCAGAAACTATCAGAGCCAGTTTGTTGTCTTCCATATTTATGCTTTCCCTATCCTCCAAATCTTGGATTTCTTCTCTAAACACTTGATGAATAGGCTCATCTTCCTTTTCTTTGATTTCTTTATTGGTACTTCTTTGTTGTTGAGTACTAGTTCCCACTCCTTCCTCTCTAGTTTTTATAAGTAGATTCAAAGGCTCTACTTCAGGATCTGAATAGAGAGCCTCATGTTCCTTGATTTCAACAACCCTTTCATTATTCCCAATCCTTTTCCATTTCTTCACCTCTTTTTCATTCACCATCTTTTAAGGCATGGATTTTTCTTCAAGATTATTCTTTTTGAGATCAGGACAAGATCGTTGATCATGACTCACTAGCTTGAAATTTTTACATGCAAAGGGGGTAGGATCATAATCAAGACGCTGCACCCAATCCCCCTTAGGGTTCATAAGCTTAATATTACTTTCCAAACATGACTCTTGATGCATATTCACACAGAATCTGACATGAGTGAGTCTAGTTTTTTCTTTAGTTACCGGATCCAGGGCAATAGGTTTTCCCAGACTTTTTGCTATACCAAAAAGGATCTCTAGTTCCCAGAATTCCAATGTTAAGCCTGGAAGGTTGACCCATATCGGGAACTCTGTAATAGGATTCCCATAAGGATTGAAAGATGACTCCCATTTCTAAACAGTTATATGAGATTTTTCAATGAACCATGGTCCTTCTGCCAAAATGTTTGCCACATGATCCTTACTAGGAAGGATAGCTAAGAAGTACCCATTAGCATAAGATGAGATTTCAATGGAGCCATTAGCTACCCAACGTCTCTTTTCCTAGCCTCTAAAATAATCTATAGTTTGTCTAGAGCCCATACATTTTTCAAATAGTGCCCCTTCCATGGAAACTTTAGTTCTAGCCAGTAAAGAGTCAGGGATTTTGAGGTAAATATTACCTTTTTCTTTAACCAGTTCTAGATTCTTCGAGACACCTGGATCTCAAATTTTTCCCCCAAAATTTCAGCCCACATGCTTGGTCTCCCATTCTTTTCCCTGTTTCCAATGGGCTCCACAATCACATGCTCCTTTGCCAAGTTCTGCTCCCATTTTCCCTACAAATTCAGCTCTAGACATTCATGCTCACTTTCAAATTTGGAAAATCCTGCTCCCACTCACACTCCCACTCCCACTCCTACTCCCACTCCATCAATCCCAAATTTCCACTTGTAATTAGTACAACATCTTTCAAATACAAACTTTTACAAGTTCATCCACTTCAAGTGGGAAAGGTTACAATGAGATTTCATCTCATAAAGGACTGTCATGCCCTTATACCTCCCCCAAGTACCCCTTATTCCTCACATTTTCTTATGTCTCCCCAACCTCTTATGGCACCCCATAACGAGTAAATAAATGAAAACTATTTATTTGTAAGGTGGAACCCAAATCCCAACTCCCTCCACCCTTATACCTCCCTAAAACACACTTGCGCCTCCCAAAAAATAACCCCATAGTCTTATCCTACACCATTCCTATGTCATCTACCCAACAACCCACAAATATACCAAAACATTCTCACAAGAATATTTACATATATACAAGAAGAGAATTTCAAGAACCAAGGTCCTACCTGTCCATGATGGAGTTGTTCCAAGTTCCAAAACAACAAGCGTTATCCCAATGCAAGTAATCCAAAATAGCCAAGAAAAAGCATGCAAAAATCTTCTAAAAACTCCTCCAAGCAAGAGCTCCCAAAAAATCAAGAAAAATTTGTCCAAAAGTGAAGCAACCCAAAATAAGGCAAACAATTCAAATTTTATAGAAGATGAAAGAGAAGAGGATCCAAGTAGGATGCCACATCACACATCCTCAACCCCAACCCCCAAAATTCAACTTCATTCTCCAATGCATAATAAATAAGTGGGTGAATAATATGACAATTCATTTACACACTCAATCAAGCCCATACCCCATAAGTACTGAAATTAAATTAAGTATGAAAAGTGCAATTACAATATTCAATTTGACTTGTAAAAATGCATAAAAAAGGTCTAAATCTAACTCTCTGACCATAGGCAAGGTTGGTATGTAAATTTAAGAGGCATGAGACAAGTTTAACTTGTCCTAAAAGCCTCCAAAATCAGCCTCCAAGGACAAATTCGAATTTCCAAGAAGGTGGAGTGTTTCACACTCAAAAAATAACTTACACATCACTTACAAGGTCACTTACACATTACTTACACATTCTTACAACACTTTAAACATGGTCAACAAATCTATTAATTACATTCTTATGACATCTTTTAATTAATTAACTAAACAATATGATTACTCACACTATTAACAGCACATTAAAACACATGAAAAAAAAGGAACCAAATAAAAGAAAAACATAAAATCCCTTGGTCACATGTAAAGGTGATTCCCCGCCATGGGAATCCCTAACAAAAAATACAAACACACACAACAAATACTAGTTGCCATGGTGACCTTGTTGAATTCATATATAATTTCAATGTGGTTGGTCTCCAATCCCCCGATGTTTGTTGTGATATTTTAACATATAAAAACACAATACCTATTTCGGCCTCTTGTCCATATTAGAACATCCAAATAAATATAATTATAATTTCAAGATCATCAATATATATGTGAATCACAACAATTATCACGAAAATCAATAGTATCACTCATAATTTCATTAACAATGATATCATCATCAGTTTTAATCCAATTTTTATTTTCTAGGTCTAATATAAATATCCAATTATTACAAGTCCAAATAACATCCATAATATAACCATGTCCAACAATATATCACCATCAACATATAAAATGTCTCTAATAATCATCATGCATCGTAATTGAATGAAGCTAACAATAATCCATGATCTAACATTTAACATCATACTATAATAAAGTCCATAATCATGTCCATAATATAACCAGCAGTATCATGATTAGTATCAAATAGGTGTCAAAGGGAAGTGGGAACTACATCCCCCTCCCCTTAAACTTGACTTCCTCCTGGAAGTCACTGAAAGAAATGTGGAAACTGAAATCGTAGTAAAGTAGCATCCTCCCATGTAGCTTCAGTCTCATCATATCTATCCCACTACACCCGAACCTAATCAATCTCTATGCCTCGAAGGCCCAGGGTCCTATGATCTAGGATGTGAACGGGATCCACCATCACCTTCCCCTGATCCTACACCTGTAATGATGTCCAATCTAACAAATGAGAAGGATCTGTAACATATCTCCTGAGAACTGAAACATGAAACATTTCATGTACGCGAGACAAGCTAGGTGGCAATGCTAGACGGTAGACCAAAGGGCCAATACGCTCCAAGATCTCAAAAGGACCCATGAATCTAGGAGCTAACTTAGAGCCTTTTCCATAATGGATAGGGCTCTTGTGTGGCCTAACATGAAGGAATACCTTTATGCCCACATCAAAACTACGGTCGGTCCTATGTTGATCTACGTACTTCTTCTTCTTATCCTGTACCTCCTGTAGTCTTTGTCTGATTAAAATCACATGCTGCTCTATGTCCTGTAACAAAGATGTTCTAAGAGAAACCCTATCCTCTAGCATGTCCCAGCTAAGAGGTGTCCTGCACTCCCTACCATACAAAACCTGAAAAGGATCCATGCCTACAAAACTCTGAAAACTATTATTGTAGCCAAACTCCACTAAGTATAGGTACTCCTCCCATGTAGACTGTTGATCCATCACATACATCTTGAGCATGTCCTCTAAAATATGATTCACCCGCTCAGTCTTTCCATCTGTCTCGGGGTGATATGTTGTGCTGAAATTAATCTTCATCTCGAGGGCATGCTGTATGGTAGTCCAAAAATGGGAATTATACAAAGGATCACAGTCACTAATGATCTTCTGTAGAATCCTGTGTAACCTGACGATCTCATCCAAATATACCCATTCCACTGCCCTAGTTGTATAAGTAGTCTTCACTGGAGAAAATTGAGCCACTTTTTTCAATTTATCAACCGTGACAATGATGGCATCATGGTGATATCTCGACATCAGGATCCCAAAAATGAATTCCATGGAAATGGTGTCCCATTTCCACTCTGGTATTACTTAAGTAAAGAGAAGGCTAGCTAGATGCTGATGCTTGGCCTTCAATTTCTGGCACTCTAAACATCGTGACACAAACTGGACCATGTCTCTCTGAAGTCTTCTCCAATGATATGACTATCTCAAGGTGGCGTGCATCTTCTTCACCCCAGGATGGGTTGAATAGGGTATATGATGTGCCTTTGTCAAGATGTCCTGCCTCAAGCATCCATCTCTGGGAACATAAATCTACCCTTTGTTCCTAAGAAGACCATTTACCTCTAAAGAAAAACCATCAAAATTCCCCTCAAGGGGTCTCTAAGACTCAATCTCTTCTCGAACTATAATGTATAAGCTATCAAGAGGAAGCTGCTGAAGGATCTGGCTCCACAAATCTATGCTCACTGAGGTGGCCATAGTCACATGTCTTTATCTACTGAGAGAATCTGCCACCACATTCTCCTTCCCTTTCACATGCTCTATCTCCATAGTATACTCCTAAATAAAATCCATCCAACACCACCTCTGAGTGTTGAGATTGAGCTGCGTGAAGAGGTGACGAAGACTCAGGTGATCTGTTCTAAGTACAAATATCTAACCAAGCAAAAAATGTCTCTATCAAACGAAAGCATTCACAACTCCCGTAAGCTCAAGATCATGAATCAGGTAGTTAAGCTCATAATATTTGATTTTGTGAGACTCAAAATCCACTACTCTACCCTCCTGCATCAACACACCTCCAAGCCCTACTAAAGAAGCATTCATGTAAATGAAAAACTCACCCTATGGATCTGATACTGCAAGAATAGGTGCGTTAGTGAGGCATTCCTTTAGTGTACTGAAGCCCTACTCGCACCTATCTGACCAAACAAAATTCTTCCCTTTCCTCTGTAGGAAAGTGATGGGGTGTGTAATCTGAGAGAAGTTCTGAACAAATATCAGGTAGTAACTTGCTAATCCCATGAAGTTGCGCACCTCAGTCATAGTAGTGGGTGCTGGCCAATCCATAATAGCTCTAATATTTGAAGGATAGATGATGATACCTTCCCCATAAATGATATGGCCCAAATATTTCACCTCCATCTAAAAGAATGCACACTTCTCCAAGTTCTTGAAAAGCTACTGCTCCCGAAGACACTGAAGAACCTGGTGAAGGTACCCGTCGTGCTCCTCATACTTACGTGAGTAAATTAGAATTTCATCAAGGAAGATGAGTATAAATATATATAAGAAGGTCCCAAATACCCCATTCATCAAACTCATAAACACTACAGGGGCATTATTCAAACTAAAAGGCACCACTGTGAACTCATAGTGGCCATATCTCGTACAGAAGGTGATCTTATGAATGTCTGCCTCCAAAATTCTCAACTGATGGTATCTTGACTTAAGATCAATCTCAGAGAAAACCATGGCTCCCTTTATCTGATCACAAAAATCATCAATGCATGAAAGGGGATAATGATTCTTACTCATTACCTTATTTAGCTGGTGGTAGTCAATACACAACCACAAGGATCCATCCTTTTTCTTCACAAAAATCACTGGTGCACCCCAAGGGGATATACTAGGATGGATAAGGCCTTTCTCTAAAAGGCCTTTAAGCTACAACTTGAGTTCATAGAGCTCGGGTGTGGTTCGATAAGGTGCTCATGAGATAGGCTCTTCTCCTGGAACTAGGTATATATGAAAATAAATCTCACGTGGGGGTGGTAACCCTAGTATCTCCCCCAAAAATACATTTGCAACCTCTCTCAAAAAGGGGTGATCATCTAGCAATGGTCCACTAGACCCATCCTCTGATCTATCACTAACTGTAACAGCATATATCTAGCAACCCTATCGCACACACCGCTTAAGATGCCTAGCAGAGATGGTATGAATAGAAACGGGTCTCTTTACCCCTAAAATCACCGACTCAACTCCTAAATCATCTACACAAGATATAATCTTGTGGTAATAATCCACTCTGGCCTTGTGTGCCGACAACCAATCCATACCCAAGATGACTCCATATGAGCCCAAAGGAAGGATACAGAGATCCGAGGTAGTGGTGGAAGGTCCCAAATCCACAGCACATTCCTTAACAAAGGAGTCTACCAAAGATATTGGCTTCAGAAGCCATTTCAACATCCCAACTATGACCCTACCTAACTACCACTAGCTTGCATTAGTCTACTAAAGATGATGTAATGAAAGAATCAGAAGAACTAGAATCAAACAAGATAGAGGTAGGAATACCACCAATGCTACCTGTAGTCTCAATAATTGTACTCTACTACTCTTCCTAATAGTTCTCGACTGATGCATACATCCTATGACTACGCCCCATATCACCAACTATAAGATCTGAAATATTTTTCTTACCCTTGTTATTAGGGTTCTGTGGTAGTCTTTCTAAAAATGTCTAGTAACACCACAACCAAAACAATTGCCTGATCCTCTCCCCTATGTTGCAGGTCCAGTTGGTACTCTGAAGGTCTGTGGTGTGGATCCTGATGATCCAGCTTTGGTCTGCTGAGGTCTCTGCTGGCAAGATCCTATTGAGTGAGCTCTCTGGGTACCTTGTGTCCTAATGGGACCCCTAGTATGAGGCCCCATACTCTGACCTCTCTGTGCATCAAATATTTTTGGAGGTCTATAAGGTGGGCGGGACTACTGCTGCTGCTGCTTCTATGGTCTAAAAGATGACTGTGTTGAACCTTGTCCACCACGAGGAAGAGGTATTGACCCCCTTGATCTATTGTCCTGCATCTACTATATGCGGCTCTGGACTCGGTATCTAGCCTGTTGGGTCTTTCCTCGAGTATCCTCTACTATATAGGCCTTCTCGACAACCGCATCTAATGTCTATGGATAATGGATCTGTACTGCACCTCCAATGTCTAGGTTTAGGCCCCATATGAACCTGTGGATCCACACCTGCTCATCCTGCATGTAACCAACATACTGGAGTAGATCCATAAATCTACTCTCATACTCAGCCACTTTAAGAGATGCCTGTCGGAGGTCATGAGAATCATCTATCTACTATTGTATGAACCTCTGTGACAAATATCTATTCCATAAACACTCCTCAAAGAGCTCCTAGGTAGTTGTCTCAGAATCAACATGGAGCTTATGCTCCTCTATTCTCCACCAAACACTAGCTCCATCCCTTAGTAGATGGATCGCAACACAAGATTTCATGTTGCTAGAATAAGAACAGAGCTTGAAGCATCCACTCAAGCTCACCAGGCCTTTACCTAAAATCCACCTATGTCACCAGAATAATGTGATGGTCGAAGCTTTAGGATCTCCCTGATGTGATCTGCAGTTGTGGTCTAACGGCCTCTAGGTCTCTCTACATGCTCATCCCTAAGCCTAGGGCTCTGAGACCTATCTCTATGTCCTAAAACTCGGTCACCTTGTCCCCTCTATGGTGAATCTACCCTGGATGACTCTGTATGGGATTTCTCTCCTTCAAGCTCCTCACTAGGTCGAGGAGATAAATGACCCTTAATGGAAGGGAATATATCATGTCTGGCTGCATGTCCTCCTACTGATCCTTCATGTAGAGCGACATTAACATCCTGAAGAGTCTACAAAATCTAGGGTAGGATGGCTATTGCAACATGTTCTGGTGGTGATAAGTATGGGTCTATGTGAAAAGACCCCTCATCCCATCTACGCCTCCTGCATAGACCAAGGCGAGAGTTTGTTCATTTTTCTAAGTTTTATTCAATTTCCATGTTTACTAAAATATGTAATTTCTAACTCAGTTGCTTTCTAGATTTAAAAGTTTGATAGGCTTAAGTTTCATGTCTCAAGTTTTCTAGTGTGCTCAATGGCCCAAGATTTTGAACCATTTCTCTAATACCAAGTGTAACTCTTGCTAAAACAACCCACTTGAGACCCAAGAACAACCTAGGATTAGTTAGGAAAAATTATGGAATAATTACTTTTGTTTAAAAGAGTCTACAATCAGGTTGCAAGGAAACATCTATCACTAACAAGTTCCAGAACAATTCTAATCCACCAGAACATAATTTTCTTTTATTTACAATTATTATAGGTCACAAGGTCTAAAATTTATGGTTAGAAGGTTCAATTAGGTTCAGAGGGTAAATCTTCACCATACCCACTCTCTAACAGGATTAAGTTTCAACTTAATTTTTATCATACTTAACACATGCAAAAATTCTTTAAATCATTCACATTAGATAGTAAATTTCCTCACCTTTCTATTCATATAAAGAAGTACTCGTAACTCCTCATATTTCTCAAGTTATGGGTCGGAAGGCCTTGGGGTGAAAATTTTCCCCAAGAGCAGGCCTGCAGGCCCAGGGGTGAAAATTTACCCAAAGGGAAGGTTGGCGGGCTGCAGGGAAACTTTCAGAACATTTCCCATAGGGGGAACAAAAAATAATTTTATGCCCACACATCCGTGGCTCCGCAAGTCCACAAGGAACACGTGGTGCTTCTCAAACCAACGCGGGGAGAGTGGGACGGTGGGAGACGTTTGGGAAAATTTCCCGCGTGGGGCGAAAATCCAACATTGCGCCCGCAAGTCTGCAAGTTACAAGGGACACGTGGCATCACCTAAGCCAACACAGGGAAATTGGGGTGGTGGGGATAAATTTTTTTTAATGCCCCGAAGGGCTAAGAGGGTAACATTGACCCGCACCTCTGCCAACTCCTCACGCCACATGGCCACTCCTGATTGGCTATGACTCAACGGGATGATGGGGAAAACATGGAAAATTTTCCCAAAATTTTCCATAACATAAAAAGAAAAAAGGGACTCGTGCCTCTGTCAATGCCTCATGATGCCACATGGCATCACCTAATTGGTCGCGGGGCGGCAAGGAAAACTTGGAATGTTTTCCCAAAATTTTCCAGATGTGCTAAGTTTAAAAAGGGGTCTGCCCCTCCGCCAACACTCCGTGGTGCCACGTGATAGCCTCTGATTTACTACGGGCGGTGGGGTGGCAGAAAAAATTTGGAAAATTTTTCCCAAAAAAATGTCCTAAACTCTAAGGGAAAAATTCGGGCCTACGGGCCCGCCTAGGAAATGTTTCCCAATTTTTGATGCCAAGGAAGAAAAACTTCAAAAGGCCATAACTTTTGATAAAGAGCTCAGTTTTGGGGAAAAAAGGACTTTCTGAAAAGCTATCAACATCCTCTTTACACAAAGATCATTAATTTTTTATTTTGATAAATTTTTAGGAGGTCAATTTCAATAAAAACGGCTTGTAGGATTTTATAGTGTGAACTGATAACTTTTAACTTGTGAGATTTATTCAATTTGATCTTTTTCATCTCTCAACATGTTAAATAGACATGGAGAGTTGTACTTAGGAGGAATTAGGATAAGTTTATGAGGTAGATCTGTTTGATTGAAATTCCAATTTGAAGTTTACAAATTTGACAACAAAACGACTGTGGAAACTTTGAACTCAGTTTTTCCAGGTTTTGAAGTATTTCCATTAAGTGTTTTTGTCTAATTGAATTCGTTTAGGTCCTACTACTTCAATTTAATCATTTAATTTTTTATTTTATTGTTGCAGGTTCGATTTGTGCATTTTTTGTTTAGATAATTGCCATTTTCAAAGAACAAAACAGAGGGTAAATTTTTAAACGATCTATTTAATTACTTTCCATCTTCCACGTGTGGAAATTCATTCTAATCCTAGCCTAATACATTTATTTGATTCAATCAAACCATCAATGAGCTAAAATGCAAGTTCTGATTTCCAATCTTAACATTTTTTTTAAGACAGGGCATTATATTTTTCCTCACACACAATTCTTCTTTTCAACAGAGCTTTCAAAACACAATGGATGATCAATTTCAATACAACAATACATATTGAAAAAGGTAATGCAATCCTTTATTGATTCCAAAATACAACATTACAACCTTTATTCTCGTATTCCTTCCAAAAAATATATTATATACATGATAGAATAATACATTTTCTTCTCACGTGTTTCACTTTACCACTTTTCAAATAGGGATTTCATAGTGAATGCTAAAACACATATATCCAATGTAATAACAACCTATGGACAAGAAAAAACCACTTCCATTAGTTTAAATGAACTCTTACAACTTCCTTTCCATTTGGTTTCAAAATTCAACATATAAAAACATGTATCATTCTTTCACATTCTTTCCAAAACAGAATACAGAGTATAGCTATTTTGCATTCCAAATTTCCACTTGTAATTAGTATAACATCTTTCCATTACAAACATTTACAAGTTCATCCACTTCAAGTGGGAAAGGTTACAATGAGAATTCATCTCACAAAGGATTTTCAAACTGTCTTTTCTCAGCTTTAGAACAACAACATGTATACTCCTCATTCTTCCAATGAAGAGGAGAAGCCATCCTTCTTCATTGGCCCCTGAGCCCCAAGCACAATGCAATATAATATATAATCCAACTCATGGCAATAACAGGCTTCCACAAACATACAAGCAACAAATTCACAAAGAAACACAGTCCCAAATAGAATGTACTTTACAACTACATTAAAACATGACAAACAATGCAAAGGCTCGTCAAATAAGACAAAGGAGAAAGAACCTATGGGGGATGTTGCTTATGCCTCCCAAGGGGGAAAATGGGTATCACCACCTAATTACAATCCACCAAATATATATATATATATATATATATATATATATATATGAATATCATTTCAAACCCTGTCATGCCCTTATACCTCCCCCAAGTACCCCTTATTCCTCACATTTTCTTGTCTCCCCAACCTCTTATGGCACCCCATAATGAGTAAATAAATGCAAGATATTTCTTTGTAAGGTTGACCCCAAATCCCAACTCCCTCCACCCTTATACCTCCTTAAAAAAACTTGTGTCTCCCACAAAATAACCCCATAGTCTTCTCCTACACCATTCCTAGGCCATCTACCCAACATCCCACAAATATACTAAAACATTCACATAAGGACATTTACATATATACAATAAGAGCATTTCAAGATCCAAGCTCCTACCTCTCTATGATGGAGTTGTTCCAAGTTCCAAAACAACAAGCTTTATCCCAATGCAAGCAATCCAAAATAGCCAAGCATAAGCATGCAACAATCTTCTAAAAACTCCTCCAAGGAAGAGCTCCCAAAACAACAAGAAAAATTCACCCAAAAATGAAGTCTCCAAAAGTGAATCAACCTAAAACAGGGTAAACAATTTAAATTTTATAGAAGAGGGAAGAGAAGAGGATGAGGAGGATCCAAGTAGGATGCCACATCACACATCCTCAACCCCAACCCCCAAAATTCAACTTCATTATCCAATGCATAATAAATAAGTGGGTGAATAATATGACAGTTCACTTACACACTCAAACAAGCCCATACCCCATAAGGACTGAAATTAAATTAAGTAAGAAAAGTACAATTACAACATTCAACTTGACTTGTAAAAATGCATTAAAAACATCTAAATCTAACTCTCCAACCATAGGCAAGGTTGGTATGTAAATTTAAGAGGCATGGGACAAGTTTAACTTGTCCCACAAGCCTCCAAAATCAGCCTCCAAGGACAAATTCGAATTTCCAAGAAGGTGGAGTGTTTCACACTCAAAAAATAACTTACACATCACTTAATCACTTACACATTCTTAAAACACTTTAAAACATGGCCAACAACTCTATTAATTA
The DNA here is from genome assembly GCA_019776745.2 of Taxus chinensis. NCBI lineage: Eukaryota > Viridiplantae > Streptophyta > Pinopsida > Cupressales > Taxaceae > Taxus > Taxus chinensis. Next base: position 472,296,011 of record CM034148.1, on the reverse strand, counting down.
CATTATTATGACATATTTTAATTAATTAACTAAACAATATGATTACGCAAAAAAATTAAAGAAAAAAACATAAAATCCCTTGGTCACATTTAAAGGTTATTCCCCCCCATGGGAATCCCTAACAAAAAATACAAACACACAAAACAAATACTAGTTGCCGTGGTGACCTTTTTGAATTCATCTAGAATTCTAATGTGGTTGGTCTCCAATCCCCCGATGTTTGTTGTGATATTTTAACCTACAAAAACACAATACCTATTTCGGCCTCGTGTCCATATTAGAACATCCAAATAAATATAATTATAATTTCAAGATCATCAATATATATGTGAATCACAACAATTATCATGAAAATCAACAGTATCACTCACAATTTCATTAACAACTATATCATCATCAATTTTAATCCAATTTTCATTTTTTAGGTCTAATCAAAATATCCAATTATTACAAGTCCGAACAACATCCATCATATAACCATGTCCAATAGTATATCACCATCAACATATAAAATGTCTCTAATAATCATCATGCATCATAACTGAATCAAGTCAAAAATAATCCATGATCTAATATTTAACATCATACTATAATAAAGTCCATAATCATGTCCATAATATAATCAGTAGTATCATGATTAGTATAAAATAGGTGTCAAAGGGAAGTGGGCACTACAAAATTTGAGCATAATGCATTTGAAATAAACATTAATCAATTCATAATCGATTTCATGATGTTGCAAATGAAAGATTAAATGGAGAAACATAGTGGTTTCTATGGTTATATGGTAAGTAAAATATCAATTGTTCTCTATCTTATAATTCGAATTTAGCATTCGTGAGGCTACGCTTATATTCGTCAAACCACCCGTTGATGGAAAACAATCCTCAAATATTGATGAGGATTTGAGACTGCTAGGTTATGTCATCATTGGTCGAACTACACTTAGTTGGAAAACCTTTAGTGAGGCTATTCAAGTGCTTCTTTACATATGTATGAGTTAGATCAAGTTTTATGTAGTTATGTTTTTGATGATGTTGAAGCCAAAACAATGTTAATTCAATGTAAGTAGTCAGTATGCAATAATGAATAAGTTCAACATTGTAGACAATATGTAATTGTAAATCAACGAGATATTGATGAATGTAGGGTATTTTAGTCAAACAAATACTGTATTGAATCTAGATGCATAGATTTTTCTGAGCTCTATATACTTCATTTTAAATTATTATCATACCTTACACCTAGATTTCCTTTAACTTTTTCTTCAAACCTATGCCAAGCATATAAAATAATGTCTGTTAGTTATTATTTCCTATAAATTTGTGGGCGTTATAAATAATTTCTTAAAAAATAAACATGGATATCATATGAGGTTATGAGTGTTTATTCATTCTGGATACCTCACACCCTCCACAGTTACGTTGTCTGGTTGTTGAATGTATACATAATCATTTATCATCTTATAAATGTGTAGGGATTATTATCAAATTTGTTTGTATATTCACATGATTAACATACCTGGATTTGATGGTGTATTCATGGATGATGTGCCCACATCCTCCACATCTGTCATCTAAACTATAAAAAACATAAGTTTGTTAAAAAAATTGAAAACCATGGAAATTGAATATAGAGCTCATTAAACATATTTATAAAATGATTGAAAGTAAATCACCATGTTGAACTGGTTGTGTAGCATCATGGTGAAAAAGTTGTACATTATATTTTATAGATGTGTGGTTGTCTGCATAAACAATAATTGTATAAGTAACATATTTAGGTTAAAATCCATTTTTAAAAAGCACTTGTTGAAGTTATCTTTGGAAACAAACCTTTCTTCATATAAGAATAGTAACATTTTAGAAACATTGTTTTACTATGTGTCTCAACAATAAAAATAGTAGATAGTTTGATTCCACCAATGCACGAAGTGCAACACTATCATCGTAAATCACTAGCACTATAGAATTTTCGGAACAACATCGAGTGAACATCTCATCCCAGAAATCATACAATCTTTCACAAGGAAATGATGGATGTTTCCTTCTAGGAAAATTGCACTTGCAGTAACCAATTTTTGTGGCAGTTTCTTCATCTAATCCATAGTGACCTCTTCTCTATAATCATTTTTATCGTCATGGTTGTGCACACCAAATATTGTGTACATAAGACACAAAATTTTGAATATATCATTGCTATCATAGTGTCTGTAGCATCCATCCACAATTGATACTCCAATTTCTTTAATCTTTTCCATGTATCTTTCTATTGTGTCTCTTAACATTTTTTAATAACCAATTGGTATTAGAACAATAATAATACAATCTAGAACACTAGTTCCAATAATTGTTAGAAGCTCAACTATCGGAAGAAATATCGTTGGCCAAATTGTAAAAATTAGTGATCACACATTCAACATTGAAAGGATTAGTCGAAGGAATGTCTGATAAAGTTGATGGAAGCTAGAATGGATATGCACATTTACAAGAAAAATTGTTTGTGACTTCCTTCCTTGCTAGTATATTTCCTTCCAGTGACATTATATAGTTTTCTTCCACCTCATGATATTTTTTCCATTTTTCCATTTTTTCCCCTATATGGGAATCATATTTTCTTTTTACATATCTCTCTTCACCCAACAGTACATATAACTGAAGGTATCATGATTCATGCAATTTATTTATTTTTATTACATTAGATTCACTATAGGATGTCAATACAATATTATCCAGATGCTTATTTCTCAAATAATGTAGAAATTTTTCTCTCATTTTTTTGTCTCCTTTTACTCTCCAATAGTAAGAATCAAATGTCTATGTTATTACACTAGATTCAAAAGACCCATGTGATTTATTATTCCTTTTCAATCAATGTAATTTTGATTTAGATGGGTCTATCTCTAATTTATTAAAATATGTTTGCCTCAACATAGTAAACAACTTGGCATGTTTTGGAGGTGAAAGAAAACCTTTTCTATGCAAGAAATGAAAAACATAAGATGTTTTCTTGTTTCTATACAAATTTCTGAATACCATAAATATACCATTTTGAATGTCTTCTACATTTGAACAACTAGTTTTTTTTAGAATCTATTAGAATCCCCAAATTCCAACCATATTTTGAACAAGAATATGGTCTGTTGTTTATGGAGGCATGCATTTCCCTTTTCATGAACAAAGAAAAATCCAACTCCATATCTAGAATAAGACACTTATTGTTTACAAAGTCAAAGTGTTCCACCTGGAAATGCAATTTCCCCAAATGAATAAATTATGACAATAGAAAAATACCAAATTCCTCATGATTGTCATCTATAACAAAAAACAACCACAGGTTGAAATGGTAGTTTTCTAGGGAATTAATTTCCACAAACCATTCCTTGTCTCTTTTCTTCCAACAAATACCACCTGCGATGAATGGAATTATTGTGAATGGAGTGTGAAAAATGGAAGACATTTTACCTATAATTAGAGAAAAATACATTAATAATTAGGTCATTTCTGAACTTTAACATTTTTATTTACATTGTCTATTAAGGAATTGAAATACTACCCTAGTGGACACCAACCTCTAGAGTTATGTACTATGTATCATAATAGAGTAATTAACATAGTGGTTAGTGACCACTAGGCTTAGATAGAACATATTATGTATCATTTAACTGGTTACAATAATTCATATTTTGTGGATCAAATCAATAATAACATAATTTTTTTAAAAGTCTGAAATCGAATTATGATGCATTAAAAGATACGAAACCATTTTCACCTTTTTAAATTATTACATATGAGTCAAACAAGCTATAAAATTATATAGTTGGCATGATGGGAACATTAAAAATTACACAGTTTAGTGGTAGATAGACTTCTAGTCAACATATAAAAGAACAACCTAATTTTCTAAATCCATTTATGCATATTGAATGATAAACCGTAGAGGAAATTAAGATCTAATATTTGTTATTTTGAAGAGAGTATTTGAATAACAAAGAACAATAACAGAGTTTTTGGTAGCTCAGGATTTTATATTTTAGAATATGACATGATTTATGTGTATATCGTTCATACTGTACTAGTAAGGATTAAATGCCTGTAATAAGACTAATGAGGATTTTTAAAGGATAGTGGTCAAAAGATCTAATGTTTACTATTTTAAGTAGATTATTTGAGCAACAAATCACTGTAATAGAGTTAGTGATAACTCATATTTTTTTGTTATATAAGACAATTTGAAATACATGTATATCGGACATACTTTATTCATTATGTTTAAATGTATATAACTAGTCTAAGTATGATATTTTAAGTGTGGCGCTTGGTGGGAAATTCCACAACAAGATACTAAAAAAAGTGGGAAGGATTACACTTTTCCTAAACATAATTATGACCCTCTTCATAATATTTGTTATCGTGGAAACAATTCTCTCTATAAGGTCAAGGTGGGTTATACATATTTGAGAAAAGATTTGATTATTAACAATGTTTTTTGAGTACCACTAAAACAAGGTTCTATTCTCTCTTACTCTGACTCTAAGTTATATTTACAATATTAATTAAAGAAATTTACTCTAAATTGTTTGAAATTATATTAACGCATTTATAGTGCCAGTCTTCTTAGGCTGCAAACATTTAATCTCTGATACGTTGTATCCGTTGAGGGTAAAAAGAACTAATAATTTAAAAATAGTGATAAAATAACAAATCGCGACCTATATTATTGGAATCTAGGGTCCTACCATTTCAACTTGTCATTGTAATCACTTTCTGTACAATTTTGTCTCTCTAGTGGTTTTCATTGATTATAATTCTATCATATTCGATAAACTATCCATGGCAGAAACAAGTGATACACTACAAATCCTCGATAGCAATCAAGCCATATGTATTATCCATAAAATATATTATTTGTAACATATAATCTAAAACATTTCGTATCAGAAAAATTGTTTACCTAACACTTAGTTTCATTACTTATCAAAAGCAATGACACAATGGACGCTAATTTGAACAGTTTCTTTTATTGAAAATTGTGATAAAATAATAAATCATGACCTAGCTAAGTGAACGTGAGTCTCATACCATTACAATCATTGTAAAAAATATTTGTACAACTTTGGATCGCTAGTGTTTTTCATTGATTATATTTATATCATGGTTGATGTAATGTACCTAACAGAGACAATAGTTGCACTGCATACCATATAGAGGGATCAAGCCTTATGTATTTCCCATAAGGTATATTGTTTAAAACATGTAATTCACATAAGATATTATGGGAGAAAATTATTAGCAAATGCAAAAAAAATCCTTATCGAAAGTAATGACATAGTGGACACTAGGATCAACAATTTCATAATTTGAAAATAGCGATAAAATAAACGATCATGCTCCATTTTAGTGGTCATTAGGCTCCCACTATTACTACCAATTATTATAAATACTATATGTATATAGCTTTGGGTTTCTACTATGCTTTCATGGATTATGTAGTACTCAAAAGATGTATTTTTTGTAACAAATAATTCACATTTGTTTGTAGGAGAGAAAATTCTTAGCAACCGTTAAGCTTCTGTATGTAATGAATGGTGTTGGTGCCCATTCCGATCCTCTACCATTTTTCCCTGTTTCCCCTTTACTCTTTGTGCTTTGAAACATTTTTTCCTCATGAAGTCGATGATGTGAAGTTGTAGCTCCATTCTTGTGCATTGGATTGTTTGCAAACTCGTTACCTTTCCCGAATTTGCTAAGGAGAAGTGTGTTTTTTCCCTGTTTCTGAGAAAAAATGGCCTTGGATCTTCTAATCATTCGAATTTGATGAAAAACAACTCGTACTTTTGTTAAAATGCTTTGATTTGTTCATTTTTTCTCCATTTTTTCCCCTTTTTGAAGGAATCTCTAATATTTCCCTATGTTTTGCCCTAATTTTTCCCGATCAAATGCCTCTGCCATTTTCCCCATGTTTTCCCGGCCTTTGGAGCTTGAAATTGTTCATTTTATACTTATTTTCCCTTAAAAATCCCTTGCCATGGTTGTAAATTACTTTGAATCACTTTCCATTTGTCCTTTCATCAAAAATTTCCTCACCCACAGAGAAAAACTCAAATTCTAGGGCATCCTTGGCATTTTATGTGTTTTGATGGTTAGACGGGTGTCATTTGCCCATCAAATTCATCTTTAGCATTCTAGGGCATCGCTGGCAATTTTTGGGTTGTTTGACGGTCATGTGGGCATTCTTTTCCCATCAAATTTTAGCTCAAAATTATTCTCCTACATGGCCATTTGTGATTGGACAAGGTTCAGTGGGTCTGGTAGAAAAACTTAACATTTTTGTGTTTTTGAAAAAAAGTGCAAGTTGCCCCCACAACTCTGCAGGACCCATAGGAGGTACACGTGTTGTAGGCAGAGTGAAGGTAGATAGGTGGGTTTTTTTGTGCCTTAGGGCACTTTTGAAAATGTATGGGAACAAAGAAAATCCATTCAGGCCCACAACCAATCAGATGTGGATACATGTCATGTTTTCATCAAAAGCGGGATGGAAGGATGGCGAAGGACTTAGAAAAAATTTGCTTTTTGGTGAAAGGGAGAAAAATCTGTGAAAAAGGCCGTGGGTCCACCATGTCATTAAAAGGTGGACACGTGGTAGGATCAGGGGTAGATGGAAGTGTGGGCCACAGGAGAAAAAAAATGAAAAGTTGCCTTTTTCGGAAAAATGGGTTAAAGTGGTAATTTGAAGCATGGCTCCGCAGTGAATCAGAGGGAGACACATGGCAAGGACAGAATTGGGGGTGTGGGAGTGTGGAGGAAATGTCAAAAAATTTCCTTTGGTGAAATGGACTTAAATTTTGAAGTTAGAGCACTTCCCCTTAGCTAAACAGTTGAGGACACGTGTCTTGCGGGAGGGCGGAGCCACAGAGGAAAAATGAAATTTTTTTCCTTTTCCAAAACAGAAGTAAAATGTTTAAAATTGAGCTGCAACTCTGTATGTAGTCATGTTGCACCACGTGTCAGGGATAGAATCGGAGGTGCGGGTCCATGGGGATAATTTTGAAATTTTTCCTTTTTCCAAAAAGGTGGAAATGTGTAGAATCAAACTGTGATTCCAATGGGGCCCACATTGGGACACGTGTCAAGCTCATTTCCAAAGGGCGGAGGGGTGGAGAAAAATGTCAAATTTTTACATTTTTCCAAAAGTGTTAAAATGTCAAAAAGTAATCCCAAGCCCATTTCCAATCACATTGTGACACGTGGAGGGATCAAATTAAAGGATAAAGGAAGATCAACGGTGACTGTACATTTTTCAGTTTGGCCGCCATTTGAGCTCCAAGAAGCTTGGAGATGCGATTTTTTCATCAATTTTCACAAAAATTTTGGTGAATTTATGTCATTTTTTCCTTCAAGGATCAATGAAATCAATTTGAAAATTCAATTTGCAGATATGAGGTACTTTTGAAATGAAATTTTGTTCAGGCTCAAGCAGAAACGTAAAATACCATATCCAAAAGTTCCAGATTCAAATTTTTGAGGGAAATGGTATTTTAATGATGTGAATTTTGCAATGATTCATCTCTTTTTGAGACAACTGGCAATTTTTGGTGTAAATATGTTAAATGTCCCTGTCAGCGAATCATGATGGAACTTTGTAACAAACTTGATGCTTAGGATATTATTTTCTTGGGAAAGATAATTAAATGTAATATAATGTTATATAATGCATGTTTTTGACATGCATAAGGTCGAGAACTTGATAATCACGAGAAAATTTTGAGAGAAGCTCATATTCTAAGAAACCCTCCAAAAAACTTGGTTAATGTCTTCTGTGTTAGATCTTCATTCATGTTGAGTTGGTTACAAGTGTATAGCCATCACACAGCTCTAAGATTGTTTCTAAAACTCCCCCTACTAATGAATCTAACAAGATTTTGAATTAATCTATGTATTTTGGGCAATATAATGTCTGTTATCATGTTTAAATGTCTGCAAATAGTTTTTCTTGTTCTTGTTAAAATCTTGCATTGAAATCTTTAGGAATCACACAAATCTCATCCTTATTGATAGTTTAGTGGCATTTGCAATTAAATTTTTCAGAAGAGATTTCATCTGGAACTGAAAATAAGTAGTTTAAAATCACATCACCTTCATTTGTTGACAGAGATTGCTTGTAAGCCTTTAGGGGTACCTTAGGCGTGATTTGATCAAAGATTTCGATGTTTAATTGAGTCCTTTAACTCAATATTTTTTTGTTGAGGTCTCAAATATTGTCTAAAGAGTGCAAACCTAGGCCTCCATTTGTGTATCTCTTCTGGTTGAAAGAACATCCTAACTATTTTGAAACATTTTATCTTAGAGTTGTTCAAATGTTGTAGAGGTTGTCAAATATTTGGCATAGTCAAGTTTGTCTTGTCAATATCCCACCAAAAATCATTCTAAACAACTAATCCTACCCCATACTACCCCTGTTTTGACCTGTATACCCACATAATATCAAAATCCATTTGCTAAAGTATGTAGAATAGATCAGGATTTTAAAATGTCTTCAGTAACCTTGCCTTGCATTGAAAGTATCTCCATAATTTGGAAGTGACAACTTGTGAAAGTCATATTTGGAGTGTTGATCATATTTTCTGAATTCCCCTTCATACTATTTACACAAATTGAGGGAAATCTTTATCTCCTTCACCATTTGAGGGTTATAAAATAGGTCCTCTTACCTTGGTTGAAAGGCACAACCTAAAAGAGTTAGGACAAGACCGAGTCCTATTTGAGTGCTATCCATCTCTCCACAAATCTAAGTGTCAATTAGATCACATTCCCGGCTACAAAATGACATACATCATGATCTATCTATCTTCAAGCTTCATGACATATCTTTGATGCTACTCAAACTGAAAAGGAGAACAAACTTGGGTGCCAACACTAGTGGCACCACTGTCGGGGAGTTGTTAAAAATAATTGAGATATTTGGATACATGTCAAACCCTGGTAATGTTTCTTACAAATGTTACATGCAAGTACATTGTTGAAGCATCATTTAATAATAATATTTGTAAGGATTAAGTGAAGATATAAGTTATGCTTGCAATTTTATTAGTTTCTAGCAGCTGTTGCACTTCATTTGCATTTGTGATTGGTAAATTCAAGAAAAGGAAGGTTTGATCTATAAAGTTTGGCAAGATTTTTAATGCTGATAGGTATTTGACAAAGTATTTTAGTGCATTTACACAACTACGGTGAAAGTACTTAGTGGCGAATCCATGTTGATTTGATCTTGATAAATACCAGTATCTTAGCTTTATGTCATTTATTTTTGTATTGCTTATCTATGCAAAACTGGAAGGAAGAATATCTCTCTTCAGGAGGGACCCAAGTAGAAAGTTATTTCAAGAATTGGGAAAGACACTTTTAGAGGAAAGAAAATTTTGGAGGGTTGTTGAAGGTCAGACTTCAAGCAAAGGTATATCCATTGGTGAGAGAGATTAGTCTTTGGTAGAGGATTATCACTCTTCTTCTAGTGATTCTGATTCAAGAAATCTTTTCACACATTTGTTTACTTCAGCTAGTGAATGTCCTTCTGCTGTACCTAGTAAGTTCTTTTCTCAATCTGCACCTATGTGCTTTAATTCAAATAAAAATTTCCAAGAAAATCAGCACCTAGAGAGCACTAGTTTTGTGAATCACATTCTTGTTCCCCAAAGACATCTCACTCCTCATCATTTTGTTTCTCCTTCAAGATCACCACCTCAAAACAATATGGCTCAGCCTAGACCTCCATTTTTTGTTAACACCTTTGGTCTTATAGAATTTAGAGGAATGGTTGGTTATCCTAATGTTGCCCCTCAAGATGTTAGAAATAGATTGCCAAAGTTCCAAGGTAATAATGTAATAACTGGTGATCAGTACCTATAACTTTTTGTTAACATGATGGAGGAATTTGAGATTGAGCATGAAGATGTGTATATTAAATTGTTCATTCATACACTAGAAGAGGATGCAAGATATTGGTACAAGGATTTGCCTGATAATTATATTGATTTTTGGACTAAGATGAACAATGAATTTAGGTTGAAATATGGTGACAAGACTAATCCTAGATTTCTCTTGTCTGAATTTGAGAATATCAAGAATAACCCCAGTGAATCAGTTCATGACTTCAACACAATGTTTAACAAAAAATTGAAAAGGTTACCTATTAATCTGAGGCCTTGTGATCAATCTTGTTTAATCAAATATGTAGATGCATTTGATAAGAAGGCAGCCTATTACCTAAAAGACAAGAACCCTACCAATTTAAGGCAGGCCTTTACAATGGCACTGCAAATTGAAAATAACATTAAGGTCGTTGGGAAAACTCTCAAGAGAGATGGTGTAAAGTTGATAAACTCTAAAAAAAATCAAGCAATCAAGAGTGTAGACTTGGAGGAAGTGGTGAAGACTTTGGCAGGGGCTGTCAAAGAGATTTCCTACAAGTTGGCAAGAGCTGAGAAGGGAATTGGGAAAACTTCACAAGGTCAGCAAAAAGCACAAAACCATAAAAAATTTTCCAATCATCCTAGGGGTGATCAGAGATCTAAAGATAGAGGGAAATTCCCCATGGGTTCTGCAAATAAACATCCTCAAGCACGTGAAGGAAGAGTGTTACCTGATCCCCTAACTACTAGGGTTTTTGTTGTTAAGGAAGTTGTTGATATTGATTGGTGTGATAGGTGTTTTCTACCCCATCCTCCAAGTGAAGTGGACCAATAAGATGGTGAAGCTAATAATGATGATGTTACTGATGATGATATCTGTATGGTGGGCTGTTCTTCAAGCTCACAAGAAGGAGCAACATAAACTGAGGTAATAAGTACAAGGACAACTGTGCCCTTTTGGGATTACATCAAACGAGTACAAATCCTTCTTCCATCTCATACTCTTGAATTTGATGCAGTGCAAGCTTTTGAAATTCCTAATAATGGCTATGAATACTTAAGAGCTTTGATGATTAAGAAGTATGATGGTGGTATCCCTTCGGAGGAATATAGAAAATTGTTAATGAATTTTGTTGTGGCTCAAGAGAAAGATTATAACACTATGAGCAATGTTGTTTATGGATTTAGGTATCAAGTGAATACAAAGAAGCTCCTAGAAGAGAAACACCTACCAAAATCTTTGTTGTCCCAAGAAAAAATTACAGTCCTTCTCATGTCCAAGCTGCTAAGGATCCCATGCTATCTAATGAATCTACTTATCTCCATTCTAATGTTTCCTTGTCAAAGAGTGTTTCATATGACATAGCCAAGGTATTGAGCCAAATCAAATTGAGTGTTCTAATCATTGAGTTGCTTAGGATTCCTGAGCACAAGAAGAGAGCATTTGAGTACTTGGGATTGAAAGAGGAGAAGAGTACCCCAAGCAGAAATGTAAACATTGTTAAAACTCCTCCTTAGATCATGATAGACCTTGAAACACTACTAGCATTAGAGGATCTTGGAGAAACACCTAAGGTATACTTGGAGACATCCTTGGTTGATTCCCAATTGAATGTTGATCCATTCTTTACAACTTTGATCATAAAGGATAAACTACTTCACAATTGTATGTTTGATTCTAGTGCATCATGCAATGTCATGCCTCTAGAAGTCATGAATTAGTTGGATATAAAAGTGAAAATAACCTATGGAAAGTGTACTGCCATGGACTCAATAGAAGTGTTGGTAGCTGGTTGTGTGAAGGGTTTGGTGGTGCAACTTACATCTTATCCTGGGAGGAATTTAAAATTGGATGTTGTGATTGTTGATTGCCCTGCCAAATGGGGTATGTTATTGTCAAGAAAGTGGTCTAAAAGTGTTGGAGGGAGTCTCCAAATGGATATGTATTTTTCCACCATTCCATTTGAAGGTAGCATTGTAAAATTATATGGAGAGAAGAAGATGTTGCATATAACTAAGGATCCAAACAATGCTTCTTATGAAGTATTATTTGTTGATGTTGATGTTGGTAATTTCATTGGGTTTGTTGATGGTAAAGAGCACAAGATGGATAAGTCAAAGTGCCTTGAATAGGTAGGTTCTCCTTGGACCTTTCTATTTGATGGAGCTTGCTCCAAATTTGGAAATGGTGCTGGTATAATTCTGATTTCTCCTAGCTTAGAAGAGTTCATTTTTTCCTTCAAGCTTAATTTTGAATGTACTAACAACATTGCTGAGTATGAAGCCTTGTTGTTGGGTCTAAGAACTACATGGAAGTATGGTGTCAAGGACATCATTAAAAAAGGAGATTCAGAGTGTGTTGTCAAACAAATAAGAAAACTATATGCTACAAAAAATCAGTGGATGAAACAATACAAATATGCAGTTTGGGATCTAATTGAGATGTTTGATTCCTTCAAAATTGTGCATCATGATAGAAGTTTCAATGCTATTGCCGACAAATTGGCAATGTTGGGGTCAAGATTTTGAAATTACACCATTTCACCTTATTATGAGTACAATATTGAAGTGTTATTTAGGCCAGCTGTCCCTAACAACATTAAGCATTGGCTAGTGTTTCAATGATGATGCTCAAGTGCAAAGGTTCTTACAAAATCAAGGTAAGTTTGTAAATCAGAATATTGATTGGGAACCAATGGTATGTGTGACTGAAGGAAGAGATACTTTTTTTGGAAAGGATATTATCCAATTAAAAAATAACACCATTCCTAGAGGTCTTTTTGCACTTGAGTAAAACTTTGACAATACTAACTACATCATCAAAAGAAAAATGTCTACCTCAAGGGATGTGGAAGAGGATAGCTTGGTAACAAAGGAAAAACCAAGGAAAGATTTGGTTGGGCAGTAATTTAAATAAAAAGGAAAAACACTCATATGTTCAACTATTGAAGAAATATCAGGACTGTCTTGCTTGGTCTTATTCAGAGCTGAATGCATATAGAGATGAATTTTTTCAGCATGAGATTCCTCTTGAAACAAGTGCCAAGCCATTCAGACAAAAGCAAAGGCCAATTAATCCACTCCTTTCCATGACAATGCAATATGAAATGAAGAAATTAAAGGAGGAAGGGATCATTCAACCTCACAAGATATCCATCTTGGGTTGTAAACCTTGTGCCAGTCAAAAAGAAAAATGGAGATATTAGAATTTGTGTAGACTTAAGAAATCTGAATAGAGATTCATTGAAAGATAATTATCCTTTTCCAAACATGGAAAACATGCTGCAGTTAGTGACTGGATCTGAATTATTGTTCCACCTTGGATGGTTTCTCTAGCTACCATCAAGTTGTTGTCAAGGAGTTAGACAGATATTTAAAACTTCCTTTACCACTCCTTGGGGAACATATGTCTATGTAAGAATTCCTTTTGGTCTCATGAATGTTGGAGCTACCTTACAACGAAAGAGCAATGGATGTTGCTTTTGCTTGGTTACATAAATGAATTCATTGCAGTTTATCAAGATGGTGTGATTTTGTTTTCAAGGAGAAGAAAAGATCACTAGCAGCACTTGGAAAAATGTTGATCATATGTAGAGAATATGACATTTCTCTCAATCCAAAGAAGTGCTATTTTGGGGTGCAAAAGGCCAAGCTGCTTGGTCATATTGTTTCAAATTCTGGTGTTATGATTGACCCTTAGCGGGTAGAAGCAATCACTAAGGTTCCAATTCCAAGAACAAATAAGGGCATCCAATCTTTCTTTGGGCAGATCAATTTCATTAGAAGGTTTGTGTCTAATGTTTTCTGACTTGACTCTTCCTATTACATGCATGTTAAAGAAATACCAAGTTATCAAGTGGGAGGAGGATGCTATTCAGGATTTTGAAGGAATCAAAGAAGCATTGAAACATGCACGTGTCTTGGTAGATCTAAATTACAACAAGCCTTTCCAAATATTCTCCTTTTCTTATCGAAAATACCATTGCATCTCTTTTGTTGCAGAAGGATGAAGATGGGGCTGAGAGGCCTATTGCCTTCTTTATCAAGGCTTTACAAGCTGCTGAATTAAAATACACAATCATGGAAAAACAATAATTTTCCTCGGTGACAGCAACAAAGGTTTTTAGGCCTTATATCTTAAGTTCAAAAGTTGTTGCTTATGTTCCCCACACCAGTGGTAAAAGAAATCTTATCAGAGGATGGAGATCTCAAGAAAAATATGTAGATGGGTGAAAAAACTGTAGGAATATGACATGGATATCCAAACCACAAAGTTGTTAAGAGGTTTGGGTCTTGTTAAGCTCATGGCTGAGAGCAAATTATACGACTGTTGAAGTGAATGAAGTAGAAGAAGAAATGAAAGATGTTCTTGAGAAGTTGGTAAGTTATGAGTGGTACAAGGATATAATATTTTACCTTAGACACCTATGCTGCCCTGATGATTTAAATAAAAATCAGAAAAGGGCCCTCAAGCTAGCTTCCCAAAAATACATCATCACTAACTTTGGGCTGGCTTGAAAGAACCCTGAAGGTGTCCTCCTGAAATGTATAACTGAAAGATGAAACTTCCCAAAATAGTTGTTGATTTATCATGGGGGATAGTTTGTGGAGGACACTTTGCTGGAAGGGTTACATCACACAAAAATTTAAGAGCTGGTTATTGGTAGCCTACTCTCTTCAAAGATGACAACCTTGCAGGGTTAGAAACATGTGAAAGCTACCAGCGTTTTTCTGGAAGAATGAATGCTTCAGGATTCCTTCCTTTGCAACCTATATCAATTAAATATCCTTTCAAAGAATGGGGAATAGACTTCATTGGTGAGATTTCATAGACCCTTCTAGTGCTGGACATAAGTGGATCCTGTGTAGCCACATATTACTTCACCAAGTGGGTAGAAGAAATCCCCACCAAGAAAGCAACACATCCAAGTTGTTATGGACTTCTTGATGAATTATATCATATGTAGATTTTGTGTTCTAGTCAAGATTGTTGTTGATAATGCCATGTGTTTCAGAGCTAAACCATTGATGGAAATGTTCAAGGAGTATGGAACCAATCTGACTTATGGCTTCAAAACTATAACCCTCAAGGGAATGGACCAGCTGAGTCCAGCAATAAGAACTTGTTGAAGATCATTAGGATAACCTTGGAGTTGACACAAGAGAAAATGGGGGTGAACAACTGAAATTTATAGTTTGGGCTGCTAGAATCACTTCCAAAAGAGCTATTGGTAAGAGCCCATTTGAGTTGGTGTATGGAACTCAAGGTCTGCTGCCCTTACATCTACAATTATCTTCATTTCAGTTTGTTCAACAACTTGAAGATCAAGAGGTCAGTCCATATGAAGCAAGGATTAATCAGATTATTGAGCTGGATGAAGAAAGAAGAGCATCCCACCAAAGGCATGTCAAATTTAGAGAGAAGTTGAAGAGGTTGTTTGACAAGAAGGTTACTCCTAAGGCATTTAATGTTGGAGATATGGTTTTTTTATGGGATAGCATGCATGAAGATAAGGGAAAACATGGTAAATTTGATGCATTGTGGATGGGCCCTTACTCCATTGATATCAGAATTGGTGAAAATACCTTTTTTTCTCAAGGACTTAGATGGGGAATTGCTTGAAATACCTATTAATGGCAAACATCTGAAGCATTTCTTGGATTAATCCCCAAATTTGAGGTACGCACCAGCTTGTACAGTATACAGTGTTTGGCTTTTTCTCTAATTTTGGTGTTTTGTCAGTTCAGTGGTTTTCCTTGGTGTGTGGCAACCATTTTTGTCGGTTTCTTAGCTACGGTGTTTTGGTGGCTCTGGCTCATGACTCTATTTTCCAAATGTATTATTTTGGCACTTGGTCTACTTATTGTTCTTGTGGAACTCACTGGGAGTGCCCATCCTTGAGTAGGAGCCGATGTTGGTGCCCATTTTGATCCTTTTTTGTTTTTCCATGTTTCCCCTTTTTCTCTTTGTGCTCTGAAATATTTTTTCCTCATGAAGTCGATGATGTGAAGTTGTAGCTCCATTATTGTGCATTGGATAATTTGCAAACTCATTACCTTGCCCTAATTTGTTAAGGAGAATTGCATTTTTTCCCTATTTCTGAGAAAAACCGGCCTTGGATCTTCCCATCCTTCGAATTTGATGAAAAACAACTCGTACCTATGTTTAAATGCTTTGAGTTATTCATTTTTTCTCCATTTTTGCCCCCTTTTGAAGGAATCTCTAAGTTTTCCTTATGTTTTCCCCTAATTTTGCTCGATCAAATGCCTCTACCATTTTTCCTGTGTTTTCCTTGCCGTTGGAGCTCGAACTTGTTCATTTTATACTTATTTTCCCTCAAAAATCCCTTGCCATGGTCGTAAATTGCTTTGAATCACTTTCTATTTGTCCTTTGATTAAAAATTTCTTCACCCATGAAGAAAAAATTGAATTCTAGGGCATCCTTAGCCATTTTTTATGTTTTGACAGTCAGACGAGCATCAATTTCCCGTCAAATTCATCTTCAACATTCTAGGGCATTGCTGATGCAATTTCTACATTTTTTGACGGTCATACAGGGCATCCTTTTCCCATCAAATTTTAGTTCAAAAGTCTTATCCTACGTGGCCATTTGTGAGTGGAAAAGGTTCGGTGGGTCTGCTCAAAAAACTTAATGTTTTTTTGGTTTTTAGAAAAATGTGCAAGTTGCCTCCTATAGCTTTGCAGGCCCTAGAGGAGGTACACATGTCGTAGGAAGAGTGAAGGTGGATGGGTGGGTTCGTTTTATGCCCTAGGGGAACTTTGTAAAATGTGCTGGGGATAAAGAAAATACCTTAAGGCCCACGTAGCCAATCAGTGGTGGAAATGTGTCTTGTTTTCATGAAAAGTGGGATGGAAGGCTGGTGAAGGACTTAGAAAAATATTACTTTTTGGTGAAAGGGAGAAAAAGTTGTGAAAAAGGATATGAGTTTTCGCTAGGACTAATTAGGAGTGGACACATGGTAGGATCAGGGGCAGCAGGGAAGTGTAAGGTCACCAAAGAAAAAAAAGGAAAAGTTTCCTTTTTCAGAAAAATGGGTTAAAGTGATAATTTGAAGCATGGCTCCGTAATGAATCAGAGGGAGACACGTGGCAGGGATAGAATCAGGGGTGCAGGAGTGTGGAGGAAATGTCAAAAAATTTCCTTTGGTGAAATGGAGTTAAATTTTGAAGTCAGAGTGCTTCCCCTTAGCCAAGCAGTTGAGGACACGTGTCTTGTGGGAGGACAGAGCACTGCAGAGCAAAAATGGAAAATCTTTTTTCCTTTTTCCAAAAAAGAGGCAAAATGTATAAAATTGAGCCGCGACTCCATATGCAATCATGTTGCACCGCGTGTTAGGGAGAAAATCAGAGGTGTGGGTCCATGGGGAGAATTTTGAAAATTTTCCTTTTTCCAAAAAAGGTGGAAATGTGTAGAATCGAGCTGTGATTCCAATGGGGCCCACATTGGGACACGTGTGAAGCTCATTTTCAAAGGGTGGAGGGGCAAAGAAACATGTCAAATTTTTACATTTTTACAAAATTGTTAAAATGTCAAAAAGTGATCCCAATCCTATTTCCAATCACATTGTGACACATGGAGGGCTCAGATTAAAGGATAAAGGAAGATCAACGGTAACTGTGCATTTTTTAGTTTGGCCACCATTTGAGCTCCAGGAAGCTTGGAGATGTGATTTTTGCATCAATTTTCACCAAATTTTTGGTGAATTTATGTCTTTTTTACCTTCAAGGATCAATGGAATCAATTTGAAAATTCAATTTACAGATCTGAGGTACTTTTGACATGAAATTTTGTTCGGGCTCGAGCAAAAACATACAATACTAGATCCAAAAGTTGCATAGTCAATTTTTTAGGGAAATGGATGAAATAATGAAAGGAAGGGGGTATGCATGATTTGAAGATGAAAAATGTGTCTCCACAATGGATAATGATGTGAATTTTGTAATGATTCATCTCTTTTTGAGACAACTGGCAACTTTTGTTGCAAATATGATAAATGTCCCTGTCAGCGAATCATGATGGAATTTTGTAACAAACTTGATGATTAGGATATTCTTTTCTTAGGAAAGAAGGATCAAATGTAATAAAATGTTATATAATGCATGTTTTTTGACATGTAAAAGGTCAGGAAATTGAAAATCATGAGAAATTTTTGAGAGAAGCTCATCTTCTAAGAAACCCTCTAAAAAACCTAGTTAATGTCTTTTGTGTTAGATCTTCATTCATGTTGAGTTGGTTACAAATGTACAGCCATAACACAGCTCTAAGATTGTTCCTAAAATTCCCCCTGCTGATGAATCTAACAAGATTTTGAATTAATCTATGTTATTTTGGGAAATATGATGTCCGTTATCATGTTTAAATGTCTACAAATAGTTTTCCTTGTTCTTGTTGTAAACTTGCATTGAAATCTTTAGGAATCACACAGATCTCATCCTTATTGATAGTTTAATGGAATTTACAATTTCATTTTTTAGAAGATATTTCATATGGCACTAAACATAAGCAGTTTAAAATCACTTTACCTTCAGTTGTTGATAGAGTTTTCTTGTAAGCCTTTGGGGGTACCTTAGGAGTGATTTCATCAGAGATTTTGATGTTTAATTTATTCCTTTAACTCAATATTTTGTGTTGAGGTCTCAAATATTGTCTGAAGAGTGCAAACTTGGGCCTCCATTTGTGTATCTCTTCTAGTTGAAAGAACTTCCTAACTGTTTTGAAGCATTTTATCTGATAGTTGTTCAAATGTTGTAGAGGTTGTCAAAGATCTGGCATAGTCAAGTTTGTCTTGTCAATATCCCACCAAAAATAATTCTAAATAACTAATCCTACCCCATAATACCCCTTTTTTGACCTGCATACCCACAGAAGATCAAAATCCCTTTGCTAAAGTATGCAGAACAGATCAGGATTTCAAAATGTCTTCAGTAACCCTTGCCTTGTATTGAAAGTATGTCCATAATCTGGAAGTGAAAACTTGTGAAAGTCAGATTTAGAGTGTTGATCATATTTTCCCATGGCCCCTTAATACTATTTGCAAAAATTGAGGGATATATTTATCTCCTTCACCATTTGAGGGTTACGAAGTAGGTCCTCTTATCTTGGTTGAAAGGCACAACCTAAAATAGTTAGGACAAGATCAAATCCTATTTGAGTGTTATCCATCTCTTCACAAATCTGAGTGTTAGTTAGATGACATCCCCGGCTACAAAATGACATACATCATGATCTATCTGTCTTTAAGCTTCATGCCATATCTTTGATGCTTCTCAGACTCAAAGGGAGAACAAAATTGGGTACCAACAAATGGAATGCCATAATGACCTTTAGGATCAATTGTTTCTTATTTAAAAACTATATACACAACTTTTGAATGATAGTGTTATCCATTTATTTTAATTGTACCATATTTTCTAGGCTACGTGTGGAGAAGAGAAAGTCCTACATTAGATACCCTCTAAATGGATTAAGATGTATTATGTTTTTCCCATAGGCTTAAAAGATTCTTATTTTTGAAAATAGCCATAAAATAGTAACCCATGGTATAGCTTAGTGGCCACTAGGCTCCTACCTTTACCTCTTCTCATTATAAAAACTATCTTTACAATTTTTGATCACTAGCCTTAATATGGAGTTCCCATAAGATACATGGTTTTCAACTCATATTTTACATCGTTTACTATCAAAGAAAATGTTTAGAAAACGTTAAGATCCTTTACTTATTGACAGAAATGACATATCAGACCCTAGTCTCAAAATTTTCTTAGTTTGAAAATAGCCATAAAATAACAAATCATGGTATAGCTTAGTGAACTCTAAGCTTGTACCTTTACCTCTTCTCATTATAAACTCTATCTTTACAGTTTTAGATCCCTAGCCTTAGTATGTAGTTCCAGTGAGATACATGGTTTTCAACTCATATTTCACATCGTTTGCTATAAAAAAAAAATTCTTAGTGCCCGCTAAGCTCCTTTTCTTATTGACATAAATGACATATCAGACCCTAGGCTCAAAAGTTTGTTATTTTGAAAATAGTCATAAAATAATAAATCATGGTCTAGCTTAATGGCCAATAGGCTCATACCTTTACCTCTTCTCATTATAAACACTATATGTAAAGTTGTAGATCGCTAGGCTTAATATGTAGTTTCCATAAGATACATGGTTTTCAAGACATATTTCACATTTTTTCTTAACAAAGAAAATACTTAACGCCTGTTATGCTCCTTAAATTATTAATAGAAATGGCATATTAGAGCATATGATCAAATTTTTCTTATTTTGAAAATAGCCATACAATAACACTATCTGTACAGTCTTGGATTGCTAGCCTTATAATGTATTCCAAATAGCTTGTTCAAACTTACCACGTGGCACATTTTAATTGGATAACTAATTTAAATTAGGACACACTATATCTAACAATGTAGAAATAGATTTTAATAAAGAATGGAATGTAAATGTCTATATATTATTCTAATAAACTTCAAAACTATGTTTAGGATTTATTTCTTCTATTTTCTTATAATATATTTTATTACTATGCTTGTTTTAATATATGTTATATAATCTCTTTGTTATTATGTTTATATTATTATAGGCTATAGACAATGAAAAATTACATTGTTTTTAATTCATGTTTAGTTTTGATTTTTAAACCATGGAACAATTAAAATAGGGAAATTCAAATTCCCCCACATTTTCAGATATTTGAAATTTCAATAGCCCACCCTTTTAGAGGGGGAGAGTGAAATTTTCAAATTTTCATATCCTGCTCTTTTGCTATTTTTGAAATTTATTTCTTGGAATGTGCTAAATAAATTATTAAATACCTTGAAAAAATGTTGAGTAGGGTTTATGATTTTTTCGATCAATCAGAAAAGCATGTCTTCAAAATAAAAAATATGTGTAAGTTGTAGATTGTAGGGCTGATTGTTCAAATCCTGGTTGTTTTTGCATGAGATTATAATCTTGTTTGTAGAGAAGGCACACAAACAATGCACATAAAGGATGAACACAAAGGAAACACATGAAGGAGGATAACAACAAAGGTTGTACAAATAATTACACATATTTTTTGATTGAGGTAGCAGATGGAGGTTTCACAGACAACATAAAGCAATAAATAATCCTAGATATTACTAAACTAGGTATTTATAGTAAAGATGTTCTTTTTTTATTATGGGATCTGATAGTTACTCTGTAGTCAACCGGTTCCTATGTTTTTCATGGCATTCCAATCGTGATCCGCAAAATCCTTGCTTTTTTCCTACCAAATCATGCTCCATAGTCAAGCCTTGCGTTCTAGTTTCTTTTGATCTCCATGTCAAACTGTCGTGTTCTTCATGAAAAATAACTTTTTTGTGCGTTAACGAAATAAATTTTAATCACTTTTTTTCTCTAGTATTTATCTTTGTTTAACTCTTTCTCATTTCCACCATTCTATGTCTCTCTTTGGCTATTTTCATTTTGAATTTTTTATTCTTGTTCCTGCGATGTTTTTGAAGGATAATGATAGCTTCTGGCACAGTCAACTTTTTTAATTTTATTTTGGTAGGGAGAACCAAAAGATATTTTATTTTTTTCATTAAGATGATGTAAAGAAACATTGTTAATTAATGCATATTACATTTTTTACATGGTTTCCTCTTAGACATTTTAGGAAAATATATGAGGTTAAAAAATTAATTCAAAACTATAAAACCATATTAAGAATTCAATTGTATGATAATTATATCCAATTGAATACTTGTTTCCATGTAGAATTAACCAAATGTAATGTCTTCATCAATTTTATGTTATGTACATTGGAATTTAAACACAATATATATGCAATAATATTATTAAATCTAATTTTAATCACTATGCATTTTATAATTAATATATTATTCCTTTTGATCCCGCTAATCTATGCCAAAAATTCACATAGCTTTGAGGATTCCACAATATAATTCTTTTTTTTGACAACCTATTTATGAAACCCCAATTTTATTTCGAATTACATACAAGATTCTACACATATATTTATATATCCATTATATAAATTCTAGATTTTTTTTTTTATCATTTGTATCTTTTCAATATGATTTCTTTTCTATGAATAAACTCTACCATAGGAAAATTTGTCTACGCTAGCATCCACTACAATATAATTATAATTTGGAAAAACCATTTGTTTTCCTTGGCCCCGTGTGGATCAATTGTTTTTATATAGGCAACACAATGTTTTTTGGTCCCAATAATCACTTTTGTTCTTTGTCTGTTGTTATATTCACAAATATTAACAATTTAGATTTATAAAACAACTTCATTATGAACATGATATAGTTAACTTTAAGAATATATTAGCGGTCGCTAGGATGCATTGAGTAGATGGCATCATATGTAAAAACTTGTTTTATAGATTCTTAGTCGCAATTCTGAGTTTCTATATTTTTCATAAATGTAAAATAATTATGCCAAAATCTTGTAAAAAGTAGAGAAAACTATATGTATACTTGTATAACATATTAAATATATGATTTTACACGTATATTTATGTATCCATTATATAAATGCCATATTTATTTGTTATCTTTTATAGATTTTCAATATGATTTCTTCTGTATGAATACACTCTACATGAAAAAACTTTCATGCAATAGTGCCTGCTAGGCTATAATAATTATTTAGAGAAACCGTTTATTTGGTGTTAGCAATCACTTTTATTGTTTGTCTCCTGTTATTTATGCAAAGATTAAGAATTTTTATTTATATATAGCTTCATTATGAACATGATATATTTACCTTTAGGAATATCTTAGCAACCGATAGGGTGAAATGAGTAGATTGCATTGTATTTAAAAACTTGTAGTATAAATTCTAGTTCGCTAGTCCAAGATTCTTTTATTTTTCTAAATGTAAAAATATTTTGCCAAAATATCATAAGAAATATAGAATTCTAGATGTATAGTTGTGTAACACATGAAATACATGATTCTAAACGTACACAACTTCATTATGATCATGATATATTTACCTTTAAGAATAGCTTAGCAGCCGCTAGGGTACAATGAGTCCAAGTCTTTACGTATACTATTATATAAATTCCAGATTTATTTTTTTACCATTTATATAAACACCTTTTTGAATGTAATCTACATGAAAAATTTTACCTACTCTAACAACTACTAGCCTATAATTCTTATTTGGATGCAATCTTCATTCACCTTTGTGGACTCATGGATAAGTGGATTTTGTTTTAAGCAACACACATTTTTCGGTCAAGCAATCACTTTGTTATTTGCCTCGTGTTGAATAAAAAAAGACTAATAATTAAATTCATAACACAAATTCATTATAAAAATAGTATAGTTACTTTTAAGAATAGGTTAGCGACCACTAGGCTTCATCGAGTATATTGTATCTAAAAAAATTGTTGTAAATCATCATGGTCTCTCATCCATGAAGTTAGCCCAAGATATAACATTAAGACCTTATGGTTGGCTGGATTAAAAAAATTAAATTATAATAGTTTGAGCTAAGAAGAATCTAGGTACTTACACACTATAATATTTCGAGCTTAGTGGGCATTATAATATATCCAGTTACCCAATGATATTTTGAGCTTAGCATCCGCTAGCTTATGACACAACATAATATTTGGATCTTAGAATTCTCTAGGTTTCAGTAAAAGAAAGTAAGATGTTATAAGCTTAGAATCTGGTAGGCTATGCCAAAACATAATAATACAGTCTTAGTGAATACTAGTATTTAACAAATTAAATAAACATAGTTTGAGCTTAGTGGCCGCGAGGTATTTAAAAAATATATTATTTTGATAGAAAGAGTCACTAGCATTTAAAAACTAAAGAAAGGCATATTGAGTTAAGTTTCCACTGGATTTTGTTTCAACAAAACCTCAACAAAAGATAGTGTAATATTTGAAGATGCAAACAAGATGTGTATAAATTAGTTGAATTTATCGTATGATTTTAATATTTTAAATTGAGATATTTTGATCTTAGCACCCGCTAGGTTGCGCTACTACATAATCATTGGAATCTAGTGGTGGTTAGGATTTAATCATATAAATTAAGGTGTTAAGAGCTTAGCGGCTGCTAGGTTATGCCACAAAATATTATTTTGGTATTCAATTTGCTAGGTTATGTATCACAAACATGATATGTATCAAAAATAAGATGTAAACAATATGTGTATAAATTATTTGAATTTATCGTATGATTTTAAAATTTTAAATTAAGATATTTTGAGGTTAGAGCCCACTAGGTTATGCTACTTCATAATCGTTGGAACCTAACGGTGCTTAGGATTTAATAAAATAATTAATGTATTAAGATCTTAGCAGTTGTTAGGTTATGCCACAACATATTATTTGGGTATTCAATTCGCTAGGTTATGTATCAAAAAGAAGATGCAAAGAAGATGTGTATAAATTAGTTGAATTTATCATATGATTTTAATATTTTAAATTAAGATATTTCAATCTTAGAACCCACTAGGTTATGCTACCACATAATCATTGGAACCTAGTGGTGGTTAGGATTTAATAAACTAAATTAAGGTATTAAGAGCTTAGCTGCCACTAGGTTATGCCACAACATATTATTTGGGTATTCAATTCACTAGGTTATGTATCAAAAACATGATATGTATCATAAAGAATATGTAAACAAGATGTGTTTAAATTAGTTGAATTTATCATATGATTTTAATATTTTAAAGTAAGATATTTCGATCCTAGTGACCTCTAGGTTATGCTACCACATAATCATTGGAACCTAGCCATGGTTAGGATTTAATAAACTAAATTAAGGTATTAAGAGCTTAGCAGGTACTATGTTATGCCACAACATATTATTTGGGTATTCAATTTGCAAGGTTATGTATTGCAAAGAAGATATAAACAAGATGTGTATAAATTAGTTGAGTTTGTTGTATGATTTTAATATTTAAAATTAAAGATATTTCGAGCTTAGCACCTACCAGGTTATGCTACCACATAATCATTGGAACCTAGCAGTGATTAGGATTAAATAAAATAAATTAAGGTATTAAGAGCTTAGTGGCCACTAGGTTATGCCACAATATATTATTTGGGTATTTAATTTTCTATATTATGTATCGCAAAGAAGATATATATAAATTATTTGAATTCAATCTATGATTTTAAGATATTAAACTAGGATATTTTGATGATAAGTATTCAAAAAATAGTACACGAGGAATTAGTCCATGATAAGTCTTCCAACAATGGAATCCCATAATGATTACAAGAAACTTACCTTACTAAATATATACCAAAATATGGGGAAGAGTTCTAATCAACTTCACTTCACCCACAAATACTTCCTATATCTATACGCTTTGCTATATAGATAGCCATTCTGGCCCTTAAAAAAAAAACTAAAGACAAATGCATCTAGTAAATATTAGGTCATTCAACCTCTCAGATCTACCTCATCGATGATCTCAACATCGACATCCCCTTTACTTTGATCATAGGAGGAAGAAAAATAGAAACAACACTCCAACATTTTCACTTTAATGCCAGTAGGGAGTTCTATACCCTGATTTTCCACAACCACCTCCAGAACACACACAATCAACTACATACCCCATGTCAAGGCATGGACATGATACTAAAGGCTAACTAGATGCTCTTCCAACTTCTCATTCTCCTTATACAAGATAAACTACCCCAGAGTTAGACATTATGTTTGTCGCACTCAACCCTTGCACCATGTAAAAAATATTCCTCCACCCTTTGGACTGGTTTAGGTCAAGCATTAGCTTGTACATTATATCACCAATATCACTGTCCTATTCTTCTTTGAATCAATTAGTGACTGACCATACCTTCTTAAGCCAATTCTGCATAGTTGCATTCTGAATTTTCTAGTCCATCCTAGAAGTAAATGATTCTCGATGTCCTTTCTTGTCATATCTCTATGCCTCTTCCTATTAGGACCACACTCCATACTACCCTAAAAACCACCAGCACCCTTGTCACTGTCACAAAGAGACAGGAAGCACAATGACCAAAAATGAAAAGAGGAAAGGGGTAGTGAAATTTCTATTTGACCCGGATATATAAATCCACCAATGCACAACACACGAAAGGAGGTAAGTGTGATGGTATCGAAGATCATCGATTAAATATCCTAATCATAAATATCACGCTTCTCATTAAAAATCTTAAATTCTTGATGCCATATTACATCTCACGTGCATATAACCCTTAATCGATTCCATCTATTGCACGAATGTAATCTATCGATGTCATAAATTACCATTAAAGCCACACATGCCATATCCTCTTGTCGCAGCCAAAAAAGGTTACCCCTTAGAATAATCTATCAATTTTTATTAAAATATTATAATTCTCTATGTTTTGACAAATTAAATTAAGTTGTTTTGAGCTTATTGACCTCTAAGTTAATCAACCATGTTAACTTTTGAGAAATGTATAACAATCAAGATTTGGTTAAATTAGTTTACTTTATTGTATGATTTTAAGATTTCAAATTAAGATATTTCATGCCTAGTGTCTACTAGTTTATGCAACTAAAAAATATTTATAGCCTATCGGTGGTTAGCATTTAATAAATTAAATTAAGATATTTTCAACTCAGTGGCCACTAGGTTATGCGATAATATAATATTTGGATCTTAGCAGTCTCTGGGTTTCAACAAAAGAAAATAGGAACTGAAGAATGTAATATTTTGAGCTAAAAATTCAATAGTATTTAACAAACAAAAGAAAGACATTTTAAGTCCAATGTCCTCTAGGTTATGCTTAAAAATAACCTGAAAATTTATATTATAAACTTAGAATTTACTAGGTTTCAACAAATTGAATTGCATTGTTTTTTTAGCTTAACGACCTCTAAGATTATCAATGACATTGACTTTGGAGATCTTTATAGAAATCAAAACTAATATAAATTAGTTGAATTTTTTGTATGAATTTAAGATTTGGAATTAGGATATTTCAAGCTTGGCGCCCACTAGGTTATGCCACCACATAATATTTGGAGACTACCGGTGGTTTCAAATAATTTGAGCTTAGCAGCCAATAGATTATGCCACAACATATTATTTAGATATTAAATTCACTAGGGTTCAATAATTCATAGTTAAGATATTTAACAGGAAGATATTCTAAACTTAGATGATGCTAGTTTAAACAACGCCATAATATATGGAGGTTATGGTCGATATGATTAAACAAACTAAATTAAGATATTTTTAGCTAAGTGGAGACTAGATACTTCCATAATATATTATTTTGAGAATAGTGGTTACTATCATTTAACATATTACTAAATGATATTTTGAGCTTAGCATTTGCTAGATTATGACACAACATAATATTTGGTGCTTAGCACTCACTATGTTTGAACAAAAGAAATAAGATATTATTAGCTTGGTTACCAGTGGGTTATGCCAAAAAATAATATTTGGATCTTAATGATGATTGGGATTTAGCAAATTTGAATCAACATAGTTTGATCTTAGCAATCTCTAGGTACTTAAACAATATATTATTTGGAGCTGAAAAGACAGTAGCAGTTAACAAACAAGGGAAATATATTTTGATCTTTGGAGCTGCTAGATTTTGCCACAACATGTTAGTTGGGGATTTCATCACTATGGTTTAACAATTCATAATTAATATATTTTACAACATCTAACAAATTAGAGGCAAATAGTTATAACTTTTATGGTGCTAAACCCATAATATAATATTTCTAACTTAGTTTTGCTAGTACCTAACTAATAAAAGAATTATATTTTGATATTAGATAATGGTATGTTATGCCACACCATAAATTTTTAGAGTTTGGTGGTCGTCAGTTTTTATCAAAATAAAGTACGATATTATGATTTGAGAAGATGCTAGGTTATAGCAAGACATAAAATTTGGAGCATTGTGATCTTAAGGATGTAAGAAAACTCATTATTATATTAGGAGCTTAACCGCAACTATGATATTCCAAAACATAAAACTTTTTGTAATTAGAATAAAAGTTGGTTTTCCCAACTAATCCACATAATTGCATAAAAAATCCCCGATGGCTAGATATCATAGTGAAACAAGAAGATAACAATCCCATATACAACAAAAAAACAAAAAACAAAAAAGTCCTAAACTAGAAAAAGGTAAATTACATTTTATGGATATTCATGAGAGTACTTGCTTCATCCTTAGCATTAGTAGTAGGGGTTCCTTCAAACAACACATCTAATAACTTAATGTGTTCCAAGAATTCTTTGTTGATTTTCATCTAGGTCATGTCCATGTAACTTTTCCATTCCTTGATAGCAGATATTAAGTATAACATAATATTCAATGGCCTTATGTAGATCAAGAGAGATCTTCTCTAAATGCTCCTTATGTTCGAAAGCTGCAGTGGAGGAGCCCATTTTATCTAAAAAAAGGAGAATTAGGGTAAACCAAGGAGAGATCCCATAACACATTTGGAATTTTTGAGTCCATGCTAACTTCCATGCAAAAAGGAGGGAGGGAAGCTGTACATGCTTCTATGATCAGGTGATTTGAGTCGGTTATAGCCATTACAATGTCCGTGGAGATGAGAGGAGAAGCCAAAGAAGCATTAGCAAGAGGTAGAGAGGAAGTAGATGTTGGGTCCAAAAATGGTTCAAAGAACTTAGGAGAGTTTTCTGAGGGGACTGAAGGATTAAGAGCCGCCAGAGAAGACGAGTGTAACCCAAGAGAGAAAGATCGGGGGGAGACCACTAGACCATTTTGGATAATGATCATGATGTCTAAATCATAGTTAAAAGGGAGACGAAGGTGGTAGTGACAGTGATGAAAAGAGGGAGCTAGTTTTGGAAGAGGAGGGTAGACATGACACTACTTTCCTAGCTTAGAGGGGAAGCGCAAGATATATTTTTAGGAAGATGTCATTTTAAAGAGAAAATACAACATGCCTTGGTGTAGGAAAGGACCTTCATCTTCTCTAGTCATTTTAAGGGACCTCTCAAGCAATTGAAACAAAAATCCACAAATTTTACATATGTCGAGCACCTTCATTCCAATCTTTAACACATGTCTCCAAGATTTCTAATTGAAATCTATCCTAATTAGTAATAGTCATTAAATGGTCCCGTCCATCACACGAATGCAATCTACGAATTCCATAAATGCCCAAAAAAGCCACAAATGGCATATCGTTTTGCCTCTACCAAAATAGGTTATGCCTCAACATAACCTAAATTTTTTAATTTTAATCTTAGTTGATGTTTAGCCAACAAAAACATTAATTAGTTAATTTTCTTGCAATTACTGCATTTAGTGGAGATTGAAGGTTTGAATGTCATTGATATTAGATGTATTTAGTTAATATAAATTATAAAGGAAGAATTTGCAAACAAGATGAAGTAAGGTGAAATAATTAACATTTCTAGACATGATTTCATACTGTATAGATTATCAGACAAAATATTAAATCAATATCTTATTAGAATTTATTTATTGACACGTCTATTTGTTACATTTAGGTTCTCCAAGTTTGTTCATTCTAAACATGGAAATGAAGTGGGTAAGCACAAATATGTTATAGGGAGCACAAGAAACACTTATCATGGGCATTTTTGTGAGATTTGGTGAGGTGATTTCACAAAACATTGTTTGACTCGAATGAGATGGGGATGATGTTGTCTCTAAAAAAATGCATCCGCATGAGTCCTCTCCATCACAGGGTATGTTCGACGGAGAGAAGGATGTTTAGATCATACCAAGATAAATTTAAATGTAGATATAATTATAGGTATGTGGTAAGAATAATATGCTTATTGGGTTTGTTTTATCTTACAGGTACATGACAAGAATAATATGGTTTTTCATCTTTTAACTAGCCTCCTAGATGTTAAAAGTTATTCTTATATTGAACCATTACGTGACTTCAAACTGGTTTGGGTATATAGATTAACTTTAATAGAGATTTTTTTTTATCTGTACAATCAGTAGTTGGTTGTTTATATTATTTTGAGTGTAGTGGTCACTTTCATTTAACAAGTTACTGAATGATATTTTGAAATTAGTGTCTTCTAGCTTATGACACAACATAATATTTGGATCTTCGTGGTCTCAAGGTTTCAACAAAATAAAGTGAGATATTATTTTTATTTTAGTGGTCACTGGGATTTGAAAATTAAATCAACCTAGTTTGAGCTTAGCGGTTGAATGTATTTGAAGAATATAATATTTTGAGGTAAAGAGTCACTATCATTTAAAAATATAAAGAAAGACATATTGAGTTTATTTTTCACTAGTATCTTCAGTGTTAATCTCACGATGAAATTTCACCTTGTTGGAGGATTGAATTGATATAACAAAAAATGGTATAGTAGTTTGGGATTGAAGTGAAATTTGTAACTTGTTTTTTAAATTTGTTACTACTGGAATAGAAGTGTAACTAGCGTCGTGGATATTAAAAGTTCTTCCTTTTGGAAGGATTGAAATATTTTTTAATTAATACAAAATGCCTTTTATGTTTTACTTATAATATGTTGTTGTTTAAATGAAAAAATATTGAACATGTATCTAAACTAGTTTGATGTCTTTTAAACATCCTAGATCAATTGTTTTCACAAAAAAAAACAATTTTTTTACATGCATTGATGGATATCAATGACTACAATGCTTAAGTATAACACCTAACATATCATTTATTGGACCAAACATATTCATTTTAAAAACATATGTTGTCTTGTAAAGGATTTATGGAGGAAAAATTGGACTAAGGATTTACTCTGCAAGGCCAACAAGATAAAGTCTGCCTGCCTTAACTAGAATTAAATTGTAAAGATTGGAGGATGAAAAATTTATTTACTTGAAAGATTTGTTACTTACTAAAAATACCTGTTATGTTGTACATATAATATGTTGTTGTTTGAACAAAAAATATTGAACATGTTTCTAATATAATTTGATGTCTTTTAAATGTCCTAGATCAATTGTTTTCACAAAAATGCATTTCCTACATATGTTTATGGAGATCAATGGCTACAATGCTTAATTATAAGACCTAAAATATCAGTTCTTGGACAAAAAATTTTAATTTTTTGAACATTTGTTTTCTTTCAAAGGATTTGTAGAGGAAAATTTTGATTAAGGATTTATCCACCAATGTCAACATATTTTTCTAGTTAGCTTTTCAAAATAAGATTTTAACCCTTAATAATGCGAGAAATGATATAATTAATAATTGGACCATAAGAAACATCCTTAAAGATAATAAAGAAAATTTGTTGAAATATTTTGATAAATGTAATTATTCATACCCCTAGAAAGGGTAATAAATGTGTGGATTATCATTTCAAATTGGGGGCTAAAGGTAGTAATTTTAAAGTGTGTGAGAGAGGAGATGATATCACCAATGTTATTAATCTCATTAAGAACAATAAGTACTAATAATCCGGTGGCTCTTTTCCCTCATTAGGATGTCATCCATATACTTATGGTTAGCATGACCCTTCGTATGTGCAGGATATTAGGGATTTGTATTATGTTTTCTCTTATAATTCATTTTGGTCATTGTTTTTTCTATTTTCAAGATCAGTCGACTAAACCGTGGGAGGTGATCATTTGAGAACCGAGCCCATGAGCTATAATGCCTGGAAGGAAAACCCCTCCTTGTGGCGCATTCTAAAAATTGGGGGGTTTAGGAATTTCATCTCAAAAAACATGGGATCTGATCCTTATCTTGCCTTGGAGTTTGGTAGGGTATGGAACAATGGCAACATGGTGATTTGCGGCATGGAAATTCAAGTTTCAGAGGATTTGATAGCATAGGTGACTAGAATGGAGACAAAGGGATTAAATATATTCAAATACTGCACCAGATGCAAGCATGAAATTGAGACTTTATTCCACTGTAAAGAAATGGTTTACCTGTTAGTAGATGATATAGCTAGATTTTGCATCCCTAATATTTAGAATATAGTGTGCCTCCACCTTATGAGGTACATTACTCTTGAAGTGAATTATAGAAATATATTTACTCACCATCTTACCATGCTTAATATGTTTAGGCATAAGATTTCTATGAGCCTTCCCTTTTTCTTATTTATGTCACTCTCTGTGTCGGTGAATAATTTTCAATAGGGAAATATTGATACCCCGATACACCATGGACTAATTCTTTTACATTTTAAGAATGGTAAACCGGTGGTGGCAAAGGAGTTAGAGCCCAAATCTAGGGATTGAGATGAAAATTATACTCTTGCAGACCGTATGAAAAAATTGAGGAGAAAGAAGAGTATGTAACCTCAGGAGAAGGAAAATATTGATATTGGGGCTGCAGGTTCTCTGATTAATATGAAAAGGGAGTCATCTAAGTGGAAAGCGAGAGCGGAGCTGGGTTAGAATGTGGATTTTAATAAAATTTATCCTAGGGTGATTCAGGTGGAAATGGATATGGAGGCCTTAGGTGAAGTTGGAACAACTATGGGAAATAATGTCATGTATTGCATCAACACCTCTAAGAAAATCTACATCACCTAAAAATCTATCAACGCCGATTTGGTAGAGATCAAAATTATTGCTTGAAAATAATGCAACAATATAAGGGGTCGATTTGGATCAGGGACACAAAGTTCACATATATAATGCTAGACCTTATTCAGTTGTAATAAAAAAACCACCATGATTTTACAAGTTGAACATGCCTTATCACTAGTAAGATTAAGATTTTCAGATTAAATGGAATAGCCGAAATAAATCGGTTAATAAGACTTAGTCACAATACGCAATGAACCAATAGCTAGTATTATTGGCTCTTAGAGATTGTCTTTAACTATTTCTGGACTATAATCCATATAAAAAAATTATCCCCTCCACGTTAAAAAAATTAATACAAACATAGAAAAAATTGGACTATAGTTTCTAATAATTTCACTTTATCCCTTTTTATCTAATTTCTTATTGGTTCAAACTTGGTGATAAAGCAAACGATGTAAAATTCTATTGAATAGAAAAAACAAAATAGCCTAAATCCCTATATAAGGAGTGGGATGGGATCATTAATTTATGACATATGTTTAATAATGTGATTTGTTAAATAAAGTTTATTAATTTTTAATGACATAGTGTACATTAAACTGGATGTGCCACGATAAGTCCAAGCCTCATGGTCGAGATGCATTTTCCTTTTTGGATAAAAATTAAATGCAGTGAATATTCTATTAACATTTTTTTCCTAAATATCATATCGTAATTAAGGATTGGATAAATGTCTTTCTTAGAATTACGATTTTAATTAAATAGAATAAATCAATGTTGCAACAAGGCCTCATATTTTTTAAATCGATACTAACTAGAAATTAAAGAAAAATATAAATGAGTTTTGTAGATTAAAAAAATATTTAAATAAAATATAAACATTAGAAAGTTGAACAGTTATAGAATTTTTTTATTTTGATTGGTGGATTGAGGATAAATTTTAAGTAAGATGTTTTGAGCTTATCGTCCGCTAAGGTAACATAATACTTTCACAATATAATATTTTTAGCTTATGGATCACTAGCATTTAACAAGTCAAAGAATATTATTTTTAGCTTAGTGTCTACTAGCTTATGTGACACCATAGTAATTGGATATTATCGATCGATAGGATTTAACAAAATAAAGCAAGATATTGTCATCATAGAGTCTGCTAGGTTATGCCACAAAAACATATTTTGATGTATAAAAACTATGTCCATTTTTTTATATAAGGGTGAATATGGGGGTTTTGAAAGAACCTGCATCCTTTTACAAAAAGGTCCTTCAGGTAGAATATGACATTGAAGCATAGAAGAGAGAAATCTCGTAGGCAGCAAAAGACAAAAAGCCACATAGCCAAGACCCAAACAGAGCAAATTTATATTTTTTTGAAAAGTTTTGAGGATAGCTTTTGCTTCCATAGTAGCAACATTGGTGCTTCTATTAAAGATAATAAGCAACATCTAAGAGTTTCGTTGTTACTCAAATTTTATGTCCACAAATTTGTATTCGTTCTTTTGTTCTCCAAAATTTGTTTGGTTCTCCTACTCTTGCATTACCATATTTTTTTGCAAATAGGTCACTTTAATCTAACACCAATACATTAAATGGAAACTCATTCTTAACATGAATATATTCTAAAATATTTTCATTGACAATGTCAATGATGTTGTAGCCATTGAATTTTGCTGAGTATGTGCAGCGGAGGACTATTTATGGACAACAATAAGGCTAACAAAATAATATCAATTTTAACAAATACATCTACTCATTGATTCCTGCACACCTCCACAACCATAAATATATTATGATAGTCACTTTTCATTGCAAATATTGAGCCATCATCCATACCACCAGGATTCTTTTTCAAGACACCACAAAACAAGTTCTTGGCAAGTGTTATGGGTTTTTAAAAATTTGGAAAAAAAAATCCTCTCATTTTATTACAAATTAATCTGTTTCATTTATCTGTCAAGATGTGCTCCATTCCGTCCTCTTTCACTTCTCTAACAAATGTTTAATATATAAAAAATTATCCATTTGATAAAAAAACTACCTTCTACAAAATATTGAATAACAAACTTGCTTCTATTTAATTATCTACAAAATCCCTACATGGATATAAGCCCTAATCAGCTATGCAAAATTTTACATGGATATCAGCCCTAATTAGCTATGGAAAATTTTACATTAACAAAATTTTGTAATTTTTGAGGGACTAAAGGTGAGAATGCATACCAATTTTTGGCATGGAGAGGAAATCAAAACATTTCCAAAAATTGAGCACAAAATTTTCGACGCTTACCTTGGAGATGTTTTTCTATTGATGAATAAGCTTACGCATTGACGAAGAGAATAGAAAGGAAAATGTTAAAAATATAAACTCAAAAACTTGTCTACTTATAGTAATATGTAACTTACAAATCCAACCGCCAATTTCATTGGTGTGCAAATTTAAGAGGGCATGCGTATGATTTTACATTGCTTTACATTAAATGGATAATTAATGGCTAATAACATTTACAGGATCCAAAAGGAGCACATACTTCGAATGGCACATGTACTTTTAAATGGAAAATTTTACATAGATCATTTTAATGGCTAATTAATGTTGAGGCAAGTGCAACATTAATTAGCATTTTTCCTTATAAAATGGTTATCATTAATACTACATTTGATATTGTAAAGAATTAATGTAATAATTTAATATTATAATTTTTGTACTTTAAATAAAATCCCTTATATAATTCGGGTAAAATAAAGCCCTTATTTCTTGTGCTTGCACTTCGACGTGTTACTCTTGATGCTCGTTTAGACATTTTTTATTGTAGCCATAAAATACTTACAAAAATTTCTAATAAACGTCACACGTGAATTACATATTTAATATTTAATCATCAATTATTAATATAGATTTATATATAAATTATAAAAATTTACATCAATATATATTAAAAATAATGAAATTTATACAAAATAACTAGTATAAATAAAAATTGTTTTGTATTTTTGAAGGGCAGTGTTGAAAAATTACCGTTACCTAAAAATTGTTTGACAGGTGAGTTATCACACTTAGGTGTGTGAATCAAGACTCGCACTTAGCAGTGTGAATCAAGACTCTCCCTTGGAAGTGCGAGACGAGACTGGAAATTAGAAATACAAGTCAAGACTAGAACTTAGAATTGTGATTCAATACTCACACTTATAACTATGAGTACTCGAACTTAGAGTTTGAGTTGAGAGATGTACAACTCGATGCTCGCACTTATAAGTGCAATCACTCACACTTATACACTACTTAAAAAATTTATAAATGACAATTCCATATTTTTTAACTATGCTTAATGTATACGAATAAATTTTTTATATAAAAAATGATGGTCACCTTTTAAACATACGAGTCACATGTGCTAGTTCTATAAAATATTTGAAAGTATGTTATGTCTAAAACCACGAAAAAGTCTAAACAGTCGTCAAATTTAAAACCATTTAAGGATGTTTAGGGATATTATTTTCAACATCAACGTTTATTGATTTTAATAAAGTATGCATAGATAGTCGTATATGTATGATTATATTAAGATTGATATGTGGCATAAATGACAAAAATCACTTACGCACTATCTTGAAGTTAGTGGCTGCTTGACTTATGTAATTTAGCAATTTTTTGGCTTATGTAAGTTTTTAACCACTTAGATTATGTAAGTTAGCAACCACTTGGCTTATGTAAGATAGAAACTGTTAGGATTATGTAAGTGGGTGGCCGTCAGGCTTATGCGGGGGAATAAAATAATGACAAAATATAAATCCTAAAATAGTGAAACTGAAATCCAAAAATTGGGATTTAGTAATTGGATTATAATAGTGGCGAAAGTGAAATATAATAATAGTGTCAATTAAATCTAGTAATAACAAAATTAGAGTCCAATAATAGGGAAATTGGAATCCAATAATAACGAAACTGGAATCCAATAATAGAGAAATTGGAACTCGAATAAGTCCAATAATAACAATATTGGAATCCAATATTACTACTAATGGAATCAAATAATAATAATAATGGAATTTAGTATAGCCAAAAATGGAGATGGATTTCTTCCAATACTTGTAATATTGGAGTCTAGATTCACTGGAGTATGTCCATATTTAGTGAAATAAGTGTTGGTTGGTGCCTCACTAAATTTTAAACATATCAATATAAATATTGTGTTTCAGTGGGTTTTCTTACCCTTGAGAGTTTCCCACTTATATCTTGTGTCTTATGTGGTTACTCATGTTCATTGTTAATTGCATATATGTTATTTGATGGTGTACACACATTAGTGGATGGTTAAGTGATCTTGTCTTTTGAATAATCAATATGAAATT
The DNA here is from genome assembly GCA_019776745.2 of Taxus chinensis. NCBI lineage: Eukaryota > Viridiplantae > Streptophyta > Pinopsida > Cupressales > Taxaceae > Taxus > Taxus chinensis. The sequence continues at coordinate 472,259,203 of CM034148.1, read as the reverse complement.
TGATTTAATTTTGTAAGGATTGATTCACCCCCCTCATTCCATTATGTTTCCAATAGAATATGCCTTCATATGCGGGTGAAAGGGATGGTCCTTGGATAGAATTCTTGAGAAGTGACCACTGATTGGAGTGAAATGATGAGATGGTAATGATCACACTACAAGGTTTTAGGTGATTTTTTAGAAACAATACCAAGTGGATGGAATAGATTTTATTACTCATTCTTGTGACTATGGTACTTTGAACGAAGATCGTGACTTTTCCTCTCTTGTCTCTAGAATATTTCTCAAATGAGATAATAACATACACCTCTTGTGCACATGTTTCTCATAGAAGTAAGTGACCTTATCTTGATATACATATTGATCCTACATGGAAATTTAAGGGATGAATGAGAATGATTCCCATGTTCTTTTCCCAAAAACTGCACTGAAACATTGCAAACTATATTTCTGCTAACTTACAAGATGTGAGATCCTTATCGGTCATGAATGAATTGTTTATAAATATTTTACAAGGTACGCATTACTTTAGATTACCTCTTTCCTCCCTCATAGGGGAAAATTGCATTATGTATACTGCGAGTCTCATACCTTTACATATTTTCTTCGTTATACACATTGGTGCACATCAAATAAAAATGATTAGAGACTTATAAGATCCATTACTTATTGAAAGGAATGACTTAGTGGTCACTAGGCTCAATAGATTCTTAATTTTGAAAAAAAGATATTGAATAAAAAATCATATAAGTATATCTTAGCAGTCACTAGGATTTTTCCTTTACTTATTTCTGTGAGAAATATTTGTGTAAAATACATTTTGTACTCTTGAAGGCTATGGATGGTTTTCCCTAATTGGGAAAAAAAATTATTACTAAAAAAATTTACAAGGTACTCATACAACATTATGATGTGGAGACATGTTGAATTAAATGTTGTTGAAGAAAGTAAAATTTGGTATAATATCATTGTATTATATAATTCAAAATTAAAGTTTAGTTAGTATTTTTTGGTTGTTAACACTCTTTTCTTAGCTTAGCAACTGTTACGATTAGACCTATGAATATATTCTTTGTAATACACATCGGTTTGTATCAAATCAAATGATTAGGGACCGCTAAGATAGATTACTTATTGAAATAAATGGCTTAGCATCCGTTAGGCTCAACAAATTTGTATTTTTAAAATATTTATCAAATAACTAATTAAATGCACATAATCCATATTTATATCACTAAATGTGTTTTAATTTTAACTTAAAAGAAATAATTCTATCTTGGGTGTCAACTTGCTACATGTTTCTTAATATCTAGACGTTTATGTAGAGTGTTTGATAGTTTGAGTGTAAGACAATGAAGTTTCATGACCTCACAAAATAAGATACAAATTTCCATTTTGCAATAACTCAAATTATATAAAGATGGAATAATTGTAAAGGAATATTACAATTAAAGATTTAACTTTAAAGAAACAATGAAAACTAATCAAACACACATATGTAATGTCTCAAGAATTCTTATGGCCTTTATATCAACTAATATTTTTAATAAGTAAATGCTATAAGCTTACAAAATTGCATTATGCACCTAATGGTATATGATCGATTACATCCTTGTACTATTTACATCTATGTATATAGGAAATAGAATCAACACAACCTCCACCCACTCAAGATTCAAATTCGAAAGAGATGTCTATGATTTCAATCAGCTCCACCACCACAAACCCAACCTCAAACATCTCAAATGAATTTATTTGGGAGATCATCCCAACCTTAGAAAAAAATTTGATAATATGCCTCTGACGTTGAGCTAGACAAAATCTCCCACCAGCAGGGATGCATGGAGACTAGAGAAGACTTGAATGTTAAATCAAGAAAAGGTAGCCAAAGGACACCAAGTTCCTTTTTCTTATAGAAATTAATCACCGATTTAGCAAAGGAATTGAGTTTCCACTCTCCTTCTTGATTCCATGAAAGCAAACTTGTCCACCCATTCCACTTTATGAGTTAAGTTAGCCAATAAAAAAGGGCCACAAAGTAATACATGATTACTCAATAGACATCTCCACACACACTCTATGTTTTGGGAAAATCCATTTTCAACCCATAGCCACTACCTTACATTTATCAGGATTATTGATCAGAATGTGCTCAATAAACTTAGCATTTATTTTCAAATTTTTGTGAGCATGACTAGATAGCTACATATCTTTATCTCCAAAAATATTTTCAATGTCTGTCATATATTGTTAAGGAATTAACAAAAAAGATTACACTTATTCTACGCTTTCAAATAATAGATTAAAATGCCATACCACAATCTAAACCGGAAAATAGAAGTAGCAGAATCATGTGTGACTTCATTTCCCAAAAAATCACAAGGAAAAATATAAAAATAGAAATCTTGGCCAACACATTAAAAAGGCCCCCTATGCTCGAGAACATGTGAGAAATTTTTTTAATCATTAAATGGATGAATGAGTGACATCAATGATACAATCCAATCCAATATTTCACACTTGACCATTTCTAATCCATCAAGGACATTACGATTAATATTAATTAATACCCTCATGGAAAATATGATTGATATTCCACAATTAAAACCACATGACTAACATTTAACACAAACATAAATAAAATAAAGAAATATGTAAACACGTCATTGTATGTCGAAGTACCACCAATCTACATGTATTAATGATGTAGAAGTTGAAGTACCAATGATCTAATTATCATATTTCCCAATGTATTATAAGAATTTCATAGCTAACACTAATCACATAACCAAAGTAATAACCACACTCATACATCAAATAAAACCAATAACATAAATGCAGTCATATCAACATGGTAAAAATAATATGGATTTTCAAATATGAGGTGCTCATGAACATGCCCATCATGAAAAATTAGGAGAGGTTAAGCCTTTTCTTCATGATGTAGGAATGAGTGATCCTTCATTCCTATGCTAAATGTAAAACACTTTGTTATGGATTAAAAGTAATGGCTTCACGACTGCTAAGCTTATTAGAAGGAATGGATTAGCTACAACTAAGTTATGATGTTTCTTATTTTGAAAATATCGATTGAATAGAAAATCATAGTAAAATAGCTTATTGATCACTATATTATTATGATTTATACATCCGATAAGAAATATGTGTGTAACGGATATTTCAAACTATGGAAGTTGATGATAAATTATGGATATGTCCATTGACGAAGATATAAAAGATTATGGAATTTTAACATATTTTGATGGAAATATTCAATCAAAAACTCACCCAACAATATTGTGGATGATTCCATGCTCCTAAGCAACACAAATAAATGTTAATGGTAACATGGAGTTGCTTATTAAAATTGTGTGGAATGTGTTTGGTTGTAATGGTGAGGCGACTAGTTGTCTTCATTTTTTAAAATTTTGAGTGACTTGGACCTTCCCCACAACACCCACAATGCTTGTTAGTTTCATTTCCAAACCAATCTCTTTTTTACAAATCTTTAAGGCTTTTCAAAATCTATAAGTTCATTTAACAAAAATAGATACTTCTAGTGATTGTGACACCCATATTTTTATAGTGACCCTTACACACATATCATTCAAATAACATACATAATTTCCTCATTTAAATATCCCATGTCCAAGATAATTATACAGGTGAGAGTTTTTGTATACAATTCACTTTCTACATTCCCAAAATCACTCTTAGCCAAAGTTCCATTGATTTGGCTTGTCTACAGTTTTTTCCTTGAATTAGAAAACATTCAGATGTTCCTTTTAATTTCCTTTTCTCATCTCATGATCCATGACATTGAATTGGTGTCATGGTTAGTGATGTATGTATTTAATGTATAAGTTGTTTTAACTGCATGTTAGAATATTTTATGCTCCCACACAACGATTGTTGATTGATAAATAATTATAATGATAGAAAAGGTAATAACTATCCTAGTAGTTTCTAATCTCAAATGTTCACTATGTTGCATCAATGCAATCAAATAAATATCGAGCTTATTTATCGTTAGTCTTATAATATTGTGTTGGAATTTAAAATCTTGACCTTATAGGTGATCTTAGGTGGGTATTGAGTATGGTCGTAATGGTGAGGTGATTGGTTTTGTATATTTTATTAAATGTTGAACGACTCAAAACTTCCTAAAATACTCTTACTAGAGTGATCGAAATAAGTAATGATCCCGTAGTAATTCAAGCCACTGGGGAATCATATTTCCATCATGATTATAAGGAGCTTGATTCTTAACAATTTTCTATTGTCGATGTGCTAGAATTAAATTCTAACAAAGATAGATATGAAGCCTGTGTTTTTATTCCCAAACTGCCAAGTGAAAATTGAATCCTTTGGCACTTTCAAATCCACTTTAGTGTCAAACAGGAAATCGATGTTGTCTTCTATAAAATCAGTCACATGTGGTGTATTGTGGCATGGAATTGAGCATAGTAGCTATGCCAAAATCAGTAAACCCATGTTCTTTATGCCCATGGCTATCAATTTAGCCTTGTGACAAGAGGACCAAAAGGAAGGTGGGTAGAACACCTAAATTTAATTACTCCCAATTTTCCCAATCCATCATAGGTGTGGGGAGGTGTGTTATGTCTCAAGGTGCATTATAGCATGACACCATAAAACTCACCACACCAATATTGTTCATGGTCATGGATATAACTTTGGACTTGTGATATGAGGACCAAAAAGAAGTTTTATTGAACACCTAGCTATAATTGTTCCCAATTCCCTAATCTGACTCAAGTTTGGGGTGCATTTTGGCATGATACCACAAGAATCAGCATGCCATGTTTTTTGTGGCCATGGATACTACTTTTTCCTTGTGAAATGAGAATTAGAAGGAGGTTTAGTTAAACACCTAGCAATATTTGTTCCCAATTCCATAAATCCTTCTTAGGCATGGGGTGTGTTATGGGTGCAAGGTGTGCTGAGGTATTGTACCACTAGACTCAATGTGCCAATGTTGTTTGTGGCCATGACTATTACTTTGGCCTTGTGATAGGAGGTACAAAAGGAGGTAGGGTCAGATACCTAGCCATATTTGTTCCTAATTCCCTAAATTATTCTCTTCTACTATAATTTTCAACGTCTTTTATCATAAACAATAGGATTTAAAGTAGCAAGAAGATGTGGGGGAGTAAGGGGATGGGGCACTTGGTTCTAAAATATATCTTATTTTTTGTGCAGATCCCTTTATGTGCTACTTATGATGGAAAATCCATGCTGTCTTTAGTCATGAGTCACCCTTTCACCCTTTTCCTACACCATGCGATATTGGCCTAGTGTATGACCCACATAGAAAAAAATGAGAATGGTAAATGGGAATGGGATGCTTCCAACTTCCATAGAATGTCTTTCACATTTCCAAATTTTGTTTTTGTTATTCTATTTTTTTGTAAGTAACCACCAAAATTGTTGACAAAAACATCAAACATCTCATCTTTCAAGTTCCACTCCAGTCTTCCTCATCCCTTCTTCAGTGATTGATCATAAATTTTATTAGTAGGAAAGGTAATTACTAGCATAAAGGTCACTAATCTCTATCTCTTCTTCTCCTCAACACTCAACTAACTAGATGTAAGATTTAAAATTTTGTAATGAAATATTGTTACAAGAGATATCCTAATAAGTCTCTAACAATGCAACTGATTGGGTCTTTCAATTATGTTTTAGTGTTGGATAGGAATTTGATTTCATTTTCTAGAAACTTAAGCATGGGGGCATGTTGTGGCATGGAATTGATCACTAATATCACAACCAAACTCATCACACCAGTGTTTTTCATGGACATGGATATCACTTTTACATGAGGACCATAAGGAGGATGGGTCAAACATCTTGCTATATTTGTTCCTAATTCCCTAAATTTGTCTCCTCCCTTACAATTTTGAATGTCTTTTCTCCCAACTAGAAAGAAGATATGGGGGATTAAAGGGATGGGGCACTGGGTTCTAAAATGTACCTTTTTGTGTAGACCCCTTTTGTATGCTACTTCTAATGAAAAATCCATGCTTTCTTTTGTCGTGACTCACCCTTTCACCCACTTATTTGGTCTAGTGTATGACCCACATAGAAAAATATGAGAATGGGAAACGGGAATAAGATGATTCTAACTTCCGTAGAATGTCCTTCTAGTTCAACTCAGCATCCAAGGGACTATTCTAATTTCACTTCACCTATTTACAAGGTTACACTCTCGCTTTTACCCTATTTTATCTAATTTTCTCCTTACCATACATAATAAAATAAAATTTGCATTCACTTAGACTCTCCACTTAAGTATCTTCAACCATTTACAATAAATACTTGTTACTACTCCACATTACATTACATTTTTTTAAACACACCTTATTATATTTGTTCCCAATTCCCTAAATCCATCTCAAGCCTGGAGGTGTGTTGTGGCCTATGCTTTACATTATGTCTAGGATATGCGATGGGGGGTGCATTATGGCTGGGGGTACACTATGGCCTATGTTTTGTGATGTTGTTGGGGGGTGTACTATGGTTGGGGGATCCACTGAGGCTAGTGGGTATGATGGGGGGTGCATTGTGGCTAAGGGGTGCATTATTTCTAAGAGGCACGTTGTGGATGAGAGGTGTGTTATAGCTGGTGGGTGTACTATGACTATAGGTGTGTTGTGGCATGACATCTCCAAAATCAGCATGTGAATGTTTTTTATGGTCATGGATCACTTTGTATTTGTGACAACAAGAATAGAAGGAGGAAGGGTTGAATGCCTACCTATATTTGTTCCTAATTCCCTAAACCAGTCTTAGGCGTGTGAGGTGCAGTGTGGCTGGGGGGTATAATGTGGCATGTCACCACAAAACTTAGCACTTCAATGTTTTTTTGGACATGACTATCATTTTGGCCTTGTGATAGCAAGACCAGAAGGAGGCTGGGTCAAAAACCTACCTATAATTGTTCCCAATTCTTGAAATCTACTTTAGGAATATGGGGTATGTTGTGGTTCAGGGTGCATTGTGACTTAGAACCATCAAAATCAGTATGCGAATGTTTTTCATGGCCATGGATATCACTTTGGCCTTGTGATAGTAAGACCAAAAGGAGGCTAGGTCAAACACCTACCTATATTTGTTTCAAATTCCCTAAATCTGTCTTAGGCATATGGGGTGTATTGTGGCTGGGGGTGCGTTGTGGCATGGCCCCACCAAAATCAGCACGCCAATGTTTTTTGTGGCCATGGCTATCACTTTGGTATATTTTTTATTGAATTTTGAGTGACTCAAAACTTCCTGAAATACTATTACCAAAGAGATCCAATTAAGTCATGTTCCCACAATACTTCAAGCCACTAGGGAATCCTCTTTCCACCATCATTCTAGGGAGCTTGATTTTCAAAAAAAATCTATCATCTTTGTGCCAACATTGAATTTTGAAAAAGTTATAGATGAAGCATGTACTATTATTCCCAAACCACCACATGAAAATGGAATCCTTTGGGTCTTTCAAATCTGTTTTAGTATTGGATAGGAAATTGATGTCATCTTCTATAAACTTAATCATGGGTAGTGTGATTTGACATTGAATTGTTCATAGGAGTTCCATGAGACTCAGAAAACCAATCTTCTTTGTGGTCATGGATATCACTTTAGCCTTGTGATAGGAGGACTAGATGGAGACTGGGTGGAACACATAGATTTAATTGTTTGTAATTCCTTCAATCTATCACAGACATGGGGGCGTGATATGGCTCGAGGAGTGATAATAACACCACAAAACTCACCATGCCAATATTTTTTGTGTCCATGGATATCACTTTGGCCTTGTGACAAGAGGACCAAAAGGAAGATTTGTCAAACACATAGTTATATTTTTTCCCATTTCCCTAAATCTAACTCAGGGGTGAGGGTGCATTGTGCTTGGGGGGTTTTTTTAGCATGGAACCACAAAAATCAGCATGAAAATGTTGTTTGTGGCCATTTCTATCACTTTGGCCAATGTTGTTCATGGCCATAGCTATTTCCAATTTCCAATTTCCACCCACTACTAAATTAAATTGGAGGAGATAAAAATTGTCAAACAGAGGAGAGGAGAGGAAAATATTAACCTTATAATTTGGTTGACTTGGTTGAGATAGAAATTGGTGAATAGAGAAGAGGAGAGGAGAGGAAATTTAAACTATTTTCTCTCTTTTATGTCAATTTATTTGTTTTTCCCTTAATTATTTATATTGATTACATCTATGATTCCTTTTATTTGGTTGTATCTTTTTCTGGTCTAATATTTTTCATGTCCTACATGTTAAGAGTTGTTTTCATCCTCCTATTAGATTTGTTTTAGGCTGAAGTTTTGAATTAGGTGCATAACTAGATTATTGTACTGACATCCTCATCTCATATGCCTCAACATATTTTTTATATGCTCTTATTTATGTTGAAATTTTGGTTTATGCACAGAAGTAGATTATTATATTATTATTTTTTTCTTATCAATATTTTTGATTAACTATTTCAGTGTATCTGAAACTTGGGAATATTAGGTGAAATTTTAAGGGTTAATATGGTATTAAGAAAACATTCCATATGTTTCAATGATATTTTGACATGAATATTGTTGTTTTCCATGGTGGTTAATGTCACTGGTTGATGGTGGTGTAGGTACTATATTCTAATCCAAGTGAAAATATTTGACAAATCACTTCAGTATGTGAATAAATATGGTACCTAGTGAATACACCATTTATTCCACATCCATGTTCTCCTAATTTTTACAATGTTTTTCTCTACTTGTGTGTGACACATAAATTATGTTATTATGAGATACATATATCATCACATAAATTAGATCATGATGAGATATACTTTGAGTTATTAGGCATGGGAAGATATTCATTCTCCAAACCAATGTGTACAATGGAGGGAAAGGAGATAGAGAGTAACACACTATATACCTCTAGTTTTAACCTATAAAATATTTCCATTTTTACTCTGTTCTCTGGAACATACATCATTGATTTGGATTATGTAAGTAAAGTTCATGGATTTGGATTTTATATTATTTGAATATGATATTCTAATAAAATTCTTCAAGAACAACAAGGGCCTAATAGTTAGATATCAATTGAATCAAAACATGAAGATCTACTCAACTTATATAAGGCTAAGATAATTGGCTACAAGAGGGGGTCTTCAGAAAATATATTTGATCAAAGAGTTATTCCACAATGAGGGGTGTGATGAAAATGTGGTTCATTCATAGTGTCCAACACTGGGCAAAAGGTTGTAGAAATTATTGACTCACAAAGAATAGAATTGTGGCACAATGTATCTTTTGATTGATGTAAACCATATAATATTTGCTAAATGTATCTCCAACGGCATTTGAATGTGTTTCTCAAAAGAATTTTTCTTGTATTGTGTTACGGATTAATTCAATTTCTTCCTAATGGAAGTAAGTACCTCATCTTTTTTATGGAGGATGGAACAATTTACAAGAATAAATTCTACTTTCTTTCATAGTAATTGAATTTGTGTTATACATAGCTCCCAATGATGTTGTCACTTTTTAATGATAAATCTAAGATATAATTTATAATAATAAGCAGTAGTAAACTTAGGTCATGTACAATCTAAGATAATAATACTTGATTTGTTTCAATGCTATGACTGATATAAGTAAACTTAAGTGTCTACCAAAACAATATTACTTCTATAACATATCTTCAACAATTTTCAAATTTGACCTAAAATCATAATGACCAACTAGCATAAGTTCGATATTTTTCTTCAATAATTTCACTATTATAATATTAAACAAAAAAGGTCATTTGAGAGAATTATAACAAATATGAGCACTTAATTGTATTGTAATTTTAACCGCAAATCAAAATAACACCATTAACATTCGAGACTAATGCAAATATCAAGGATGTGCATAATGAATCCAACATTGAAAGTGCGAGTCCTCACACTTCAAATTGTGAGGCTCAAAATTTCCTCACACTTTGGAAGTGCAAGCATCATACTTTGAAATTGTAAGGTTCATACTCTGAAAGTATGAGGCTAGCACGTTGAAATTACAAGGCTTGCACATTGAACTCACTTTTGCAATAATTTATTGTTATTTTTATTTTATTTTTAATACAATGGTCTCATGCATTATAATAGTTAGCATTCACTAACCTTATATAGATTCTTACACTTTCAAAGTGCGAGGAAAGTGTGAGCATCGTCTTTTCAAATTGTGAGGCTTGCACTTTGAACTTACTTTTGATGGAATTTATTATGAGTTTTTTATTTTTATTAATCCAACAAGATCATGCCTTATAATAGTTATCGACCGCTAACCTTACATACTCCCAACATGAAAATCTATAAACAACAAATTTATCTGATTATAGTGATATGAGAATAAAATAATAGCAAAATTAGGATCCAATAATAGCGATATTGGAATCCAATAATAGTAAAATTGGAATTCAATAATAAAAAATTAGAACTCAAATAAGTCCAATAATGAAAATATTAGAATCCAATATTACTACTACTTGAATCTAATAATAGTAATAATGGAATCCAGTATAAACAAAAATGGAATCCAATATACGTAAAAATGGAGATAAGTTTCTTCCAAAACTTGTAATACTAGAGTCTATATTCACTGGAATATTTACCGATTTACTAAAATAAGCATTAGATGAAGATGTTTTTATGATTTTGGATGTTTGATGCCTGAAAAGGAGATGAAATTAATCATTTAAACTTATTAAACCTTATACAAAGGATGATAATGGTTGCATTTTTGGATATAAAATAAGATTAATTGAGGTGATAAGGGATGATGTATTATATTGACCAATGTTAGAAACATATGTGGGAGTTTATAACTCTTCATGAGCTAAACATGTATCAAAACTTAGATGTTGTTTCCGAATGCACTGTGAGGCCATGGTTAGTGTCAATGGGTAAATTAATAAACCTTAGTCAACTAAGGTGTAACTTTCTTGGATGAAGGGAAGATGGAAATAAGTTTGTACAAAGTTGGTACAAGAATTATTAAAGATAATGGGAGAAGAACCAACTCTCTTTGTAAAAATCAACTCCAGGGGTCTCTGTAATCATTTTACATCAAGCATTAGTTGATTGATGTGGTAAGATATAGGATTTTTGGTGACGGTAGACCACATATTTCTATATCGTTGATAGAGAGGTAGAGATAGATTTGAAAAATGATAGAATAAATAGGAGGAAGGTTTGACTATAGCTTGTTAAAATATTGTTAACATAAGAATGAATAATATTGCAAGGTAAAAGAGTATAAAAATATGCCCCTAATATGTGTTATGATATATGGTGTGAGTGAACTTATAGAAAACATTAAATGCTTCCAGTATAACATAGTTGATAGTATTTTATTTATCAGGATTAAGGATTAGATGGTTAGGAAATGAGGATATGAAATTGGATGAGCATTCTTCCTCCTAGGTTGACTAAGTACAAGTATATAAGAGAAAAAAGGGATGATATTGATTAAGTTGAGATTAAGCACTCATATTTTCATAGTCAAAGGCACTATATTGAAAAAGGATAAAGGGGATTCTGGAGGTTGTATGATGTTATGATTTAAGTAAATGTCTAGTAAACAAATTTGAAGGCTGAGGTCAGGAGTATTTGATAAGTTTATGAAAAATTGTTTGAATAGTGATTTGATACGAGTTGGGCTAACAAAAGACTTAAGACTAATTTCTTCAATTGTAAGATCATATTTATTTAAGTGTATTTGTATTATAGATTTAATAGTGGTATGATATATTAACACTCTATAATAAGTGTATGTTTTACCATGTATATACCAAGGTGAGTTTAGATGATGCATGGTTAGTGGTAAGAGGGATGTAAATATTGAAATGATGGGATTAAATGTGTTGATTGGATTTGACTCAAGGGTAATTCTTAACAGATAAGATAGTGAGATAAGGGGTCGTAAATGGATTGTCTTTCAATCATATAAGGTATTCGAAAAAGATTAAACATTTTGGTTGTTATTATATGTATATTTAGGTGGTTATGGAAATTTAGATGTTATATGTGGATGTGGGAGAGATTTCTCCTCTATGGTACCAAGGATTTTAACTTGGTCACTAGACAGTATGGTTTCAAGGAAACAATTTGGAGAATCTTTGGATAATGATATTTTTTAACTTTATAAATTAGATGGGATGGTGTTTACACATATGGTTACCTGAAATGATGTTTTACCTAAAGCATCACCTAAAGGGAATCCTAACCATTATGTGACCTTTGAGGGTTCTGGTATTATAACGTTTGATTCTTGTATTGATTGTTCAAGTATGATGTCCTTTAGAGTGGATGGGATTTGTGGTTATTCAACATCAATTTTTAGGACATGTGTTATGGATAGATGATTAAGGTATGGTTGTTTAGATACATTTTAGACTCAGTGTGAAGAATATTTAGAATGATATAATTAAAGGTGTCTATTTTCTACAAGGATTTCTACATGAGTTTTGAATATCTGACATTGGTCTAAATAATGGCCATGCACTTGTTGATAAGATAATAAATCATTGTTCCTATACCAAGTGGGTATAGGTTAAGATTCATTAATGGGTTCAATGGGAGGAATTTGTATTAAATAAGTTTGTAAAAAAAATTCAAAGACCACACTATAAGGCTCCCCCAATGGGGTGTAATGTTTGCATTGGGATGAAGTGTTTAACTATTGTGCTTGTATTTGATATGTGGTAAATTTTGACTTTTTACTATGGAATTTGAATTGTAAGAGATAACATGTGTGGTTTGTTGAGATCCGATGTTAGAGGGATCTGATTGATTATTATGGTGTGACCTTGGTTTACCTTATTCAAGGGCTTGAGTTTCTAGTTTATGGACCATGGTGAAGACTTATTTGAATGTATAAAATGAGTAAATTTGTAATGTGGATGATATATGGTGGGTACATGATCGAGCAAAAATATTGATCAATTTGGGATGAGGAAGAGAAAAAGCTAGTTGATTTACAAGGCTATACCATATGATAATAAATTTGGTGATGGTATCATCATCAAATTATCTCGTAGCATAGGTATTTTAGATAGAAACCTTTCGTGAGATGTTTATTGAGAAATTCTCAAGATAAATTTTTTCAAGATGCATAAAGGAATAAATGGAATGGAACTATACCAATCTATGGCTGATCCTATTAGTGACATAGGAAAAGTGTGTAACAGGAGGGAATCTTCATGAGATATAGTTAACATATGTGTAGAAATGTTTTCACATGTTGTTGTGGATCTTCTTTACCATGAAATTTTGTGAATTCAGGTAATTTCCATTGCAAAGGATATGGAATGATTGAAACTAAAATATTTATGGGCTCGGTAAATATTTTTTCTTAAGAGAATGTGTGTTTAGATGATGAGGTAAAGGCTTCAAGATGGATCATGTGGATCATAAGAGACTATCTAAGGTCCATTTGAGAGGATTGATGATTATTCATTGATGGATTTTTAAGTACATACATAGTGTTTTACTATTATTAATGAGGAGAGGATAGTAAAATAATACTCTGAAGAGGGGAAGAGCTCTTGGGTGCACTGAAAAATGATTAGGATGCTAACGGGGATTGATCTTGGTAGGATTGTGGGTTATTCATGTACACATACGGTTCAGGGATGAAATAGTATTGATTAAATATGTCATTTTTTTTAAAAAGAACATTTTTGTAATGTGGGGTATAGGATGTAGGGTGACTATTGACAAGTTGAGATATTTATATATCAAAAAATCTAACATTAGAGGGGAAATGAGATTGATAATAACCCATTGATTGAGAAGTAGAGGTTGACATAAAAAGGATGTTTGTTTGGTTTCAAATAAACACACAAGAATAAATTTTATAAAATAATATGTTATTAATCAAACACATAATCAGGATGAATTAATTATCTAAGATTAATTAAACATGTGTGAAATGGAAGATTAGATAACAAAGGAACCTAAAAGTAGTCTACAGATGGTTTCGGGTAGTTTTGGATAGAGTCATCGATAAACCTAAAGGTATGTTAGGCCTGAATTTGTGATGGCTACCAATATGTGGCATGATATATGGTCCTAGCCCATACTTCACAATCCCGCAACAATAAGGTTTTCGGGCATATTGTCAATATAACGATAACAAAAAAAAAATTATAATCGGCCAAAAAACTTAGTTAGTTCCCTTATTGGGTGATGAAATACCAATAATTCCACCTGGGAATAATATGTTTAAAATTTTTGAATTGTGTAAGTGGTTTGGTTGTGTGAAGAAAATAAAATATGGATGCAGAATGTTTTCCCACCTAGTTAAACTAGATTATCAAGAAAAATATGAAACTTCAATTTTTAAGCCCAAAAATAAGTGTATTTTTAGATTAGTACAAACATATAATAACACATAATTGGAAAAAAGGAGAAAAATGAAAATCAAAATAATAATACATAGAGATTCACTTTTCCTTTTCAGAATTTTTAGAATTTTATCTTGTTTTTTAATCTAAAAGAAAAAAAACCCATAACAGAGACCCCATAGGGTTAGATGAAAACATAAATCAGAAAACAAATCAACAAATTATTAAAAATGAAAAATGACTAAGTAATCAAAAAAATTCCACTTAGATCATCATCGATTAAGGAAATCATGGGTGATTTACCAAAATCAATGGAGATTTATTGTAATTTTTTGCAATTACAGAGAAGAGAACAAAATAAATAAAAACTTAAAGGAAACAAAGGGAAAGGGTCCCACCAGGCATGTTAACATGTAATAGTGTAGTCTTAATTCAAATTATCTTAATGTAAAATATACCACCATACCTCATTTATGGAAGGGTTTAAGGAAACCTACAAAAATATAGTTAATGTGTTGATCTTTGATCCACGTATGGGCGCTCTAAAATGCAACGGGGTCCAAATCTTGCAAAAAAAACACTAAACCAAAAATATATTAGATAGATATATGGTGAGATATTTGGAAAAGGCTAATCCCAGGAGCCAATGGGCTTCGATATGTGGGTGTCAACTAATGTTAAGATACCAAAATTTAGAATAAAATTGGATTAGATGAGATTAAATAAACAATATAATAGAGATAGAGATAAGATAAGATTGGATTAAAATTGATTAAATCAAGACCATATTGGATCAAAATGAGATGTGATATCATGCTTTATTTCCATCGAAATATCTTTAATACGGGCTCTACTCCATGAGATGTGCTAGTAAGGAAGACTCTACATGAGATAAATTTGGAATAAAAATGATTACATTAGATAAACATATATGATTAATCAGAAATATGATGGATGTATTCAAATACAATGATCACTGGCAATTCAAGTAATCACTAATGATTCCTATAAATTTTAACTAAGAGTGATAAAATGATAATGTGCATCGATAATTTTATTTAGTGACATGATAATAATTAACAACAATAAATTAAATCATGCAAGGGGATTACCATGATTATGGAAGAATACATGTGATTGGAACTGAATGGATGTCAACATGGTGATCAAGACATGCAATTGATCCTAGATGTGTATGTAGCGTCTCATGATGTCAGGATGTGGCCAAGAATGTCATCTAGTTATTGTTCCAAGTTGTAGAGGAATAGAGATTTGCTACCATGGAATTTCACTCACCTCATACCATAAGGGTCGAACTATGTTTATAGGGCTGCTATCAGTTACGATGAATCTCTCACAATTCAACATTTTTTTAGAAACCTTCAAGGGAAAGATTTCAACCACCTCCAAAATGGGTTGATTCAGGATTTGTTCATGTGGGATAAATGATAAGATGTGGATTCGAGGATAAGTAAGTATAAAAACTTAGATAATTTAGGAATATAGGATATGAGAGAGGTAAGTATGAGGTAAGGAATGTTTTATAGAGATGAACTGAGAAGTAATGTGGGAAAAAACAAGAAGGTATTTAAAACTTGGCATAGGAAATAAGTAAAGCTTGGGACTAAATATTGAATTAAGATTATAAAGAAATATAGGCCACCAAAGGGTGTGACACCAAGGGATGTCATAAATGGGTGTTTACAAGCGCTTCTCCCTTATCTCCATGTGGGTTAGCTAATGACTCATGTTATTCGCCACACATGGTTGCTTTCTCTTGACACACTTTTGGTTCTTGTTGCTTCAGCACTTTCTTAGGTACAACTTTATTCTCTTTTATAATAGTAAATTTCATTTACTATAATAAAGGGGGGAAATGTAGACACCAAAATCTATACAAAATCATTATTACATCATACTTTTATTATATTTCTATATAAATTGGTTTTTAATAATGAAAAAAGGTCTTAGTGACAACAAGCTCTTGTATTGTTCTTTATAGCTTGATTTAACCTTATCTCTTACTATTTCACCTATTTGGTTTGATTTAGAGCTACCATACACAGATCTCTAGTAGTTCCCTTTTACTATTTTATTGTTTCTAAGTCTAGTCCAAGACCATACAATAAGGTCAAAAATGTACATGCAATCCTAATTATATTATACAGTTTTTTATCCCTCTTACTTTTGAGTTATTTTCTCTTTATGGGCTCATTTGTTTCTCTTTTATCTTTCAAATTATAGTTAATGGTTTGATATTTCCCATAACTTAGGTCTTAATTTCAAAGTAAGAACTCATATATATATATATATATATATATATATATATATATATATATATATATATATATATAATATATATATATATATATATATATATATAAGTCTAATGTAAGTATTTATTATCTAGTAAAAACCTATATGTCTACCATCTATTGAGCTAATAAGGAAAAATATACATCTGTATACTGCATACAAAACATAGGAGGGCATAAACATAAATTTGGCATCTAAACATAAGGGTCTCTATTGGGATGAAATAGCGTAGCGCGTTATTGGTTTTGAGGAACAAGGGACAACTTAGGTTAAGGGACAACTTCATGCACATTAAGAGAAAGTACTATGATAACTTCATTCAGTATGAAATTTAGTGCAATACTTGGTAACTCACAAATGGTGTGACCACCGAGGTTAGTCTGACTCAATCATTTACATCTTTATTTTTAGATCCAATGATTTCTTGAGTGTGTTTTAGGATAGCTAAGATTCATTTTACAAATTCAAGTGTGATATACAAGGTTTCATACAAAGGTGAAGATACCAGAGATTGACACATAATGACACTATAATTTGTGGATTTTCATCATCTAAAAGTGAAAAACCATATAATTTTGTTAGTATAGTAAATTCGGACCTGACCATTTGGTATGGTCCTACCCAGGAAGTTTCAAGACCATAGAAGTTATTTTCTAGTATAAAAAATTTATTCCTTTTTCAAATCACTCATCGACACATCTTGAAAACCTTATGAAATATCTAAGTTCTTATTTATACCCTAATTATACTTCCAATTACATGTATCTAAATTTCATTGGGATTATTATCATATACACTTCTTTTATCTGATCTAAAATATGAATCTAAATGTGCTAACAAGTTTATTTATTATAGTATCAATTCAATAAACCTAATTAAAATTAATTAGGATTGGTACATCATCGACCATATTTGATGTAATCAACTATCAGAAATATAATATAGACAATATTTTCCATGGTGGATACTATCAAATCTAAGTAATGTGTCACTCTGAGTTCTTAGATGAAAGACTTGCAAGATGAAGTAAGACTCTATAGCTAATAAAAGGTGATATGATGTTACCTGAAGTGTAATTTAATTAGATATGGAGGAAACTATTAAATGATAATAATGTGATTTTATAGAGAGACTCTAAAAGTACATCTGTAAGAGTATAATTGATATCTAAGGTATTATAATGTCAATTACACATCAATGATCTATAACAAGTACCAAATAACTATCATAGTATAAATTTTTATAGTTATCCCCACTCTTAGTAATATCCCTAAAGACTTCACTATAGAGAAGCTAATGAAACATTAAATCCTATAAAGAGACAAAGCTGGTAAGATTGGAAAAATAGGTGTACATGGATTGAAACAACCAATTGTCCTAGAGAAAAAATGTAAAAAAAAAAAAATCTCTCTAAGTAATGTATAATATGTAATAATATATCATTCATGTGTAAGAATAAATGTGAATGAAAAATAATCATAATGTAAATAAACCAATGGGCGTAGAGAGAAAATATAATCAAGTAATTTTTGTTAAACCAATATGAAAATTCACCTCAGTTAAAGATAATAAGGACTCTTGGATTTTATCTAACATCTATGCCCCAAATAATTTAGTTAGTAGGAAAAATATTTGGATGGATCTCATGGACTTAAGAAAAAATTGTAGTAGTTATAAATGGATTTTCATGGGAGAATTCAACACTCCACTAAATCGTAGTGAGAAGAAAGGGGGAAAACACTAATTCACTCTAAGTATGGAAACCTTGAAAGATATGATTGTAGATAATAATCTAATTAACATTGATCTTGGAGGTATAAAATTCACTTGGAGTAACAAAAGATTTGGAACTGAGATAATTCAAGTTTATTTTGATAGGGATTTGGTTTCGGCTGATTGGACCCTCACATGATTTTACTCTTTCAACTCTTTTGATAGTTAGCTCCTATCAACACCTATAGTTTGATCTATACCCTATTATTTCTAATGGTGCACTAATGCTTCTTTCCTTTGCAAATTGACAGCACACCTCCAGTTAGACCTATCTAACTCCCCTCTCATGACACCTTTTTGGTCATTTTTCCTCTTATAAACCTTTCAAACAGGTTGTTATAGCCTCGCTCTAACTATAGTAGCTTCTTATTCCCTTCTAGCTTGCTTCAATTAGCTCCCTGGAATATCAATCCACTTCGTTGGATTGATTAATCCCTTCAGAACCCTTCTAGAACCCTAATGACTCTCTAAGAGACATTAATTAGTCTAACCTAGGTTAAATACCCTAAACATAGTCAAATCACACTTTGAATTGATAAAAGTGCTTTTTGGACTTTAGCCTTTGTCCCACATGCACCCAACTATGATTTTTCCTCCAAACCAAAAACTATAAATAGGGCTATACCCCCTCCCACATTTCCTAAGAATTCTCTCTTCTTCCTAGCATAGATTATAGCAATTTTTTTAGGCTTTAGTTTGTATTTCATCTTCTTCCATTTGAGCTAAAAGCATTTAATCTTATATTTCATAGCATTAACATGGAGTAAAAGGGAATATCCATAGGCCTTGAAGCCATTAATGGGGAGATCTCTTTCTCTTAACACATAAATTGAATGCTTAGATCCTCTTAGGTTCATTATTTCAAGCTTTCAAAGAATAGAGATTAACTTCATTTGCTTAGTTTGCGTGTTTATTTCAAATTAATGTATGCAAAGAAGAGAACCTTGCTCATTTCTTATCATATGGTCCATTGATCAGACTGTCAAAATCCTTTAGGGTTTCTTTAGATAATCTTACCCCAAATCCATGGCTTTTGCAGCTTTTCATTGAACACATTTGGCATGCCTGGTGGGACACTTATGTCCACCCTCCATTATTGGAGGTCTTTTAGGTTTTTCAAAGTTCATTTTCAAGTTTTTCTTCTCGAATCGCTTGTTATTTCCTCATTTTTATTTCTAACCCTAGGTAAATGAACATCATTTGTATACATTTTGTGGGTTTGATCTAGAAATAGGACAATTTGACTAACACAGTAATTTGTTTGTTCTTGAAAAATTGAAAATCCGTGTTTTTTACAAGGTTTTCACAGGGTGCGCGTAGGTGTCTAACAAAGGGGTGTGTACACGTCGAAACCCCAGCGTACCCATCATATCAGGCACGTACCTATCAAGAAGGTCCCCATCATTTGCAAACTAAAGCTTTACACAGACGTGCATGCATCTCCGTCATCTGAGGCGTGTATGCGTCTCTCTGGACGCGCAGGTGTAAATATCTTGACTGTGTAAGAAATTAGACATAACCCATACAAGGATACATGCGCGTCCTCGTCTTTTGGGGCGCGTATCTATCTCTCAGGCTGTGCAGGTGTAAATGCTTTGACTATGTAAAAAAAATTCACAGTTTTCAGTTATCAGGCTTGAGCGTGTACATCGTCATTACCTGAGCGTCCCTGTCAATATGAGTGCATGTCTCTGTGACATTATAAGCATCTGTGTTTACTGCATGTAAATTTTATTAAAAATTTTGACTGTAGGTGTATTCGTTGGGTAGGGCGCAGTATCTATCGGTTGGAGAAGCGTTGGTGTCAGTATAGGTGCGCAGGCGTCTGTGTTAAAAAATTGAAAATTTTTACAAGTCTACAAAAACTCTTCTTCTAATCCATCATTACAGGTTTTTAGGACTAACAATTGACAATAACAATGTTTTTTCTTGAACGTTTCAGTTTGCGTAGATTAAAAGTGTTCTTTATTTTTGACTTAGAAGTAGTTTTTTTTATAGAAGTGTGTATGCTCTCTCCTCGCATCTTCCAAGATGATCTTGGAGATCAAAAACACCAATACAAAACTCATATAAATTATGCAAAAAAAACTTGTTTTATAAGGTTGAAGTAAAAATTTTGTGTGAGTTTAGTAGGATTTTCACGATTGCGTATGCTCTTCCTTCGCGCCTTTTGGCGATCTTAGGAATCAAAAGCAAAGTGGGAAGTTCTCTTAATTTAACATTAATCTAGGAATCGGAAAATTATTGAACACTTGTTGTCTACAAGACCCATCGCTTATCAAAGAAAGGCGTCGAAAAAAAACACAAACCTTATAATACACGTGTTCTTGTAGGTTGCCAAATGGTGTGCTACTTAAAACCACATTGAGTTAAGCAAGATAAAAAAACACACCACAGTCAAAACATTGTATTGCAGGTTTCAGAAAAGGGTATGTACCTTATCCGCTCAACTGGAACATAACCCCTTTGGCATAACGCCTTAAGCTACAACAATGGGGGTGGTTACTAGGAACCCTAAAGTAGTCCACTCGATGTGTAACCTTGTGGATGAAATAGGAAGCACTCCGCTTACCCACTTGACTAGTATGCCTTGTGAGTTAGAGTTGTAAGTTGTCCGTATCGCGACCTTAGTAGAAGTACATGATGGATGCATTCATTGCCCACTGTATTTGAAAGGGGATAAAGCTAAGATACTCCCAAACTAGTCATTGCTACCTTTTGGGTAAATTGCGCCTCGCTCTTAGACAACATTGTAACACCTAGCTGAGAGAAATTGTTAGGGAAATCCATTTTGTCATAGGAGCCCACTTTACTAGTCCTTGTTACGTCAAGCCATCACAAAGTGATGGCTCATCTGAAATCTAAACCTTGTTTGTTAAAACAAGGCAAAGAAACCCTTGTGAGTTTGATCTGAGTGTCTTTTCATCATGGACCTAAACTATGTCCCAATTTTTCTTTAGTCTTATGTCCTTGTCTTCAAACGAGGCGAAGCTCTGCCTAAGTGTTTGCTTAGCTTGTGTCCATCTTTTGATCAGTACCCTTGCATTCTCATCACCCACTATTCGGGGTGAGAAAGGTGCATACATCGCACATTTTTATTAGAGATAGTGCTCATCACTTTTTTGTCCGTTTATGCCCATCCATGTTTGTGGTTGGGTTGTTGAATGTCTAAA
Source organism: Taxus chinensis (assembly GCA_019776745.2). Taxonomy (NCBI): domain Eukaryota; kingdom Viridiplantae; phylum Streptophyta; class Pinopsida; order Cupressales; family Taxaceae; genus Taxus; species Taxus chinensis. The sequence continues at coordinate 472,237,533 of CM034148.1, read as the reverse complement.
GTGTGTGGGTGCACTTTTCACATATTTGATAAAATTCCTTTCATTTTGATTTCAAGATCATGTTCACTGTTGTGTGTTCGGTTCATCTTTTTTCTTTTCTTGAGTTAATAGTCTTGTTCGCATCTTAGACGTACAATTTCGCTACCTACATCGTATTCTCATTTTTTGTGAGGGAATGGTATAAAGTCCCCTTATTGCACGGTTACGCTGCTCACATGATTAAAAAATCCTTGTTATACTTATTACTTGGTTTTACTCTCGACGTCATCTTAGTCTTCTTGAAGAGTGTTGATAACACTTTACATATATCATAATAAAATCACCATGGTGCTAACACCTTGCTTGCTTGGTTAATGTATCACGGTGACGTTATTACGCTATATCTATTTGTGACTTCCATTTTTCAGAAGGTTTGGATTTCATCGGCATTCAAACTAGTTTTAAGTATACCTTGTCAAGGGACTGCAAGAGCATCACATTAGTGATTAAAACTCGTTAGGATTCTAACTTGAATTACATATTAATACATCATTGTCACTATTTATTTTTAGGGCATAGGATTGGTAACAAAAAATTGAGTGGTCATTACATTAGGTGTGCATATGAGTGTTCCTTGATAAATACAACTGTATAATACTACATCTAAGATACATTGTAGTATAATTCCAACATCACCTTGAACGGCTTGCAGAAAACCATACACTTGGGGGTTACACTAGCTGCATACAAATGTCCGCTAGTGATGCCTAAAATCATAAAAATGGAAGCCAAATCAAATGAGTAGGATATGGGAGAAAACCCTTTTGACACCTTCCCATTTAATGGTCACAATTTAGGACCGTTCTTCTCTCAAGTAATATATATAGAGACATTAGTTGATTATAGTGGAGAGGATTCAGACTCTTCCGGAAAACAACAAAGGTTACACCTAAACAGATTTGATGAACTCCTATATTATAACAAAGATCAAGTACTCACAAGAGTCTTGACATTAGAAGCTAAACTTCCACACGAGCGTGAAGAATAAACAAAGGTCATTAAACATAACTTAGGAGAGTGAAGATTTGTCTTAGACACAGATAATCCTTTTGATGTGGGGTACGCTTCCACTTATGGGTAACATAAGGCCACAGTCGAAGGTGAACCATCACGTAAACCTCACTTTAAGGCTTCACGTAAAGTGAAAACTGAGTGGAAAGCTTCCCCTCCTCCAAAATTTGATGGAGAAGAGGACCCCCTGGTTGAGGAGGAGATCCTCCAAAAATAGATCTTGAAGTTGAGTCAAAAACTAGTAAACCTAGGCTCTTCAAAAAGAAACATGTACAAAGAAAAATACAAAAACAAACTTAACGAGTTTCAATTTGATCCACATATAGACTATACCTTTAAGGCATCTCAGGCTCAAAGGTCAATATCACCTACTAAAGAGCAACTCATTCAGGATGAATTGAAATATATGAAAGATACACTTACTACATTACAACAGGGAAATGTAGGCTAAAATAGAAAATATTTGTATGAAGAACTATGTCCTTACCCCTTTGATAAGGACATGTTACAACAACCTTTCCCAAAACACTTTACTGTTCCCAAGTTTGATAACTATAAGTGTAAAAGTGATCCTCGTGATCATATAAAATACTTTTACATGGCTTTCCAAGAGGTTACGTATAGCGAAAATTTCCTAATATGAATTTTTCCTTGCACCCTAGGACCTATGGGATTGGAATGGTTTAATAGCATACCCAAGGGATCCATTACAACATCGCCCATGCTAGCTGAGAAATTTGTAAGGCATTACTCCTATAATATATTGAGTGACATCACAATGAATGATTTATGCAACACAAAATAAAAATCCAATGAGACATTTACATGATTTTTGCAATGAGGGTGTGGGTTAGCTAGTTGCTTTCCTTGTGCCTTATCAGAAAAATAGCTAGTGAGCATATTTGTTCCTAACTTGAAACCAGAAATAGCCTTTCACTTGCAAATGCATTGTGGCTTAAACTTCGAAGAAGTCATAGAGAAAGGAAGTCAAATGGAGAAAGTGTTCATTTCCAAGGGCATGTTTAAACCTGTTACTAAAAACAAACATGAATCTAGATCCACAGACAAATCTAAACTCTTCAATAATAATAAACATGTTGTTGGTGATGGCATTACAGACTCCAAGAGAGTCCAAGCCGTACAAAAAAACCCACTCTTAAAACTTCCACAAGGGCGTCGTCCCAAAGTGCCTACAAAATGTATGTTCACATCCTTGATAGAATATTTATCTACCATCCTAAAATAATTAGATGGTGCAAAGATGGTAGAATATCCAACTGCAACAATACCATATCCAGAAGATGCTCCAAAACTAGTTTAGTTCAAAGATCATGAATATTGTGGCTTCCACCGTGTTAAAGGACACAAAAATGGATAGATGTTTGAGATTATGCCATTATATCCAAGACCTCATAGAAGAAGGGAAGATCACTGTGGAGTCTCCCCATAAGACTGGTAAAATTTCAAATGAAAAAATGGGTATTTACAAGGAACCTTTTCCTGAACATACAGATAAAAAGAAAAAGAAAACAAATCAAGGGCAAACTTCCAATGACTATAGGACTGCTACCTATGTGTATCCTACAAATGATATTCCTTATGATTCCCTCATTGGATGTATTAACTCATCTAACAAACAAATCAACACCATTCAGATTTTAGAAAAGAGCTATGCAGTCGAGATAAGACATGCCCGTTTAATCATACTAGATCCTATGCCTAGCCCTGAGGAAAGTTAGTATAACTTGATAGAGCAATTAGAGAAAATTCCCGCTAAGATATATATTCTTGATCTCCTCAAGATCTCTAATGCCCATAAGAACATACTGTAAAAAACTTTGCGAATTTCAGGGGTTTTCACATAGGTAGACCCCATGAACCTTCAAGCCATGATTGCATGCTTAAACACCAATGATCGTATTACTTTTGATCATACTAAAATCCCACACAAAAACCCAGAGCATAACTTACCATTGTATCTCGAAGTGAGGGTTACCCATCGTAAAATCAAAATATTACTTGTAGATGGGGGATCTAGTCTGAATATCTGCACCTTGAAGCTGGTAAGGCAACTAGGTCGTTCAAAAATAGATCTAGGTGCTAATACTATCACAATCACAACATATGACAATGAAGAAAGAGAGTCAGCAGGGACTATACTGGTCCCCATGGAGGTAGGACCAATGTGTCACGACATAATGTTTCATGTTCTTAACTTGGACCTTCCATACAACATGCTCTTGGGATGCCCATGGATCCATGCCATGAAATCTATTCCATCAAAGTTTCATCAGTATATCAAGTTATGTCATGAAGGGCAGGTGGTTACCATTTTGGGAAACCTAGAACCATTCACACATTGTAGAGCATTGCACAGTTTTTCTCGTGCCGCTTATGAATGTCCTTCTGCAGATGTGGTTGTCCCTCTACAAATGGAGGCTATAAAAAGCTGAATAGATTCAGAGTCTCTCATGCCTTTCAATCAATATTTTCCCTCATTGGTCAATCTATTTGCTTCATGGGAGGAAACATCAGAAAAATATGACCCAAATAGGCCATTCACTCTTGAGCAGGCTCTGTTGATATCAGACTTATCAGTATCCCCCGAGACAAGGGGTAAGCCTTATTTTTAGTTCAAGATCACCCACAAGCATTGTCCTAAACCATTGGAAAAAAATTTCCATAGTGGTCTCCTATATGAGGAGAAAATATTAGAAGACCCTACCAATAGAGTGCCAGAAGGCACCATGGTTTCATGCAATCAAGCACCTCAATACATCAAAGGTCCTCGCATAATGTTTTTCATGGGCTATAACGGGTTTGGATGTGGCGTTAATGCACAAGGATAGTTAGAGCCTATCCCTATCCCTCATTTTAAAATTGATAAACATGGCCTTGGAATAAGGCCCCATGACATTATACATTCTAAGAATGATGCCACCTCTTCTAAACGTGAGGAAGTTTCATCTCATTTTGATAGTGACACAGATTCCCTATGTAGCCTTTACGAGGATCTTACCTCCCCAAACCTATTCCCATATTCATTGGTCCTTACCTTATCCAAATCCATCTCCTTAGATAAATATCTAGTAGCCCTTGTATATCCCGAACTTATATATTGAGATCAAAAACTTCACATACCCCTACATTTCTTTGAAAATGATGAGGCATTCGCAGAGTTCATGGGACTCAGGGACTTTATTCCAGCTGGAGACCACAAGAAAGGGTCTAAGATTCAACTAGACACCTGCGCCTACTTCAGGGAAGAAGCAGAGATGTGTGGATGATTGAATAAAAAGGTTGTAAATAAAATTATACTTACTTATGAGAAACCAAGCAAGAAGGCTCAAAGGAAATCCCATAGTGACAAACTCTTTGATAAGCTCATAGACAAACATAACGGAGATTCTAAAGATGAAGTGATTTATCCATTCAAAGATGATCATGAACTACCATAGGAGGTCAATCTTACTCGTCACCCTGATCCTACGAGGATGGAGGATGCGTCTAAAATGCTTATTGAGGAAACAATCAACGTTAACATTGACTCAGAGGAGCAGCCTAGAATAGTCAAGTTTAGAGCTTCACTCTCAACTCATGAACAAAAGACATTTGTAGGGATCTTAAAAGAATACGTGGAAATATTTGCATGGACATATACAAATATGCCTAGTTTGGACCCGGAGCTAGTTGTGCACAACCTCATTGTGCACAAACTCGTTGTGCACCCAGATGCCAAGCCAATCAAATAAAAGTTGAGAAAGATGCATCATAAGGTAGCACTCTTGGTCAAAGAAGAATTAGAAAAGTTAGTAGTTGTTGATTTCATTAAACCTATTGACTATTCAGAATGGATCTCTAACATAGTCCCAGTATAGAAAAAACCTGTTGGCATAAAAATCTACATGGATTTCCGTGACATCAACAAAGCATGTCCAAAACATGATTTTCCCCTACCCAACATCGACATGATAGTCGATTCAATAGCTGGTTATGAAATGTTGTCCTCAATGGATGGTTTTTTAGGTTATAACCAAATATGAATTGCAGAAGAAGATCAGCATAAGACAACATTCATCACCCCTTGGGGGACGTTTTGCTACAAATTCATGCCCTTCAAGCTCAATAACACTGGGGCTACTTATCAGCGGGCCATGATAGTTATTTTCCATGATATGATAAGTAACATCATGGAGGATTATGTTGATGATATCCTAGAGAAATACAAAAGTAGAAAAGAACACCCTAAAGTGTTGAGGTGTATCTTTCAGCGTCTAAGAGACTATAAGGTTCGTTTGAACCCTAAGAAATGTGTCTTTGGTGTTTTATCAAGAAAACTCCTAGGGTTCATTGTCTCACAAAGAGGGATTAAAGTGGAACCTGCAAAGGTTATGGCTATCACAAAAATGCCACCACCTACCACTCTCAAGAAACTAAGGAGTCTACAAGGAAAGATTCAGGAAATCCATCACTTTATTTCACAACTTGCGGATAAGTGCCACCCCTTTACTCATTTACTCAAGAAAGATGTCACATTCAATTGGGGACTTGAATGTCAAAAAGCCTTTACGTTACTCAAACAGTACTTGTCCAGCCCACCTGTACTAATGCCACCTACCCTCGGTGAACCTCTCCTCTTATACATTTCTGCTACCCAGTTCACCATTGGTTCATTACTTGCCCAATATGACTTAGCCCATAAAGAGAGAGTAGTTTACTATCTTAGCCACACCTTGATCACATACGAGCTGAATTATCCCCAAATAGAAAAGGCTTGCTTGGCGGTTGTCTTCACATTTCAAAAGCTTCACCATTATCTCCTGAATAATAAAACCAAGCTCATATCCAAAGTTGACCCTCTCAAGTACCTTTCATCCAAACCCACCCTCACAGGATGAATGGCTAATTGGATCATTCTCCTGAGTGAGTTTGACATTGATTTTGTGAATCAAAAGTCTTTAAAAGGACAGGTACTGGCTGATCAGTTGGCAGAAGCTCCTCTCCTAGGAATGGAACCTTTATGCTTAGATTTACCAGATGCATCTATGATGTATGTTGAAGAATCCATAGAATGGAAGGTTTATTTTGATGGATCTTTTACTTACCATGGATTTTGAGTAGGAGTGGTGCTCATCACTCCAACTAGATATGTCATACTATGAACATTCCAGTTGGGATTCCTGTGTACAAATAACATTAAAGAGTATGAAGCACTCATCTCTAGCCTCAAGATAGCTATTATATGGAATATCAAACAACTGATAGTCATTGGGGACTCTCAACTTATCATAAAAAAGGTTAATGATGAGTACAAGGTTAAAGATGAGAAGCTTATTATGTATAAGAAAATGGTTGAAACTTTGAAGGAATATTTCACACAAGTCATATTTGAACAAAAACCAAGGTCGCATAATATATCTGTAGATGCTATGGATACTATTGGGTCTCTCTTATGCATAACACCTGAATAAATCAAGATGCCTTTCTTCATGGAACATTTACAGGTACCTGCATATGATATGCTGGAGTCATGTTTGGCATGTTAAGTTGTTGGTCCTTTATCCCCTTAGTACGACCCTATCTTCCAATACCTACAAGATGGAACTCTCCCCCCTAACATCACCCATTCTGAAAAGAAAGCCCTTATTTTCCACATAGCCCATTATACCCTCCTAGGAGGCACCCTTTATCGTCATGGCTACGATGGGAATCTTCTTCGTTGTTTGGATGTTGTTGATTCTATTCATGCAATTAAGGAAGTACATAGTGCTATTTGTGGAGCACATACTAGTGGCATGGTCTTAACTAAAAAGCTATTGATAGTAGGCTATTATTGGCCTACCATGAAATTCAATTGTTGTAACTTCATCAAGAAGTGTGAACTATGCTAGAAATATGGAATTTTAATACATGCGTCAGCACAAGCCTTACAACCTATTGCAATGCCTTGGTCATTCTCTAAATGTGGCATAGATCTCATTGGGAAGCTTCATCCTTCTTCATTTGACGTTCATACTCACATCATCATTGCCATTGAATACTTTACCAAATGGTTAGAGGTTGTCCCTCTTACCTATGTCACTGGTGTGCAAATTTAAAAATTCATCATGAACCATATCATATGTTGTTACGAGATCTCGTCGGCCATTGTCACTGACAATGGTAAGTCCTTCAAAAATAAAACGGTAAACATTGTGTCAATGATTCCATATCCAAATTAAGTGGTCTACCCCTTATTACCCTCAAGGTAATGGATAGGCAGAAGCCACTAATAAGACCCTTGTATGGATTATGGAGAAAATGGTCAATAAAACCGTCCGTAATTGGAATCTGTAGATACATCCTGCCCTTTAGGCCTATCATACTTCCATCCGCACTCCTACTAGTGTTACTCCTTATTCACTTGTCTATGGCACTGAGGCCATCATACCTTTGGAAGTGGAGCTTCCCTCTCTGAGAATATCTCTCAGATATTATCTTGATAAATATGAAGACTACAAAGTTTCTCACCTAGCAGAGTTAGAACAATTAGATGAAAGGCATATCAGAGTGCTCAATCACCTAAAAGTCTATCAGAACAGAGTATCCAGAGGATATAAAAAATGCATCATTCACCGGGAATTTGATGTAGGAGATCTAGTTCTCAAATAAAATCAGAAGAACACTATCAAAGATAGAGAAAAGAAAGGAAAGTTTGAGGCTAACTGGTTAGGTCCTTATGTTGTAATTGCAAAATATGGATCAGGAGCCTACAAAATTACATATTCAAATGGTGAAGAAATTTTGGAACCTATGAACGCCATGCAATTAAAGTGTTTCTATGCTTAGGCATGACAATAATATCAAATAAGAACTAAAAATTGGAAAACAAAGAAAAAACAAGCAAAAAAATTGAAAAATGAGAAAATAGTAAAGAAAAAGTAGGTTGTCCTCATGTGAAAACCACACAATTGTGGTGCAGTGGGTAGGTCTTTGAGTGAAAACCAGTTTTTGGCACTCAAGGAAGATTCTCTAGACACAAGTTACTCTTACGGAAGGATGGGTAATTGTTACCACTTTTTAGATACAAATTTTTCTGCTAGGTCTAGGAACCCTACTAGAACCACCTTTGCCTTGACATGATCTGGTTTTTTTTCTCTTATATCTACATAGAGGATATCAACTTTGTATACTCCCATCTAATGTTGAGCATGAAAGTATTGTTGCCACTTTCTCACAAATTTCATGCGTGGCATGCTACCTTTTGTATACTCCTACATCATGATGGGGGCATCCACACTTCTTTGTTCTTGTACATTGCTTTCAAAACATGACCTTGAAAAATACAAAAACAATTGGAAAACAATACGTAAAAAATCTAAACATATGGAAAATTTCCCTTTTTATGGATAAAGCTACATTCACCTCACAATGTTATCCTAGGAACACCTAGACAAAAATGGAAAAACGTAGCTGTGAAAACTTATCTTTTTAGATAAACCCAAAAACATTAGAAAATATGTCAATGTTGTCCCATAAAAACAAAGTAGTGCTTTAATTACTTTTAATTGTTGGTTTGTATAGTTTTGTTGTACTTAGTCTGTTGAATCATTGGTTCTTTAAATGGATCATTTTCTTATATAATTTTGAATCTTGCTTGATTTAAATTATGTATTGCTTTACATACATTTGAGAACTCTCATGCTTGTAAACAATTTTTGTAGGTTTCTTTATTTTTATGTGTCTTTTCAAGTTCATTTTTACTTTCTTAAATTAGATCTCATTTCAATCTCTTGTTAAGTTTTTTTTGCATGTGTTTTTTTCGTAGTAGTTTGTTGTATGTGTATATTTGTTTAGTTTTGTTAACCTTTGCTTGTGTGTTTTTGCACAGTTGTTTGTTATCACATCTATCATCTATCATTTCATCACATTTCTAACATCATTCACTACATCATATATACAAAAATGCTAAGTATTACATCATGCATGTATGCTAAGCTAATCATCAAATATCGTATCATCAATGGGGGCAAGAGGGGTTGTGCATAATCACAAATCTATCCCTCCCACACCAATATCATCTAGTATCATCCCAAGTGCTAGCATAAAAACTTAGAAACAACTCATGAATCCAAAACATGTGGAAATATACAGATACATCATCAAATATGAAAGTAGGAAATATACACATTTTTGAATCTAAGATATGCCACATACATGAAGGAAAGAGCAAAACATATATCATAAATCCATCATAGAATGATACATCAAAATGTCCATATATACATGTATAACTGTCCAGGTCAGTACTCAAAATAATAGATCATCGATACAATGTGCCATCAAAAAGGGGCATGCATAAAAAAATAAGCCTTCATCATGAGGCATCATCAAAATAAAGGTATACACAACTATACATCAAAATCAACCTTCATAAGAGGCATGTATACAAGGTATTTATACAACAAAAAAATAATATAGAGCTCAACCACAACTCTCGCCCTCACCGGGGATCCCAGGTCTATCACCTGGTGGATGGAATAATGGTGGCTATGATAGACCTACACTAGGAGCACCACCAAACTGTCTAGATGGCCCTTGTTTAGCCGACTACTCTGGCATAGGCTGCCTAGCTGATCTTGTTGAGTGACCTGATCTCTGTGACCTAGAGCCTATCATGCTAGCCTTTGACTACTGAAATGAGACTAGTCGTTGATCTTCCAGAACTACCTTAAAGTAGGCAGTCCTATAATACAAGGCCTCGCCACTGGATCTCACAGCATCTCGTATCAAGTCTGTATCTCCAGAAGCGAGAGCTGCCTATAGGGTGGTATCTCGTTGGCCTGTCAAAATACCAATATCATCTTGGGCCTGTCTTAGGGTAGTAGCCTCTCGATCTCTCTCTGTGGTAATAATCTACACATGGGCTCATACCTGATCCCTTTGTGTACAATAGCCCTGTGACTGTGCCTGTACATGGTCCCGCTGGGGAAAACCCATCCACACCTGAGTCTAGGACTAGTGTAGGAGGCTCAATATCTGAGCACCTTGTGTGGCCATCTCTCGCATCTGACTCTGTCAAGAGGCACTATCGCTAGCCTGGGAAATCTGTTCCCTATCCTGATCCCTCTCCAATGTCAAAATATGCACTTGGGCAAGTGCCTGATCTCACTCTGCTATAAGGGCCTGTACCTAGGCCCTCACTATGTCTCTCTACCCAGCCACATGTAAATGTACAATGATGGCTACCTATAACTAAAACTGAAAAGCATCTCGCTACCCACCAGGGCTAGTACTCTTTGGAATATCAAGTGGTGGCCCCTGCTTTGGAAGTACCTACTGAAGAGAGGTATATATCGTGACTAGAATTCCCACTAGGGAAAACTTTATATTCACGACCCTGTACACCTATCTTTCTTTGGTCCTAGGGCCATGTCCCTTTGGCTGTTGTGGTATGGGACCCTATCCCCTACCTCTAACATGTTTTTGTGCATTAGGCCCACCCTCATCATTGTCATCATCACTATCATCTCCTCTCTCACCACCGCTAGGATGCCCCACTGGAGGAGGTCTCACACCAACATCATACGCCACTCTGGGAATGCTCAAACAACACGGGAGCACACTGTGGTACCATGGCCTATACTCCAGCATAGTTTCTGGATCTCTAATCTGTCTTAGTGACACCCAAATAGCAGGTTCCACCTGTCGAAAACTGGCTAGTGCTCTGTCACAGGAAATCTGTGGACCCATATCAAAATGCTCTCTAGCTCTATGAGCATACCATCTATCTAGCCTAGGAACATCCTAGGTAAGGCCAAGCTACCTTTGACACTGATCTATTCTATATAACTCCCACATATAGCTGCGTCTTCCCAAGATAAAATTCTCAACGGTAGTAGTGCTAAGCTCTAAGCCAACCTCTGGCCACTGGAAATTTCTATAAGGCCTCCAAACAATGGAATCCTACCGTAACTCATCCAAATCGCACCTATAGTGGTATGTAACTCCCATGAATGGTCGCACATCATCCCTTTCCAGGACCCAGCCCATCTTAGAAGGCTCGTCGGGAGCTCAAACTCTCAGAACACCTAAGGGGTGACCAATAGCAATGTGGTCCCATGCCCTGCTCGTCGGGAGCAGGTCCTACCATCTTCTGATAGTAGTATGTGATCAAATGAAGGTCCCAGTATAGATGTGCTAATATACACTAACCCCAGCAGTAGGTCTGTTCCTCCACCAAATCAAGAATCACTCCCAGGAGTCCAATTGGAAATGAAGCACCAATCTTTTCAGAGACTAGAACTCCACTAATAAGAGCCATCATATAGACCACTACTTGGTCTAACTATGGATCATCTATACATCGGGATAGTCTGATGGACATCATGTGTCATGGTATAGTAGGAACAATGAAAAAATGTATGATATGAAGCTGAATGTTGGTCTAGTGGCTCATAGTCTTGATAAGCTATCCCTAAATCAGGACCCACATGATGTACCATACATCCTCCAAGGTAATGGTGATCTCCCCAGTCAAGAGGCAAAAACATTGGCTCTCGTTGTGCCATCGCTCTACTATGGCTATCAAAAGGCCATGATCTAAGGTGATTTATGGCATCTCAGCCACATGAGTCAGTTCCATCACATGTAATAGGCTCTCCAGGGCCACTCTGTCATCATCGTCAAACTACACTTCTATCATAGCTAACCAGTCGTAGAACTCATGAGTCTGAAGAACGGGTAACATAAATTGTAAAATCAATGCAAGTGTTAGGCATCTAACATTTCTATATATTTTTCTAAGGAAAAATAATTCTTTTAATGCATCTAACTTACTAATTATTCTTTTCTTTCGAACTAATCTCACCTATATTATTCTATACTTGGATATTTTCTAGCTAATTGTCTTTTCTCAATTCATTCTAGCACATATGCACCTCCTTTAGCACATGCACCCCCTAAATGATGCATACACACCCTTACAGATGTATACGCACACAACCCCTTCTTCTACTTTTGGGCACCGGCCATACAGGATGCATATGTGCCTGATATGATGCCTACATGCTTGCTTCAATGCACATGCATACGCATGGCCATTCAAAACCCTAACTGACACATATGCGCCCCCTCTAAATTTTTCTAAGGTTATGTGTGCATGTACTTGACTTTCCCAATGGCTACGCATGCGTGTACCTACTTTTTCTAAATAGGTACATGTATGCGTCCCTACCTCCCATAAATGGATGCACGTGCACATCCATGTTTGTTTTGACACATACACATGTGTGAACCCATCAAACCGATGCACGCGCCCATGTTCATGCATCAAATTTCATCCTACCTACCCTAGAAAACCCTAAAAATGACATTTAATGCGTAATTAATAGGGGTTAGGCCACTCACGAATGGTCCATCTACTAGGTCCCATATGTACTCCTGGATGTGATCTGTGTGCCTCGTCCTCCTCGGTATCCTCGCCATCTCACTCCAGTGCTATCGCTCTCACTCATGGTAAAAATTTGTAAAGGCTCTGGTAGAAATGAATTGGTCGTGATTTTTTTACTGACCCCAGGTGAGTATATTATCCTTTTGTAATGCCCTTAGGGCATGTTTTCTCTGCCATGATCATTCTAACCTTCTTCTATCTATTGTGATAATTAGTTTTGTATTAAAATAATTATTTTTAGTAATTTTTGCATGCTAGGGCACTTCGTGCCATCCAACGGTCCCTTCTCCGTTATACTGAGATAATTTACGAACCTTTCAGGTGCCTTTTTCCCACCTTTTCCTCTATTTTTCATCTATTTTCCCCCATCATGATAATTATTTACTAATTTATTTTAAATAAATTATTCTCAACCCGTCTTTCTTCTTGTGGGTGTATATTCTGGCTGTCTGGCAACCTCACCTTCCTGTTACTGCCTACGCGTATATTTTTAGAAGATCTTCAATCTTTTGAAATTCTTTTGACTGATCAAAAACCTAAAAAAAGAAAAAAAAATCACAAAAATATTTAAAAACAACAAAAATATTGAAAATATCAAAAATGGCTCAAAATTGGTTAAATCGATCATCTACGGCTGAAATATGTGTCTATTGCATGGCAATCATCTAAGATCTTGCTGAAATTTTCAAACATTTCAAAACAACAACTCGCGCATCACCAAAATCTTCAATCACCTACACAAGTTATATTGCTTACTTCGTCTGTACTCTGGGGCACTATCAATTACCTGGTACTATTTTCATTGTGAAAATTACTTTTTCACCAGACCCAAGTGTCCTCCATCTTCCCCCTTGCATAATACATCTTTCTTGGGCCATCATTATTCACCCTTTTTGTTTATCAGAACATTTGGGACTTCATCTCGATAACAAAATATTTGTGCAACTATCTTGAGCATTGTTGGTTTAAGTGTGTGTGATTATACTTATTTCCTTGTCAGGTGATTCTGTTTATTTCTCGTATTGCATTGCATTCATGTATGTTGCATGGAGTTGGTCATTTTTGGCACAAGACGGTTATTTTTATCTTGGCTTTTCATGTCATTTTACACTTCCTTCGCATGCTCACATTTTAATAAGGACCCACGAGGATTCTAAGAATTATGATGATTAAGTATTGATAGCAATTTATTTGCGCATAGCTCAATATCCCTTTTTCTTATAGTTTCTCTTCTTCTCTCAACACTTTTCTTTCTATTTGTTTCTTTTTCAATCATTGATTGAGTTCCTTTGTCTCCCCATCGACACTCAAGGGGGAATTCATCATCCTCCATCCTATTAATTTTTCTTCTACCCCTTCAAAAAAATTTCTACTTGTTTACATTTGTCTACTTTCTTTGAAGTGACATAGCTTACGTCACTTCAAAGAGAGGAAAATGTAGACACATGTAGTTTGATCAATACACTATTATTTCTAATGGTGCACTAACGCTTCTTACCTTTGAAAATTGATGTCACACCTCTAGTTAGACCTATCTAACTTCCCTCTCCTGACACCTTTTTGGTCTTTTTTCCTCTTATAAACCATTCAAACAGGATGTTATAGCCTCATTCTGACTACATTAGCTTCTTATTCCCTTTTGGCTTGCTTCTATTAGATCCTTGGAATATCAATCCACTTTTTTGGATTGATTAAGTCCTTCAGAACCCTTCCAAAACCCTAATCACTCTCTAAGAGATATTAATTAGTCTAACCTATGTTAAATACCCTAAACATAGTCAAATCACACTTTGATTTGCTAAAATTTCTTTTTGGACTTTAGCCTTTGTCCCACATGCATCCAAATCTCCTTTTTCTTCTAAACCAAAAACTATAAATAGGGCTATACCCCCTCCCTCATTTCCTAAGAATTCTCTCTTCTTCCTATCATAGATTATAGCAATTTGTTTAGGCTTTAGTTTTTATTTCATCTTCTTCCATTTGAGCTAAAATCATTTAATCTTGTATTTCATATCATTAACATGGAGTAAAAGGTAAGATCCATTGGCATTGAAGCCATTAATGGGGAGATCTATGTCTCTTAACACATAAAATGAATTCTTAGATCCTCTTAGGTTCATTATTGCATGATTTCAAAGAATAGAGATTACTTCATTTGCTTAGTTTGCATGTTTATTTCAAATTAATGTATGTAAAGAAGAAAACCTTTCTCATTTCTTATCACATGGTCCATTTATTAGATTTTCAAAAGGCTTTGGGGTTTCTTTAGAGATTCTTACCCCAAATCCATGGCTTTTGTAACTTTTCGTTGAACACAGCTATGATCATAATCCAATTTTCCTCAACCTTCTCATTAAAGAGGTAAAAAACCATCCCCCCTTCAAATTTGAAAAAAAGTGGATGTCAAATCTAGATTTATATGATATAATTAAATACTAATGAAACATCAACATAAGGGGGTCTGTAATGTTTTTCCTAGTTCAAAAATTGAAAAATGTCAAGAGAAATGTAAGGAAAGGGAATAAGGATGTCTTTGGAAATATTTTTGAAAAAAAAATAAGAAGATAAAAGAGGAGATTTTTGCATTTTAATTAATGGTTGTAGATAAGGGAATGGACTTGGATGATTATTATTTTGAAAAATAACTCCTTTCAAATCTTCATACAGTCAAATCTTGAGAAGAGTCCTATATGAGGAAAAATTCAAGAGATCTTTGGCTCAAAAAAGGTGATAAAAACACTAATTTTTTCCACATGATAATTTTACATCATAGAATTTGTTAAATCACTAAAAAGAGGGAAAAAATAGAAAAGATCTACACATCATCAAGAAAGAGGCTGGTGCATATTACAAGGAATTTTTGAAAGGATATTCCATGCAGGATGAAGCTCTATATGGAATTTTTATTTCTAACATTCCCTCCAATTTATTTGAGGACAAAACCTTCAAGAAAGTAATAGAGAAAAATAGAATTAAAGATATTTATAAAACAATCCTCTCGATGGAAGGAGACAAATTTCCTAGGTCAGATGGTTTTATGGAAATCTTCTTTCAAAGGTACTGGGAAGTTTGTAAGGAATATTTACTATGAGATAAAAATGAATTTTCTCATACTGGTAGTATTATTATATTATCAAAAACACATTTAATGTGTTAATACCCAAAAAGCAGGGGGCTAAAGACTTCAAATACTACAAACCCATAAGTCTTTGAAGTGTCATTTGCAAGATCTTCAAAAAGACCATAGCTTCAAGGATTCATTCTTTTCTTCCTCAATTCATATCAAAACAATAAGGGGGATTTATAAAGGGAATAATTATGCAGGAAGGGATTTTTTTTTGGCATTAAGAAATCCACTCAATGGATAAGAGTAAAAAATAAGGAATGATTGTTAAGTTAGACATGAACAAATATTTTGACAGAGTTTCTTGGAATTTTTAGACAAATTCATCAAGAAATTTAGGTTTGATGGCCACTTAAAAAATATTCTGAGGACTTATATATCTACTCCAATGTTCTTTGTAATTGTAAATGGAGTACCCACAAGATTCTGTAGCAGTAACAAAGGTATCTGGCAAGGTGATTCTAATGACAAAAACCCTTAACAGGAAAATTGTTGCGATTATTAATTCCAGATCTCTGAAAGTTCTCAAGCCATCTTCAGATGAGATAAAGGTATTCAATCAAAAATTTACAGATGACACAATATTCATAATGTTAGCCTCAGTGTTGGAATCTAGAAGACTCAAACACCTTCTTTGATCTTATGAGGAAGTTTCTAGACAATTGATTAATTTTGATAAAAGCTTTTTAATCTTCCTAAACACTACTATTTATATATTAATAAATATTTCCAAAATTATTGGATGCAACCTTAAAATATTTATCTTGTACTATCTTGGCATGGCCCTTTTTATTGGAAAATTTCCCATGGAAGCATGAAATTATATTATTGAGATAATTAAAAGAAAACTTGCAAGATGGAAGGGTACTATTATTTCTTAAGTAGGTAAATGTATACTCATCAAGAGTACCCTCTAAAACCTTGTCATATATCTTATATCTCTTTTTAGTATTCCCATAATTTTTATTGAGAAAATAGAACGAATCCAAAAAATATTTCTTTAGATGGGAGTGAAGGAGAATAACAAGATCCTTCTTGTTGCTTGGGGAAAATTATGTCTTCCCAAAAGAAATGGGGGTATAGGAATTAAGAACTTAAGGTGGATGAAAAATGTTATGATAACTAAGATGGGATGGAAGCTAATCAAATAGGATCTTCCTTGGATTTCTATCATAAAAAACAAGTATCTCAGTTCTTCCAATGATCTTAGTTGGTTCTCTAAAGATGGCCTACCCTATGGTTCAACTTTATGGAAGGTTATTTTAAATTATAAACATATTCTTCTCAAAAGAAACAAGTGGAAGTTAGGGAATGGTAAAGGCATACTATTTTGAAATTATAAGTGGCTATCCTATCTTCCTCTTTGTGAATTAGATGGTGGGAAATGGATGTATGATCACTACAAAGTTCATTTTGAGTAAAACATTTATGACTACATCAGAAAAAAATATTGGGTCCAGGTTCATAATGAGGATGTCCTACCAGATCTATTTCAACATGTAATAGGGATTAAAAAAATACTAAGCAGTCATCATCCTTCTCAAGTGGAGAATCAAGATGATTTTATTTGGGAAAATACATTTGATGGCATGTATTCAGTAAGGTTTGGTTACCTCATCCTCTCTGAAATGAAACTCCATCAATTTAATTGGAACATAATATGGATGAAATAATTAAGACCCAAGATTAATCATTTATTTTTTATTGTGATTCATAATAAGATGCTAACAATTGAAAACTAGGTGAAGAGGGGCCAACACTTACCTAGTAGATCCATTCTATGTAAAAAATTAGAAGAAAATGCTAACCATATCTTCTTTAATTTCTCATTTTCTTCCTTGATTTGACACTTCTTTTTCAACTACATGGGCATCACTTGGTTCTTTCCTTGATTCTTTAATCTCATTTGGGAACCAATAGTTTTTTCCTTCCAAAATTTTGGTGATCAAGATATTGTGGAACATTTCCTTCCCTCATATTATTATGGTCTATTTGGAATTACCATGTAATTCTACCATATTTTAGGAAAAAAAACTCATCTCTGCCTCAGAATCTTAAATGAATATTGTTGATAATATAAGGACAAAATATCACTTCCTTCAGACCACATACAAAGATGGCTCAAATCAAAAAATGATTGTAAAATTTTAGAAAAACTAGAAACTGAGCATTTTCTAAAATAACATTCAACAGGAGGATGCCTCTAGTAGAGATAATGTGAAATTACACCCCCTCCTAATGGTTGGAATAATATTCAATTTCCATGGTACCTCAAACGAAAATCTGTGCAGATCTAGTGGTGAAGGATGTATCAAAAATGAAAAGGGTCAAATAATTATACTATATGTTAGACCCATGGGATTCAACTAAAATCATTATTTTGAGGCTCTTGTTGCACTCTCAGGCCTAAGGTTAACAAGAAGCATTAACATCAACAACCTAATCATTTAAGGAGACTCCCTCAACATAACTATATTTCCTCAATGGAACTAACCATTTCAATTATGGAAAATTAAACATATTATAGAGGAATCCATTCAGATCATTGATATTTTTTCAAATAAAGTAATCCAGCATACACCCCGTGAAGGAAATAAAGTGGTAGATTTGATGGACAAATATAGGTGTTAACCTTAATGATTATCAAATCTGGGAAGTAGATGATAACATACCACCTAATATTGAGGCATGTGTAATAAATGAACAAGTCATTTAATTATCACGTGATCTTGATTTCATTTTTTTTAAGGATTCTACTTTGGGATTTTAACCTTTCTCTCCACTTTTTTAGCCTCACCATTATTGGAAGAAATCACAACAGAAGTAAGATTTTTTCAGAGTTTCTTAACATGGGGGTAAAATATGTAAAGAAAAACCTGTTAGTTGTGAATAGTGGAAGCATGATGGTGAGGTAAAGCCTACAAGAGAGGATCACGAGGGATGATGTGCATATCAATGGATGTGCGAATGACAGTGTGAAGAGATCTCAGGAGGAGCAAGCATCAACCAAATGTGCATGCAAATATTTGAAACATGGGTAGAACCTGGTTAAGCCATAAAAATCTCCTCTATCTCATAGATCAAATGGGGTGTACATATAGGAGGTGTTGAGTAACCCACAGTGATGCAATCATGACAACTCAAGTGGAGAGGGGAAGTTACATTCCCAGAATAGAAGCGTAAATCCCAATGACTCATATGACACACTGACGTGCTAACGTGTTGACACACTGACACATAAGAGAATCTCATAATGACCCCTAAATGACACATGGACCTACGATCTCACCTAAGTGAGATGACTAACCTAATGATGTGGAAAATAACACACACCAACACCCCCCCTTCATTGTAACTTAGGATGAGGTAGAAAGTTAGAAATGAGAAATGGGTCCCGACACAAAGCCTGATGAGGTACCCATGTACAAGAAAAGGGTCCTAAGAAGTGAAGGAAAACCCAGTGGGAAAAACATCCACAACAAGACAACAAAAAACTCTCTAATCTAAGAAAGATACCAAATATGGGTCCCAGTTCTAGACGAGCCTAAAAAGGTACCCATGTATGAGGAGGTAATCTCTCAGAAAGAAGAAGAAGAAAGAAGAAGAGGGAAATGAGAGGAATGTAGAAAATTCCATGGATGGATCTGAACTCTACATCTCAAGGAAGTCTCACAGAAGAATGTCGATCACGAGATCCTCTACCTCTAGACTGAAGAAGATCCACCCACACCAAATTGTGTGCCTATCCTTAGGAAGGACAGAAATGATGTGCTAAAATTCTGCCCACTTCACAAAGGAAACTGAAGGCAGCAGCATGAAGAACTCCGAGTCTAGTCCACCAAAGTGTGACATAGGTCTAGCGAGTGAGTGCTAAGGAACCAAAGGTAATGCCACATGCATATAACTTTCAAAGCGTGAAGAGTGAACACCTGTAGAAAGGATGTCCATGTGATGTGAAGGTAACAAAACATCCTCCATAACAGAAAAGGGATCCACAACTGAGGGTGGATCAATGAAGGTCTCCAGAAAAGTGGAAGTGGTAAGAATCCCAGAAGGGGCACTCCCAAAAATGGAGATGATGAACTCCTCTAAAACACATGTAGATGATGAGGGGCCTATAGTGCATCACAAGTAGACTCTGTGAAAAGATGACTAAGGTCAGGAAGATACTCGTCCCAATGAGGGTGCTCAACAAACAGAAGAGCGATGTTAGATAGGTATAAGTCATCCAATGAAGGTAGAGGAGAGAAGTGGGCCTTGCACACTGGAAGTGGAAAGAAGGTGGGTGTGATGAATGTGTGAGATTGAGTAGGAGACTGCTTGATATTTGATGAGATGTGGGAAGTGTCAAAACTCTCTAGAATAGTGAGAGAAAGAGGAGAAGATTCCTCTGTAGTACTCTCAACATTAGAACTGGGTGCACACTCCTTGTCATCAAAAGTAGAACCAAGTGAATCTATGTTAGTGGAACTGCCATCACATGAAGAAATGGAGGAGATGACTAAATCAGCAGTAGCAATGGTGACAAAATGTGAAGGATCTCCATAGAGGGACTAAAGAATGCTCTAGACACGGTGAGGTGGATCTGAGTTTGCCACATGAAACTAGAGAGATCTAGAGACATGCATCATCATGTGACCAAAGACATGGTCACAAGTGTCGAGAAAGTCCTCTAGATGATGATGATCAATGGGTGTAGGAACTGACCCAAGTAAGAAGTGTAAAAGACCCTCGTGGGCGAAGTAACGTTCCATGGAAGCACGCCAAGTTGAGTAGTTCCCTCTCCCGGTGAGAAGTGGCAGAGGCTGTAAGGTGATCCTATGATGCTCAAGTCTAGAAAGAGAAATCTCCATGATGAAAAAAGGAAAGATGCAAGGTGCATGAAAGCAAGACGCTGGACTCAGTTGATAATGCATCTACGTGCGAAAACCTAAGAGTACAATCAACCCCCTAGAATATGGCACTTTATAAAAGTAGTGCATTTATAAAAATAATAATCCCATCATGTAGAATGTGAGAAAACATGAAAATTTGACTAAAGAAGTGCTTAGATCCGAGTAACGAGTCAAAAGTTATAGCACAAAATAATTCCCGTAACTAATGAGAAAATGCAATAAATGCTGCAAACGCATTTAAAAAGTGCACGAGATGGGTGCAAAGGGTATTGTGTGGCTACTAATTGGAAATGACACAAAATTTTAGTAGGGGTTTTTTTTGAATGTGATGGGGGATTAGCCTTCTGCCAACCCCAGACCTCGCCCTTCGTCTTCAACAAGCGTAGCAATACAAGCCAAAAACCCAAATTTTTAAAAAATTACAGTGCCAAACTGAATGAAATGTTTTTTTTTTAACATCCTAAAACATTAAAAAAAGAAGGTGGGCCCACATTTGAAGTGGCCAATGCCACATGGATGAGCTAGAGAAGAGCCCACATGGACTATTTGAAGCAGGTTGCAGGTGCGTGGGAGGAATACGTTGCAATAGAAAACGTCCACGTGCCAGAGGTCTGCATGTGGGTCAAGGAAATGGCAGAGTTGGAGCTTGGGAGCACAAACGTCCAAAGCTATAGGGACCACATGCCAACTAGTGGAAGGATGGCCGAGATGTGAGTTGTAACGGCTAGTAACAGCCACGAACCAAGTAGTAGAAACGGTCACAAGCGGGCAGGTTTGACTCTAACCACCATTTCAGATCGCAACATACGTAGCAAAAAATGTGGAGCAGTGTATCTGTAGCATAGGTACAAGATGTCGAGAAAGGTAGTCATAAACAGGAGAAAACTAGTGAATGAGGCACACAAGCCAAAGCCAAAGAGGTTTGAATGTAGCCCGAGATGAAGCCCAAAGGCAAAATAGACCATACATAGTGAACCCTGACATGTTGACTATGTACAAGCAATACGATCCAATGAGTGGATAGGCCATAACATTAGTAGTGAAACCCATGCTGGCACTAGGATGAAATGCAGTGTAGGCCTATTGCATGATCCAATCGATCAGTCCAAGCAAAACATCCACAAGGGGGAACTTAAGCCAAAGTACCCATGTTTAGACAAAGTAAATGGTGGTGAGTTAATGTAGACGCACAAGAAAACTGCAGGTGGGTGAGCACGTAACGACAAAATCCAATGGTGAATCCAAGCATGTGGGAACATGTAGTGAGTTGAGCCCGCATACATGTGAAACCAGCGCCAAGAGTGCTAAACAAGCACAGAGATTCAATGCGAGAGGTAACGCATGAAAAAGTAATGCACGAGAAAACCAAAAAAGAGCCTTCGAATCCAAAAAACGTGCCTGAGTAGCGAGTTCACCAATGAAAATGAGTCAAATCGGCATAAAAACCAAGCACAAGTAACCTCGAGCCAACACACGAACAACCCAAAAACCAAACAGAGGTATTAAATGCCCGAATCAATACACTGAAGCACATAACGGAATGTCCATTACAACACACACAACGAAATCTAAATATCATGCCAAAAGCTATAAAACACGCACAGAAATGCTGATGAGTGCATGGATCCACAAGATCCACTTTGATACCATGAAATAGGGTTTAAAACCTGCAAGCGAGGATCATGAGGGATGACATGCACATCAATTGATGTGCGAATGATAGTGTGAAGATATCTCGGGAGGAGTGAGCATCAACTGAATGTGCATGCAAAGATTTGAAACACAGGAAAAACCTAGTTAAGCCATAAAACTCTCCTCTATCTAATATATCAAATGGGGTGTACATATAGGATGTGTTGAGTAACCCCCAGTGCTACAATCATGACAACTTGAGTGGAGAGGGGGAGTTACACTCCCAGAATAGAAGTGTAACTCCCAATGATGCATATTATGCACTAACGCACTGACGTGTTGACGCACTAACATGCTGATGTGTAAGAGAATATCATAATGACCCCTAAATGACACATGGACCTACGATCTCACCTAAGTGAGATGACCCACCTAATGATGTCGAAAATAATAGACACCAACATGAGCATTATGGGAAAAGGATGTATCTCTAGATTCATGGAACATGGGAAGGGTCATGACCTTCACCTTTTGCTAGAATTCACCAAAAATGGAAAAATAGGAGGGTAACATACAAATGAATATATTTTGACATTTCAAAGGATGTCATTGCTTGTTTCACTGGTCTCTATAGAAAGTGTTTAAGGTTTTATAAGAACAATGTTGATACTATAGTGGAGGAAAAATTTATGGGTAAATATGAGTCTATCAAGTGTGTTAAGGGTGGTTTATATAGAGACTCTATCCCATGGCCTTTCAACACTGTAGGATTTATCATTATGAAGTACATTACCCTTGAGGGGAATTTTTAGGTAATGTCTTCTTACCATTTGATTTTCCTCAATCATTTCAGGAGGAAATACTATTTCAATTTTCCTTCTTTCCTCTTGTACTCCTTTGAGCACTCCATTAATCTTATTAAGGGAGGGAAAAGAGTGTATCATCTTAATCATGATGTGATTATTCTTATTTAAATATGTTTTAGTCTTTTTATTCCCCAACCCTAACATTCTACTCTCCCTCCTTCAGATTACCATAATTCCCACTCTTTTAAGTCCTCTGTACCTGCTCCCCCTGTTCCCTCCACTCATGTTTCTAATGCCCCAGATCCTTCTTCTTCTGAACCAATTCCCCATCTCTCCATTACCCCCTCTTATTACCCCTCTACCTCCAATTTTCATCCCTCAGAGGCTTCTTCCTCTGGCTCCCCTCACAAGAGATATAGGGCTTGAGAAAATCCCTTTATTGAGAAGACAATTTCCCATTCCCAACCCATTCAGGAGGTTGGCGAAGTTGTTATTGGACTCTTATCTATAGGAAAAAAACCATCTCAATCTTCCTGTATTGAGTATTTGGAAAGCAAGTTCAATTGTATCATGGATGAAATCATGGATCTCAAAGAGATGTTAAAGAACTTTAACATTGTCAAAGGGAATAAAAAATCAGGAAAGACTCTAGCTATGAACATTGGTTTGAGCATATTAGAGATTGAAAAGGAACTTGAAACCATAAGAGAAAAGCATTGTGATGTTCTATCGATCCTCAAATTCATTACTGACTCTCTTTCACTCATCACTGAGCATATTGAAGACCACAAATGGAAATATAAGTTCAAGAAGGATGCAGAAATAAATGAGATCAACAAGGGACTTGCCTACATCAGAAATAATTTTAAGAAGCTAATGAAATAGAAACTTTTCTAGTGGTCCCCTTCTAAGTGTTGGACTCTTTTATGTTTATGTGTCATTATGGCCGAATTTCTATTTTGATTTTTCTGACTTTGTGCTTATTTCATGATTATTTTGTGTTGTATTTTTGTCTCAAGATGATGGTTTGGTTGATACAGTCTTGGTTTGTTATTTTGGGCTATGTAATGTTTTATCTAGTATTTTTCCTCCTTGTAAATGGGTAGGGTCCCCAACCAAAAAATACTTTATCCTAAATAAAAAATAATCCATGTGTCCTAAATAATGTGTACAATAAAAAATATGTGTTAAAGGAAATGTATGTTATAAGAAAATTATGTCATGATAATTTGTATCTAATAGCCTAACTCAAGAAATATAAGAAATATGTCACGGGATGTTCATTCCTCTTAAAATATATAAAAAATAATATATTCATTATGGTATAAATATGTAGTAAGTAATGTGTTCAATAAATGGGAGGGGTAACAGATACCTAATACAAGTAAGCATAATGAAATTAAGAAATGAAATGTCATGCAAATAAAACAATAGTATGTGATAAATAAAATCATAGATCATACAAGTGCATAGAGAAAACAAACCTTAAAGTATAAAAGTACATAGAGTAAACACGACATGTAGCATACAAGTGTATAGATAAAATACAACATATAATATACAATTGCATGAAGTGATTAGAGTGATTTAATGAAATTAAATCTAATATAAGGAAATTTTTGATCAGATAAAATAATAGTAACATGCAAGATTTACTTATTATAAGTACAAGAAAGAGTGATATATAGGGTTTGTAGAATGAATTATCTTGCCACCATAGGTTTGGACTGATTATGGGCTAGTGAATGATCTGAATAGGCATATTATAGGTTGTGTAATCTCTGATATTGAAACTAACATGTAATAATAATCTCATGGACAAGAGTGCCTGCGAGAACACATGAGTACCTAGGCACTAGGGTATATTCAAAGCGCTAGTCTCTGCATGATAACTCTAGATATGATTCTTTTTGTGTCTCTCCCTATCATTTTTAGCTTATTGTA
Organism: Taxus chinensis; assembly: GCA_019776745.2. Taxonomy (NCBI): domain Eukaryota; kingdom Viridiplantae; phylum Streptophyta; class Pinopsida; order Cupressales; family Taxaceae; genus Taxus; species Taxus chinensis. The sequence continues at coordinate 472,212,651 of CM034148.1, read as the reverse complement.
GGTTTTTTTAGGTTCATTGCACTTTCACTTTATCGCACTTGTACCTAAAAAAGAAACCCTATGTACCTACACAAGACTCAAGTACACATTATACTGAATGAAAAATACATATGAGACAATTGTGTTTGTTCCCAATATAACACCCAAGGCATATAATGATGGAGAAGGAAAATAGAAAGGATAGACTTTTGGATGTGTCATTTTGTATCCAAGGATTGGTATATTAATTTATCTTGGTCATTCCTTATGGTAATGACAGGGACGCACGTGACTAAGGATGTGGTTGTTATCATGATACTTTATGGATCTTCTTGAACCAAGGTGAGAGAAATTGAGGGGTGGATTGAAAGAGTGTTATGCCCCTAACATATGTCATTTATATGTCTAATTCTAGGATAAGTTATGTCTTATATAACATTAATACATATATTCATTATTTAGTTAGGCATTAGGTATAAACTAATAATAATGAAGGGGTATGCACTTTCACAATCATACTGATATATATGGGTGAGTAATTTCTCCCCGTAAGTGTGAAGAGCGTGAGTTAGTGTCTCATTGTAAGACTTAGGAGGTTTCCCCCTTGACATTTCTTGATAATATATTCTATATGCTGGCATATTTGCATTTATATTCAAGTAATTCCATTCCAAAGAGAGAGGGATATATTATGTTTCAAACCATCAAACTTGTTATTACCTCGATCTGAGATCAAACGAAACCATTGAATGTAATACTTGTTCAAAAGAATGGTCACACAATCATTGCAAACACTTGATACATCATAGGAAATCAACTGAAGATAGATCTTACGATGATCACATAAATCATCTCTGAAGAAAATATTGATAACTTGGGGTATGATGATGTATTGATGTTTAAAATTTACAAAAAAAGGAAAGCACACTTGAATTATTGTAGAATAGGTGTGAATTTCATGTAAACACATGTAAAATAGGCTAAGATAATGTGATTTTCAAGGGTTGGATATGATGGTTTTTTAGTTAAATGAAGTGAAGTGGGTCGAGGAAGATCTGATGAGAGGGGGTACTATAACTTGTCATCTTAGCATGCTATTTCCAGAATCTAAAAGAAAAAAAAAAAGATCAAAACAACGCAATCCTCAAATGGAAACTTGCATTTATTTGACACCAAATTCATGCAAGCTTACCATATAATCTCAAAAAAATTAACAAAAACAATCATGCATTAAAATTTAATATATTATTCAAACAACTACAATAACACCTAATATGCACTCAAAGGCTTTAAAAATTCTCCTCTTAATAAAATATTACATAAAGGAATTTTATAACCATACATACATTTCAAAAAAAATACTACAACACAATGTTTTCTCAGTAAAAAATCATATGCAATAACTAAAAGGAAATGCTTAGTATTTCATTGGTTTAACAGATAAAATACTACAATAAAGATTATATTTCTCAACTCTTCTCTCATTTAAAATCCAAAATGCATAAATAAAGCATGGAAAATGGTTTTTCATACAATGAATTGGATAAGGGAGGTGTATGGAAGGAAAAAATGTGTCTAAATAGCATGTACTCCTATCATCCATTTAACTAGGGTATCAAAATAATGAGTAAGAGACACACCAAAATCAGAACACAATGGATAAAATACAAAAAGGGTACAAGAACCGCTAATATCACATAACCCAAGGGAAATAACCCTTACTCTAGGAAAACCTAGGGTTTCCAAGGCCCAAGGTCGAAAAAAAGGAATTAGCCCTATTGGGGTATTGGAACTATGGGGTTGATTAAGAAAAAAATAAACATAAAATAAATATCTAAATAACACTATGCTAACTTAACATGTGCATGAGAAAAGAGATAGGATACTACTCTTGATAAGGAAAAAATCTGCATCATCAATGTGCAATAAATGATCTTATTTTATTCTCCTTTTTATCAAGTTTGACTGCATTTTGTTGCTTTTGTTTGATCTAGTATAAGTTAGGATGTAATTTTCCATATTTTTTTTATTTAGTTCTAATGTCTAAAAACTCTATAATTCCTAACAAAGTGTGTGGAAATTCAGTATTTTGTAATAAAACACGTCACATTCGGTCATAAAAACAAAGTAGGAAAAAACTGACACTGTTTTGGGAACATTGGCTTCAATACGGATTAGCTCCGAAACCTCTAGGCATAGTTCCAGAACTCCATCACATAGCTAAGGAAATCTATCACTTAGTTCTGGAACCTTCAGACTTATTTTCAGAACTCTAGCACTTAGTTCTAAAACTCCTACACTTATCTCTGGAACTTTTGCATTTAGGTACAGAATGGTTCCCTTTGGTTCTGGAACTTTTCCAAAGTTCTGGAATCAATGGGAATCTATTTATTTTGAAAAATTTGGTGATAGAGAAATTATTGGGCCTTCTAATTAGGAGCAGATCAACAGATTGTTGATTCTTCATACTCTAGAAATACTTATGTAAGATAAGACAGTTGTATGTCCAGCAAGGTTTTTAAATTCCACATCTACTTTAAGCACTATTTGTTTCACTAGAACCTATAGATGGATGGAAAAATATTGAGCACTTATGATTGTAAATGTATCTTCGGATGATGAAATATATATAAAGACTTGTAGATAGATTAGAGATACATAGATGATATATATGATATATATATACATTGAAGTTTTGTAAGACAAAAGATTTCAGTAATAAGATAGCCATTTCATTTTGAGAGAATCATACTTTTTCAACTCCTGATTTAAGGTGGAGAAATGTCCCACTCCTCCAAGAAGCAGGATTCTTTATCTTATTGGTATTTATATTTTTAAGCAAGTTGTGTAAATCTGTTAAGTATTAATTCTATAAGTGCTTTTGATTCTTCAGTTGAATTATGTTATGTACTTGTTCCTGTAGATGTTGTAGATTAGACTCTTATTTCCTTGCAAGAATTTTCAACGGAATTTTCAAACGTATGTTTATTTCCAAGAAAGTGTGTTTACTTTTGCAACGCGTGTTTATTTCCAAGAATTTTTTTAATTTTGTAAGAGTGTGTTTATTTCTAGCAACACGTTCAATTCTAAAATATTTATTTATTTCAGCAATGAGTGTTTATTTCAGCAAGTTTCTTATAGTTTATCTTTAATAAGGTTTTGGCCAGGAAATCCTATAGACACTGCAACGCCCCCCCCCCAAAAAAAAAAAATATAAATAATAAATACCTACGATAAATTACTAGATCACTAAGATTCTTCTTGTTGCATATAGCTTCAGACACACCCCTGGTGTGAATATGACATCAACTAAGAGTTGATTAAATGAAAAAAATAACGACACCCATCAAATCTATGCAAAATGAAAAGTTGAGTTATAACACTTACGTGATGAGGGCGATTGTTAATGTATCTATTTCTCAAAGGACAATAAACCAAGAGAGAATAGATTTAGGGTGGAGAAGGGGAAAAAATCTTTTCATAACTCACTTTAGGTGATATAAGAGTGCAAGTAAACCAATCCAACAAGAATAAGATCCAATCCAAGAGTCAAGGTGAAAGAAATCTAAGATTTGAGTGAGAAGATGCAAGTTGACGTAAAAGAGAAGAGAAAATGGAGAGTTATTGTATATCAATGTTATTTGTTTCTTTATAATGTGTGTGTGTGAAATTATATTTATAGTATTTACACCGATGTCATCGCCCATAGGTGAAGGCATCATCCATGAATTTAAAAATGTGTTGATGGAATCACCCATAGGTGATGGCATTGGCTAGGAAGGGGAAATGATAAGTGGTGTGTGCAATGTGTCATGAAGGATAGAAAAAAAGAAAAGAAAAATTAATATGGTCATGGTCATATAAGGTGCTAGATGGCTAGAAAAAAAAGTAAGAATATAAAAGAAAAAGAAGTTCATAAATAGGACCAAAATCCATTCTCTCTCCATGTATCATCCCTAACCCAATGGCTATGAGAATAACCATGCCCCTATCCTGGAACAAGCCCCTTAAGGCACCCATTCCCAAAAATATATACATTAGCGACCTCTAACCTAGATGATAAATTGTTAGTAATATATATGAAAATATAAAATGTGAAAAATTGGGTGTATACATATGTCCCAACTATTGATTACCGCTTTTCATAATATATTCACATGGGGTAGTCATTGGAAATAATGATACATAACAATGAAATAAAAAGTAGATGTTGAAAGTAAATAAATGACTAGATGAAATGAAATATACCCATCAATGTTTACCTGATAGTGTTAGTCGTCCTGCCACGTTTGGGTGTAATCCATGCTGCTAGAACCCAAGAGAAGTAAAAACTAAAAGGAAACACTATAGAATTATCAACAAAATAATACATAAATCACCTAGCTAGGGGCCCATAGGATGGATGTTGTAGGTTTATTTAATTAAGAGATGTAAGGTCAAAAAATGTGATCTTTAGATAAAGAGTGGGACAATGTATATAATATGTCAAAAGGAGTGGGATAGTATCATGATCCCAATGCAAATGATGGTGGATTTTTTGGAGATAGGGAAATAATATAACGGATATTTAAATATTGAGGGAGATCGCAGACAAATTTGAATAGAAATATTATGCCTATATAGGATTATTTTATATTTGGGCATTTCTAAGCGTGGAATTAAGAGAATTGAGCTCTGGAATTCTGAATTTGATATTAGTGTGATGATATGGCATGAGTACGAGGAGGAGGAAAGTGCTGATGATGAGGTGCATGCGACGGAGCATAACCACAGGTAAGTCGTTTCATTTAATTTTTCTAGGAAAATTAGGGAGAAGTTTGTATTTTTATGATTATGAAGATATTAGAGTGTCATTTTTAATTAAAATTGCTTCGGTAGAGAGGGTAGGATAAAATACAAGTGGGTTTGGGAGGGATTTACATTTAGTTTTTTCATTTAGTAGATTTTTGTTGTTTACTTTTTAAAATTTGGGGTCATATGGATCTCAACACCATCGCCCCCTTGAAACAAGAGAGTCAATGGCATAGGGGACCTTCAATAATTTTGATAAGATCCAATGGTGTAAGTAATATTTAGAAAAACATGTAATTTATTATGATTTTGGATATTAAATTGATTTTTGGGGAATTTATTTCCTAGTTTCTATTTATTTGTGAATGCAGGGAGATCAGAGGATATGCCTAAGGTGGGTGGTTGATTTGGTATGGCTTAATGGATTGATTTTTGGATTTATAGATTCCGAGGTGGAATAGATTCATGGATGGGACTTTAGGGGAATCATGTAGATGTGCAGGATATCGTTAAGCTTAGATTTACTACAGATGTTATTGACTGCATGGGATCCTTGAGCCAACACCTTTCGGTGGTGGGCAGGAAAGATAGTTGAGATGAATGTGACACTTTAGGATGTGTATAGGATATTAAATTTTTTGATTACAGGGGCTCGCATGTATTGTGATCTTATCCTGGATGTTACAAAGAGGAGGGCATTTACCATATGGGCCATAGGAAGCGAGACATATGACGAGAGGATGCTTAACATACAATATAATGTAATATGTGCGGAAAAGATTATAGTTATCCAAAAATTGGTTATGGGAATTACCGTGGCATACATATTATGCCACAAGGCATATGGGACCATTCTATTATATCTCAGGGCTATCTACAGAGATATGGTTGAGAAAGGTGCATTGTTCAGCTGGGGGACCACTATATGGGTGCAGTTGGTGTATGACTTATACAAGGTCTAATAAAGAGAACATAGGATCATGGGTCTCTTTATATTACTGATAACATGGATTTATGAGATATTTTTGATGTACTAGCCCATAAATATTTCATTGGTCATAGCAATAGATGCCCCGAGATTACTTTTTGGGCACATGGGCCGATAGTGAGAGCACTTTTTGCGTATCATTCATTACTACAAGTACATCTAGATGATGTCATATTTGAGCCCTACATGAGGAATGTTGATTAGTGGCACAATTAGCCCAAGAAATAAAGCTTAGATGTAGTTGATGAGGTTATGGGACATTACTTGTATTGGGTAGAGACCCATATGATGGACAAGGTACCCAGATATTTTGGGCAGCTAGATCCTGTCATGGTACCACCACTACCATCCTACTGAAAGTGACATGCAAGGTAGGAGGCAAGTATAATGAATAGTGTACCAGTGTTGCATATCTAGAGAGTATGGGCCATCGAAAAACATGGCCGAAAATAGATACGATGAGGTGGGGCAGCTCAGGACCCATAAGAGATCATCTTAGTTAAGATTTCAGATAAGGGATCCAATGGGGGACCTGCCAACTTGGACTCACGGGTGGGAGATACATGCATAGCTGGTCCTAGCACTAGAGGGAGATATGAGAGACAACCATCACCTTGAATAACACAAGTTTCAAATAAAACTTGGCATTGACTGTTTTTTAGCCAAATAGTTTTCTCAAAGTATCCCACATTTCCTTTGAGGTTTTCTCTAGATCGATATAATGCGATTTAGAATCTGAAAGAGAAAGGCCAATAATGTCTTTGCCTTTATCATCCCTCATTTCCCATTCTGGAAATTTGGTTGGATCTGAAGGTGCTGGTTATTTTCCATCTACTATCCTCCACATATTTTTATTCATCAATTGCATCTGGATCTTGAATTTCCATTTGTGAAAATTGAGACCATTGAATTTTTCCAATGGTATTTCCATTGTAAAAAAATACAAATGATACAACCTATTATTTACCCAACAGAATGCACATATATTCCTTCTTCAATTAGCTACAAAAATATTCCTTCACATTTCCATCAAGTATTCATGAAGCAATTTCTAAGGTGGAGGGTAATGGTAGCTTTCCTTCAATCTAGATCTGAGTATTCCATCACATGGGGAAAATAAATCTTCAGTCTTCAAAAACAATACAGGTCGACACATAAAGGCAAGGTCAGATCAAGTATGCTCCGATACCAAATGAAGGAGAATGTGTAGATCTAATACAAATAATATTCGTTATTGAACTGTTGCTATTACAAGGAATATTATATAGCCATGAAGGTATGCAAACTACCTCCTACAAACCAAGAAATAAATAACTCATTTAATCAATTTACGAGTGAAACAAATTAACAACATATTATATTATTATAACTATAAAACAATATAATATCTAAATACTAATTATTACATGAGCTAATTACTAGCATAATTATTCACATTACAATATTAATAATGTGAACACTACTATTATTTTCCTAATACACCATGGATGAGAGAGCATAGGATTCAATGACTAGGAGGTGGTTACCCAACACCACTTGGGATGGAGATGGCCTTATAGTTGCGAGAAATACCCAAGAATTGCTGGAGAAGAAATATGATTTTGCTACCCCGAGATAGATGGGAATAATATGTTGGATGGAGATCTCATTGATATGACGAGGTTGATGTGGTATTGGGCATCCATAGAGATGGTGAGATTGTCATCGAGAGATCCAAAAATCTAGGTATGTGTTATTATGATAATTTTATTTAGAAATATAAATGATACCTTTAATGAATTATATCATGAGATTTGTATTGATTAGTGGATTTTGGTTTTTATAGAGTGGATGATATAGGAGTGACACTCCCTGATAGAGAGTTCTCACAATAATATCATGGACTCGATATTGGATATACAGGATACCTTTTTCATGGTGAACCCCACAGTACCAGCACCTAGTGAGTTAGTGGGAGCTTTCGATTGGTTGGGGAGGTTTATTGAGCATTACATATATCAAGATATGCACATGAATTAGTAGGAATTGGAAACATATATGTTATTTTTTGGAGCTTATTGAAGGCATATGGTGCCTTGCTTTAGGAGTAGGTAGTGCATGTTTCATATGCCAGGAGTTCTGCAGAGAGGATTGTGAGACTAGAGGAAGAGCTAGTGAGATCACATAGAGATGACTCCGAAGCCCTATCTAGGGTGGAAATTTCTATCTAACCCATCCTGAGCATGTAGTGCGACATAATTATCACAAAACATTTAGAGACCCCCCAAGGGGGTGAGGATTCTTAAACCCAATTGTATATATATTGATGATGGATTATTATGTTATTTTTGTGTGTATAAAATTGATTTCATATATACATATATATGATTTTGATGAGGATGTTTATTTTTCGATATTGATACTTGTAAGTATAAATGATTCCTTGCTTATCGTTTTCCTTTCTTTCCTCATACATGTATATGGTAATACTCATGGTAAGTAGGAAGAATGATAATGATATTTAGGTAATAAATCCAGTGTGAGGGAAAATTAATAGGATATCCCAACCCACATGATGAAAAATAGATCCAAGAAAGTTCAAGAACCCAAGAGAGGATGCACAAGACTATGGCAATCCAGTAGGAAAGGACGAGGTGAATCAAATCCAAAATAGAAGGAATCAAGACCATGAAATTCTAATGGTTGGCTATGTTATAGAAAAATATAGGTGATGATAAACCCAAGAGGGGTAGAGATCCCCCAAGAAAGGATGATATTTTTGGAGATATATGAAAAAAACAAGGGGGGCGAGAGCCCAAGTAAACACAAGAGCTCAAAACAAAGAAAAAAAATTCAAGGTATTTATAAGGGATATATCTTTCCATAAGGGACAAATGATCATAGAGTATCGTCAAGTTAGTTTAAGATATGGCTTTAGGAATGAGTCATGAGATCCTATATGTAGTGTTGTGTGATAGAATATTGTTAGTGTACCTTAGATCTCATGGTTAATAAGGTGTCATCTATTTGATTCTCTAGTCAGGTGAGAATTTAATAACAAATATTTTACATGGAGGGATGGGGATCAGGATGAGTTCATGGCCCATGATTTATTTGAGGTTGATTTGGTCTAGGGGAAGGATAACATATTTTAGAGGAGTCAACTCTATGCTTCCTTCCATGTGAAAAAGACTCGGGAATTGGGAACTTTCTACGTGTGACCTAAAATTCTGCATAGGTATGTGAGAAGTAGTCATGGTGTGAACAATAAAGTGGGGCAGAGGTGGAGGGCCATGTAGCCTTTTGAGTTTGATGTCTTTTAACCTCATCTTAAACCTTCTTGATATTTATTTTTAGGCTCTGTAATCATATAGATTTTTCCCTGGAGCCTCATACCATGTATAATATGGATCTTCCCTAGAGGTTTGAGGAGCCATAAAGGTGAGAGGTAGGGGAGGATGTAAATGGATACTATGGGTTGGTATGGATGATATTGGAACATATTTTACTTCATCATCCATAATATCATCATATCTATATTCAAAACCAGATATACTCTCCCCTTCATTTATACGAGGAGGTATATCACGTGATCTAGTAGGATAATCATGAGGAGAGGGAAAGGCTAGTGGAACTATCTAAGGCTTGGGCATTAGTCTGCTAGAAGAAGGATCAACCAAGTGTGAGGAGTCTTGTTATATGATAATGATGTTCACCTCACTATTGGGAATCATTTTTAGGGTATTTTGGTAATGTTTGACTTCTTTATCATAAATTTGGGCATAACTAGCCAAATGGAGATCATTCAAAGCATAACTCTTGTCATAGTCAGGAGTAGAGATATCTATCACACAAGAATAAATTGTGGTTTCTAATTGAATCATTTTATCTGGTGGAGGATGAAGTGTATGTGAGATAGTAACAGGAATGGATGGATCCTTCTTATGAGGAAAAAAGTTAGGAGGAAGTTGGGATATAATCAGATATGGTAAATAAGAGGTGTTGATCATAATAGTGATCGCATTCGGTTCATCGTTACCAAAATCTAAGATATTGGGAGGTTTGTACCCAACCAATTCTGGATGACCCACATTTCCATGAAGAGAATCAATAGGATAGTTGAAGTGAAAATATTTGAGAAATGGGATAGGAGATAATTATTCAAGGATCAAAAATTTATATGTCCCTTTTTTTAAGAGCTTCGTAGTTTTAAGGATTTGGGTCACTTTGAATCTTATAGATACCCCCTTGATGATAAAATTTGACACATTGATATGTAGATGAAGTGACCACATGCATACAATGGGTCCAAGGTACTCCTTAGAGTATATTATAAGATAAAGGTACATTAATACCATGACCTTTATATGTACGGTCCTAGGAGGAATAATGATGAGCAACCAAATGTAGCCCATGGGAGGTATGTTTTGAGAATCATAACCATTACAAGTAGTACATGTGGTTTTTAGGTTGCCTATTGAGTAATCAAGAGCCTTAATGAAATATAAAGAGGCCACACATGTATCAGAACCTTCGTTGATGAGAGCATGCTTAACTTTGTTTTGATTAATTTATATGGAGATGAAAATTGGAGGATCATCTACCCGAAGCAATAGTTCATCTAGAATCATAGCAGCTATGGGGAAACAGATACAGGTTTGAGTTTTTGTGGTAAGATATGTATAAATGGAAATCTCCTCTAATTGACAGTGGATGCTTTCTTTTGAACCATGGAATGTAGGATACTTTCCCAAAGTATGAGGAAAGGGGATGTTCATGTCAAAGAGATCAGTCATAAGGAACTTGCGGTGGCAAGGTGATGTGCATAAGATCTCTAAAAATGGAAAATATATCAGCAAATGAGAAATTTCTTATAGAGGATCCCAGTCGTCATGGTTGGACTAAGAAATAAGCTGAGAGTACCAAGGATCTTCAGAAATAGGCTCAGAAGGAGGTGGAGAAATCAAGGATACTTTAAAAACTAATTTTTTTTAGGATCTATGCCATCATCCTAGTCAAAGGCACCTATGATTAGAGGAATATTTTTAAACACCCTCGACTCTATAGCAGTGTTTTCATAGGAGCCGATGGCATATGCAGAAGATGGGATTTTTTATTTGGTAACCTGATTAAGAAAAAACAAGGGTAGATGACCTTGTGAGTATTATTTTGAAATGATGGAGGATATTCAAGTTCTATGTATACTACAACATGCCTCACTTCATTAATAGAAACCATGTTTTTGGGAGGATAATCAAGATAAACTATTTTATTAAAGCATTTTCTAGTTTTTTAGAGCTTTCACCTATACTACAGTTAGGCATAGGATTAAAGAAGACTTCTAGTTGTTCATTAGCTTAGTTAATAGCATTATGAAAATATTTTTTATTTTTGGGCATCATCAGCCTTGACCATTTCGGTAAAATGTTCTCTAGTGATTACATCATGATCAAATTGATGACCTAGGAAGAATGTAATGGCATTCGTGTGAAGGGCATGACAATTTTATGAGAATGACCCTAGTTAGCGTGTAACCAACAAATTTTTTTATCATCATGACATTGAGGGATAAGTGGAAAAGGATCAAGGATTTGACTAAATGGCTTAGGAATGCATCATCTCAACTCATCCTTCGTTAATGGTTGATAATAAACATTCTAGTTTCTATTATTTTTAGCAATCTGATCAATATTGAGGACATTCATACTTACAGAATCTATAAGAGGAAGAGTATATGAGACTCTTTCATCTGTGGCATTCTTTTTATTTTACCTTTGGAGGATTTACACTTATTTGGTTGTTTGTGCTTTAGGAGGATCCTTCTCGAACTCCTTCATAAGGTATTCTTGTCTTTTAGCTTGTTCAAAAGCTTCATCTAAGTAAGAGATAAATATCTAACCTTATATTGAAGGAGAGGTTCTAGAGCTCAAAGGAAAAGTTGGAATATGATATCATTTGGCATATTAGGTTCTTCTTTAGTAGACAAAGTCTTCAAAATTTTGATAAATTCATGCACTGAATCATTCTCATGTTGTTGACAGTTAATAAAACCATTGATGTTATTCTCGGGTAGATCATTATATTGGAACTCATTGACTATGGTTGTTACCAAATATTCTAGCTTCACTATGGAGTTAGGGGGTAAAATATGATACAAATCTAAGGCATCCCTAGTAAGAGTCTTAACTAAAATATTAGTTACAGCATAGGAGTTAACTTTAATCCATTCCGTATAAATGTTACCAAAATATTTGATGTGGAGAGTGGGATCGGTTTAATGCCTCTAATATTCATGTTACCAATATAGGGTGCTAAAGGCTCTTATTGGAATGCCCAAAAAAAATGTATGAATAAGAGGTTGGGAAATAAGTACCCCATTAGGTACATTAGGTAAGGGAGGGGAAAGTGTACCACTAAATCCTATTTTGGGATGGTTAACCATTTGAACCATATTAGTTTGAATTTGGAGAAATTGAGCTACAAAATCAATTTGTTGTTGACTCATTTTGTCTATGAGTTGAAGGATGAGATTAGTAGGGTCAAAACCAAATGAATTCTCAGATGGGCCTTCTATAGTGGATTTCCTATTTTCTACCCTACTGTCAAGTTGTTTAGATATGAGGTCAAGAAGATGTTTTGGGATCGCTGATTCGAGTTCCCCCTTATATTGAGGAAATTTGTAAAGAAATTTTCGAATCTCATGTGGAATATTAGAGGTATCATAAATCTGATCCTATTCCACTTCATCCCCTAATGTGTTATTAGTGTAGGTGTTATACTTATTTCTATTGAATGCAACCATATAGCAGTTTGTGTAGAAAGTAAAATTAGATTTTGTATGATTGGTTTCTTGAAATTCCTACACATCATACTAACAGAGCTCCAGGCCCAAATACTCCATGATGGAGAGATGATGTGGCCCAAAAAAATATTAGAAATATATGTTACCCACATAATTGGTCTTTTAAAAAGGGTTATATAGGGGCCAAAGGTGTCTAGGATAAAATTTGGAAAAGAAAGACATGATCAACTTTGCATAGAATTGACACAAGGGCCAATAATGTCTGGGAAAATTTATTTTTTTAGGATTTTTTAGATTTTTAAGTACTAGAATTAGATAAAACTAAAAATGGATGATTTTAGTGAGTTGTTCTCAATGACAAGGTATAAAATGAGGTTCACGTCAGGTTCACCAAGAATGTATGGGAGGAAAACATGTGTCTAAACAACATGACTCCTATCATCTGTTCAACTAGGGTATTGAGGCAACAAGTAAGAGACACACAAAGACTGACACACAATAGATAGAATTCAAAGGGGGTACATGGACCACTAAGATCGAATACCTAAAGGGAAATAACCCTTATACTAGGAAATCCTAGGGTTTCCAAGGCCCATGGTCGAAAAAGAGGAAGGATCCCTATTGGGGTATCAGAATTATGAGGGTGATTAAGAACAAAATAAACATACAAGATCTATGCTAACCAAAGTAAAGCATGTAACATAAAATAAATATCTGAATAACACTATACTAACTAAACATGTGCATAACATTTTATATTAACATGTGCGTGATAAAATATATAGTAGACTACTCTATGCAAAATGACAAGTCTAGTTAGAGAACTTACCTATTGGGGGGATGGTTGTTGATGCATCTATTTCCCAAAGGAAAATACACCAAGATAGAATATATTTTGGGGGGAAGGAAAAAAATCCTATCCTAACTCACTATTGGTGACCCAAGAGTGCAATCAAACTAATCCAATAAGAATAAGATCTATTCTAAGAGTTAGGGTGAGAGAAATCCAAGAGGTGAGTAAGGAGATACAATTTGATGCAAAAGAGAAGAACAAATGGAAATTTCTTATATATTTTTGTGATGTGTGTCTTTTTTATGTGTGTGTGTGTGTGTGTGTGTGTGAAATTTTCATTTTAGTATTTATACTAACACCATCATCCGTAGGTGAAGGCGTTGGCCAAGAATTTAAAAATGTGCTGATGAAATCACCCACAGAAGATGGAATCAACTAGGGATGGGAAAGGACAATTTCTGTGTGCAATGTGTCATGAAGGATAGAATAAAATCAAGTAAAAATTAATATGGTCATATTCATGTAAGGTGTCAGAAGGGTGAAAAGAAAATTAAAATAAAAAATTTCATAAATAGGACCAAAAGCCATTCTCTCTTCATGTATTATCCCTAACCCAATGGTTGGGTGAATAACCATACCTCTATCCTAGAATGATCCCCTTAGGGAATCCATTCCAAAAAATAGATGAATTAGTGACATCTAACCTAGAAGATAAATTTTTAAGTAATAGGTTTGAAAATATAAAACGTGAAAAATTAGGTGTATACAGGAGACAAATATATGATTCTCTCAATGCCTACTAATGACTATACAATATAATCACCTTAGCAAAAACTCAAGAGTAAAACTAGAGCACCCCAAAATTTTTAAACAAAAACAACAACGAACAACTAGAATGAAGAAAAACCTTCATTCTTATACAAAATTTATCAAGAAGGGAATATACCAATATTCCCCACAAGAAACCCTTTAAAAATATAAAAAATGCAGGAAAAAGACCTCAATCCACCAAAATGAGAATGAATACTTCTCCAACTAAAAAGATTTGATCTTGATACACCAAGATAAAATATGTTTGGATTATGATGGGGTTTATAGATAAGGGAATAATATTATTTTTACTACTAAACTTGATTTTTTATCTTTTTTTAATGTCATCATCATGTGTGCATTCTCAAGGATATTTTATTACTTGTTTCCATCATTTGATTTGATTCATTTTTTTGGAAGAATGATGGATAGGAAAGAATAAATAATGAGGATGAAGAATAAAAATTGAAGGATAATTCAAGAAGGGTTGAGATCAATGTGTTCACTCTCTACCTTATTTTCTAGCTTATTTATATATGCATTAAGACATTTAAACATACGCAAAATGGGGCCTTCATTTGACCCTGTATGCTAGAGAGATTATTTCTTGTTTGGATAAGATATTGTCTATTTTAGAATAAATAAATTTCTTCTTTATTCTCTTGGACAAATTATTGATGCAATCCTCTAAAATAATAAATATTTGAAATAATGTATAATCAAAATATTTTAGAGCACCTAAATCCCCTACAACATGCTGCTTCAAGATTTCGATCAACTTTTCTGCATCTGTAGTTACTAGATTTTATACACCTTCGAGGGGGAGATTTTTTTCAATTTTGGATTCAATATCATTAGTATATTCCCCTTCTTTCTCCCTTATGCTTTGGATATTTCTTATGTTGTCTTCCAAAGTTTCAATTCACATCTTAATAGCCCCCTCATATTCATATTGCTTTCCTTTGTAATTTGGGGTATTATTCCTTCCTTTTCAAATTCTTAATCATTCATGGTAGTAATGGCCTCAAGATTTGGCAACATGCCATCTTAATACTCCACTTCATCTCCATATTTTTCAATTAGTGCTTTTCCATCCTCTATTTTCTTGGAAACCTATTTTTAGCACTCAATCGCTTCCTTTATGACTTGAATGCATCTACTCACCAATTCCTCTTCCGAGTTTTTATTGTGTTCCCCTTGTTTTTCAAATCTTCAACACTCTACATTACTTCAGGGGTGATATCTGTTACAATTTTATGGCCTTCCTTGGGGGGTTTTAACGATTTCTGCACATAGGTTGAAAATATGTCAATGTTCTCCTTGAGTTTCTTCTTGGTTTCTTTTTCTTTATCCATCCTTTGAAAAATACCTCACATTGCCACACATAATTCATGCTTTAGACCCTCAGTAGTTTGTTTCTATAATGGGACTTGAGTGATCTAGGATACTGATGGTGTAGCTTCATCCCTTGAAATATCACCTCGTGGAGTGTAAATCTCCACAAATTTGTCTCCTTGTGGCCCTAACATCATTTCTGAGATGAATATGGCCTTTTTGGTTCTCTAGATGGTCTAAAGGAGACGATATTCCTACAGTCTAATTATTCTATTTTTACCTCCACATTTTTATTTCTTGAGATTGATGCTCCTAACCATCCCTCACTTGGAGTGCTACCTTTCCCCCCTTTTTTGGGAGGCACTCGGGACAATCATAATCTCTTGTGATTTGGAGATTATAAGGCAAGAGTCATGAAATTGTAGTTATGGTGTTTGCACATTTTCTATCATTTGTACTTAGGTTTCCTCCTCCTTTTCCCCTCGATAATTTACTTCCTCTTCTTTCTCTATGGAAGGGTGTGAGGCACTTACAACTATCATTTGTACCACTTCTACTTCAATCTCTTATTCCTTGGGTGGAGAATATCTTTTAGATGGCTTAACTTGTTTTTCCTATTGACTCTAAGCTTCAATTCCCATAACTTCATGAGTTGCGATTATTACTTCCACCATCTCTGGGTCTTATTAGAGAGGACCTATGCTTGTTGATTGTTCATCATTTATTAATTAAATCTTTTCAACACTTGGTTTCTCAACATGTGTTACCATTGGTATCTCTTCCATGACATATTCCTCATGAGATGTTGGGGATTTTTCCTCCACTAAAATTGGTGTAATCTTAGTAGGTGAAACTTGTATATCCTCTGAGTGAAGTTTTACTCCCACATCCTATCCTAATCCATGTAAAAATTTAGTAAATACTTGTTTATGGGATGAATCTTGCACTTCCTTTCCACAACTCCAATTTTTGTAGCTTGTCCTTCATGAGTTACGATTAAAATAGGGGATTCTTGTGATAATGGAAGTGGGGTAGTATTAAATACCTTGGGAATATCTAAAAATTTGGAGGGATATTCAAGGATTGGGGAAGATCCTTACATGGTTACACTTGTGGTTGTTTAAATTACAAGTGTTACCACCTTTACTCTCTTTTTCCTCACAAAGTGCTTAGTCACCAGCTCCTCCACCTCCTCAAGAATGGGTTCCAATATTAGACTCACCCTTAGTTATTTTAGTTAAATACTCCTCATATTTTTCCCCTTCCTAGATGATCCCTCTGTAATTGAGAATGATGCACCTTCTTGTGTCTTCTCATGATGAACATTTACCTTGTACCTTAAGGTAGGATGGGGTACTCCCTAGAGTGGAGTTGCTTGAGTTATTGGGGCATCCTTCATTACCTTCTTCACTAACTCCTTATCATTTTGTGTTAATTGAGATACATGAGTACTAGTCTTGTTTGTACCTACACTCAATTCCTCCATTGTTACCAAGGTTTTTCTCTTTATAGAAATATGAGGATATTTTCCTTTTAATGGATCCAATCTAGTTGTTCCTTTCTGTATACATCTAATTTTCAACGCTTTAGATTTTCATACATGTTACTAAAAAATTCTCCTTCTAGGTTAGAGGATGATAATGCATATATTTTTAGAAACGGGTGCCTTAAGTGGCTCATTCAAGGATAGGTTATAGTTATTCTTGTAACCATTGGGTTAGGTATGATACATTGAGAGAGAGAGAGAGAGAGTAAATTTTGGTTGTATCTATATTCTTATTTCACTCTTCACTTATTATTTTCCTCCATATTCTTCTGACATATTATTTTTTCATGACCACATTTCTTTTGTTTTACATTCACTATCACTTTTCTTCCCATGACACTTTGTAAATTCATTTTTTTCTTTTTCATCCCTAACTAATGTCATTTCCTGCAAGTGATTGCATTGGTGTAAATTTAAATCCATATCTGACACCTTCGTCCGTAAGGCATGGAATTGGTATAAAGACCCCAACTCAAATTTTCATCAATTTCATCATCACATTAGATAAAAGGAAATCACCAATATATTTTCTCTCTTGCTCCAACTTACATATTTTCACTCAACTCTTGGATTTCTTGCATCCTTACTCTTGGCTTGGAGTTTATTCTTATTTGGATTGGTTAACTTGCACTTTGGGTCACCTATAGTGAGCTAGGAATGCATTGTTTCCTATTCTCCACCCTAGAATCTACTATCTCTACATGTATGGTCCTTTGGGAGATAGATGCATCAATGACCTCCCTCAACAGGTAAGTGCTTTAACATGAATTTTCATTTTGTATAGAGTAATATTTGAAATATTTGTTGGTATTATATGTTAGCTTAGTATTTTATGCACATGTTAGGTTAACATATTGTATTTCAATTTTTTAATTTGTGTTACATGTTTGACTTTGGTTAGCTTAGGATTTACACATTTATCTTTCTCTTCATTACCCCCATAATGTTGATATCCCAATAAGGTTCCTTCCTCTTCTTCTACTTAGGGCCTTGGAAATATTAGCTTTTTCTAGTGTAAGGGTTACTTCCCTTTGGGTATGTGATTTTAGCTGTCCCTTTACCCCCTTTAATTTTATCCATTGTGTGTCGGTCTTGGTGTCTCCCTTACTTGTTTCCTCAATACCCTCATTAAATGGATGATAAGAGTGCATAGTTTCTAAACACATTTTTACATGTCATACATCCTTGGTGAACCTGACGTGAAACTTAGTTTACACCTTCTGATCAAGCACAACTCTTTAAAATCACTGATTTTTCATTCTTATCTTATTTCAACCCTTAAAATTTAGAAAAACCCCTAAAAATTTAATTTTACTAGACGTCATCGGCCCCTATGTAAATTATTTACAAGGTTGATCATGTTTGTTCTATCCACACTTTTCCACAGACGCCTTTGGCCCCTATGAAACCCTTTTTACTTAGATGATTTTGTCAATATCCTATTATTACAAGATTTTTCTAGGTCAGATCAGCACTCCATCATGAAGTATCTTGGCCTGGGCTCTCTAACTCTGATGAAGAGTCATTTCAAAAAACACATCACCTAGAATCTATTTTTCCCTTCTACTCAAATTGTTGTGTGGTAGGAGCTAACAAAAAAAATTATAACACCCACAACAATAATATATCAGGTGATGAAGAGGAAGAGATTCAAATTGAGGATGTTTTTTATCTTCCACTTGAGATTCAAAAATTCCTTGATAAGTTTCCTCAATACAAAGGGGAACCTAAGTCAATAATTCATAAACACCTTTTTGAATTTGTATCTGAGTATCTTGATAATAGGGTGGATAGATGGAATGTTACTATAGCAGGCTCATCTGAAATGATTCTAGCTCTGACCCCACTAATATTATCTTCCATCTTATAGACAAAATGAGTCAGCAACAAAGTACCACTATGGCCCATCTCCTCCAAATACAAACCAACATGGTTCAAATGGTTAACCATCCTAATCTAGATTCTGGGGGTACAATTCCCCCTCCCTTGCCTAATGGACCTAATGCGGTGCCTATTTCCCAACCTCCCATTCACAAAAAAAAATTCTGAGTATTCCAACAAGATAATCTACCCCCTAAATTTCTAGCATGGATATTGGAGGCATTACCCCTTCTATCTCTTATAATGGATTAATTGATCCTACTTTACACATTAAATACTTTACTAATTTT
Organism: Taxus chinensis; assembly: GCA_019776745.2. Classification (NCBI taxonomy): domain Eukaryota; kingdom Viridiplantae; phylum Streptophyta; class Pinopsida; order Cupressales; family Taxaceae; genus Taxus; species Taxus chinensis. Next base: position 472,193,457 of record CM034148.1, on the reverse strand, counting down.
TATAAACAATCGATCAAATTCAAATCTTATGCAGCCACTAAAATTTTAGCTAAGACTCTTACTGTTGATGCCTTATAATAGTATCACACTTTACCCCATAAATCCGTAATGGAGCTAGAATCCCTAGTTAATGAGTTTTAATATTATGATTTTCCAGAAAATAGCATCAATGCTTTTATTAATTGTCAATAACACAAAAATGAATCAGCTCAAGAATTCATTAAGAGTTATAAAACCCTATATTCTAAATAAAAACATAATATGTTGAATGATAGTTTGTTCCAACTCTTCCTTTGATCCCTAGAACCTCACTTTTAATATAAGGTTAGGTATTTTTATCCTACTTCTCTCAATGAAGCTTTTGAGTAAGACAAAAAAAATTATTAATTCATGAGGGAATTTTAGAAGGTTCCTCCCAAGACTTGAGAAATTAACAAATACAAATCCTTCAAAAATCAAAGAACAAGAATGCCATGGATGACAAGGTCTCAGATACCCTTCTTCTTATGGCTTATTCAAATAGGAATGTCTTTAACATTGAGAAAAAGGCTAATAAAAATAAGAATCAACCTACTTATTATCATTCATTAACTAAATATGGCTTAAGACGACATATTCATAAACCATATATTCATTTCCCTGATCCTTCTCAACTAATCCCTCAATGGCATGATGAGAATAATTTTTTTTGGTTACACGCCAATTAGGGCCAATCTCATGAAAATTTTCACACCCTTCACATAGTTGCCATCAAATTATTCTTAGGTCCCTAATTTTACCATGATACTATCACTAGAGAGTGTTTGAATTATATTATTTTATTTTACCAAATAGCCCAAGACACACTGGCACAAAACTCAAGTAGTTTTTAAGGGCTTGCCCAAACCACGCAAGGGTACCAGGTCCCTTTTTTATGGCATCTTTGTCAAGGAGTTAGTATGAAGAGACATATAATCCATAATCATAACAACAATGTAATGATAAACCATAAACATATCGAGATCACAACTATATGCAAGAAAGAACTAAACAAGAATCAAGATCAGATCTACCATACAAGATCCAGAAACAAATATGTCAATAACCATTATCTAGCCACAAAGATCCATTGTATTAATCACTATAAAACACAGAAAGCAAATACATACATAAGAGTATCACCATAGGTCATGTGCACCCATAAACCAGAGTCATAACCTTACAAGCATTCATGGGATACTAAATCCTTGAAAATTAATACATATATATAGGGTTTGGTAATTTACCTTCACCTCATATGCATCCTCAAAATAGAGTGCATGCTAAAAATAGTAATGCAATGTTACAAGATAAATACAAAAGCATGCAATCTATCTAATAATAACTACATATTTAATCCTATCATTAGCCTAAAATTTTGCATGTCATTTGATCTTCTACTTGTTCAAATTAGCCTTTCCTTAGTAACTAAGTCTTCATACCTTTGTATGCCCCACACTCATACCTATCTTTAGCCCATTGTAATCAAAACGACTAAGTCTCGACCTCATATTTTCCTGGGAGCACCCTTTTCTACTACATTTGAATGTGTACCTATGTGTCCCATGTTCACGCACCCTCACCTTATGCACCTTCAGCACTTAGGTTGTAATTCATCAACCCAACATTATCCCACACTTTCTTCATTACCACCCTCGATAATGGGTAACCATGATTTATCTCTCCATGAATAAATAATAAAGAATAAAAGAATAATTGTATAAACATAATGAAAGAATACATGGGCACTCTATCCTTCTGAAGGTAGAATTAACTCAAGATACTCACTTTTGATCTCTTCCTCTAACTTGTTATAATCACTAAGAGCCTTATTCATCTTGTACGAGATGTCTGCGAGTAATCCTTCCATCTCATCCATAGTCATGTCTTCACCCTCATTCTGAAACACCTTAAGGACATTTGTTAGAATCTATATTATCACATCCATCACATCCATGCCTCATGTTATGATTTTCCCTATTTCCTTAATTCTCTCCTTGTGAGGGTCCTGGGATGTTGTAAGTGCATCACACTTTTTTTATACTAAAGTAAGCCTCTCCTCCTGCCTAAGTGTCTCATTTTTCTTTCCTGCAAGGAATACATTCTACTCCACCATATTCCTTATCTTGATTATTGCCTTTGGATCTGTGCACATTTTTAAAGCCAAATATTCCATGTTAAAATCATCTTTCAAGGTCTGGAGCATAGAATTATACCCTATGATTCAGTGCGCTATCATTTCTTTAGTTATTTCCATTGGTGCTACACCATCCTTTGATTTTGGCATCCACACTATACCCTTATCCAACACCATGTGAACCAATGTGTATAAATAATGCATAGCAAAGGGGAATCTCTCACCCAATATCTCTTCCAAATGCAGCCTTTCTAGTAAAATTTCATCACCAATCTTCTCTGTCATATCAAGTACTGCCTATGCCTTCAAATCAGCTCCCTATTTTTCATCTGTTATGTTCTTAATCTCTACTTCTTTTTCCTTTCTATCTTCTAACAAAGGAAAAAAAAATTCCTCTTTATCTATATTTCTATGCGTAACCTCTATAGATACCTTCGTCAATGAATTACTTACTTGTTCATCTGAAAATTGATTCATCTTGATTGTTAGATGGTGGGAATGTGGGGATTTCTTCATCCTTCGAGAGACACATGATTCTTCAAACACATAAAATTAGGCTCATCCATTTAATTTTGTACACTCCATGATAATTTCTTATGGGTGCATGTGGTTTCCATCTCGGGATCCATCAACTCCCAGCCATAAAGCTCTTCAAGATCTAAAGTACTTTAGAAACTAGTGCGAATGATCTTAGTAGGATCATTGATATAAATAGTTGTAGGAGTTTTATACATTTCTTCATCATTCTCCCCCCTGAGATTTTTCCTTTTAGAATATGCACTTTCGCATCAAGCACTGGTCCCTGACTAGTATGTGTGTCAGTAGGCACATTGGATGGTTCACCATTATCTTCACCCTTCTTTGTATCAACAATGCCACTACCTACTTCCCTTTCTTCCAACCCCTCTACATCATGTTTCAATTATTTTCCCTGAGGTTCTTCTGTATCCACAGTGTTAACAGGATTCTTGTATGTGTTGTGTTTTGATTTCTCACTCTGACTATCCTTAGTCGGGATGTACTTGCGCCTTTTATTTTCTGGTTCTTCTTTCACAGAAGAATTTCTAGATGACCTCCTCGGTGGTTGTGATGGCCTCACACCCACTCTTTTAGTCCTTGTTCTCCTCAGTACTCTACTAAATTATTGGTCCCCAGCCCCCTCTTCTTAACCTATCCCTAGAGTGCTTGTTTCCACCACTTCTTCTTCACCTTCTTATTTCCTTGGAGGAGTTGGCTCATGCATTCTCTTCTCTCCTATAGTTGGATGCCTTCTTCTACCATGTTTTAGGCCACCATTATCTTCCCTTAGTTCTTCCTCCTATTCTTCTCCTTCATCATCATGGGGAAAAGTCGACTCTTCATCCTACAACATGCCCATAATATGTTTCCACTTGGGAAATTCAGGGAGCTTGAATTCATTCTCAATGTATTTTAAATTTTCCAACTTGGGCTTAAGGTAGATGTATACCTTAGCCACTCCAGCCTTCCCAATTACCAGACACATAGAATTGATATTGATATCATCTGAAATTATCTTCTAAATGTAAGCAGACTTACCATGGTAGACATATGCCTTCTAAAGTGTATGATAATCATACTCTACTTTATCTGCATTGAAGATCAACCTGCATGTGTTTGAAAAAATATGTAAAGGTTCCTATAAATAGTGCGTTGTGAAGGCATATGGAAGCTTTCACCATGGTATCCACTTCCCATCCTTCATTCCAAAGTGCCCTATGCAAAAATGTTGGTAAATAGAAAATTGATCCTATTTCTCCAATACCAAAGAAATATCCTTGGGTATTCTCCACTCATATTCAAATGCAACTCAAAAACGCTCACACTAGAGTCCTATCCTTTACTTGTACAGTCCACTCATGGTTCCGTAACATGTATACTTTACAAATATATCTGCACGGGACTTCTTTTCTTCTGGTTATTTCTAAATATTATCTTTTCGCCCATCGGGCATTCTAATATCTACAAACATAATGGATAAAAGGATAGTGCCAAAATTTATCTTATCCCCTTGGTGTGCCTCTGTAATGATAGTATCAGCAATGAATTTGGAAAAATTGTAAATGAATCCTATCATCTTCTTGGAAAATGTGCAACCATATTTTATTCAATTATGACCAATGTTGTTGATTTTTCATGTTGATGAGGAGTTACGTTGCTACTAGAGTGATAGGGTATTTCTCCAACTTACAGATATCCATTATGTGCCCTCCCTTCACATAAGAAATCACTTTCTTGGTTTCCTCTACCCCTTCATCATCAATAAGATAACTACTGATATTAGTGCCTAAAATTCTCAACCCTGTCAATCTCCCAATAAAGGGCGCATGAAGTCTCATTCTCCATGTAGGAAAATAAAAGAAGTCCTCATGGACTCGGGTCATCAACCATTGGTAAATATTTTCTAGATTTCTAAAATATGGGAGCTCATAGATCTGTAAAACTCCCACATTTGATAGCAATTTCTCTCTTGCATCATCGTAAACGGCCATGTAATTTTTTGTTCGTAGAGTTGTTTTCACCACTATAATTTTTTATAATTCATCCTTGTTATCCTTTTTCTGATGGTTGTAGTCACTCACTTTACTACATCAGAGATGGGACTCCCAATCTTGCCCCATTAATACCCATTCTAGGTACAACATTTCTGAAAATTGACTCTTGGGGGTATCTTCCACCTCCTCTTATACTTCCTTTTAACTCTTACCCCTTGTAGTCTCTCTAGGTGCTCGCTTTGATACCATTGTGATAATAAAATAGTGTTCTTGCAATCAAATTGAGCTCTGCAGCTTAAAACCTGTGTGCCCTAGCTTCAAAATTGAACCCTAACTTATCTATTTACTTCCCCACACACCTTTCGTTCACTCAACCACTCTCTCTAATGGAGAGCCAACCAATCCCATGCACAAATCTAGTTGGTTCAATCTCTATCACAGCTCTCTTGCACGTTCTCTATGCCACTCGCTCATCAACTCGCTTGAACATTTCAAAATACAAGGTCAAAATGATAACACAAGCCTACCTTTTATAACTTTTATAAATTCCTCCACATTTATTACTCTCCACCTACCACCATACTCAGTATTAAATGGAATTTATTTCCTTTTCCATGCCCCAATCATAACCTTTAGGCATGCCCACTACTTTTCAGCCACAAATTCCCTTGCGTGAGTCTTCATGCATCAAATTTCCTATCCAATGTTCCTCAAATCAAGTAGTTTCCACTTATGCATGCTACCTCGCATTACACTACATGTCCATTCATCCACACATGGTCTTTATTCATGAGTGATTTCTCTTTATCTACACCCTTACTTCAAGTACCTACACAATATTTCTCTATGCATACCCATATTCCACATAACATTTAAACTTGGCCAATTTATCATGTATATACTCCACCCCATGATAAAAGTATGTGTGGTCCTCTACACATGAATTCAATAGATAGTAATCAGATTCTAGTGCATAAACATGCTTATTACAATAACAAAAAAACTAAATTAAGAAAGCATTGTGATGAGGAAAGGAAAACATATAAAGGAATGAATTAAAGGTAAATCTAATCTAACTGGAAATGATGCCTTATTACAAAAACCAAAAAGACTTATTTATAGTAGGGCTTCAACCTAATCTCGTTGAAATAACCAAGAAAGCATGTTCCATCTAACACTTGTAACTGGAAAGTTCCTGAATCAAGTATATAAGTCACAACATGTGGTCCTAACTAATGCACTTGGAACTTTCTAGGATGGCACAAAATTTTTGAATCATACAGAAGAACCATCTGTCTAACTTCAATCTTCTTATTCTTAATATTCCTATCATGTCATGCATTTTTCTTGGCCTTTTTTGTCTTCTTACTCCACCTAGAAATAACATGTCTTTCATCCAATTACATCAGTTTATCAATTTTCTCTTTAAGTGCATGTTCATCATCCATACCTCCTACATGTGCAATATGTAGGGATGTTGACATAAATTCCACTGAGAGAACAACCTCCGCGCCAAACACCAATTTAAAGGGTGTGGCTTTGTTCAATATTTTCTAAGTTATTTTGTATGCCCAAAGTACAGCAAAGACTTTATCATTCCAATATTTCCTTCCAACATCAAAAATATTTGTCAATGTATGTCCCGATATCTTGTTGAAAGCTTCAACAGTGTCATTAGCATGTGGGTGATAGGGTGTTTTTTATGATGTTCCACCATAAATTATTCCAATATTATTAGGATGGTCTCATTAAGAAAATGAGTGTCCCTATCACTTGTCAGAATCAGTGGACATCCATACCTTATAATTATGTTCTCCCATAAGAACCTTGTTGTAGTAGTTGGCATGCAATCCTTTGAAGGTGCTGCTTTTTCCCACCTTGTAAGATAACATGTACAAGTTATAATTTAACATGATCCATTACTTCATGTGGGTGGGTAAATAAGACCAAAAGATTCAATTACTCACTTTTCTAAAGGTTCTACACTAGTAATAGACCTCAAAGGCATTTTATCTCTATGACCAGGATTTCCTAGGTGCTGACAATGGTCACAGGCCTTACAATACTCTATACAATCCTAGTAAATCATTTCCCACCTCCAAAGGTCTACCAATAAAATCTTGTTTGTGGTATCATTTCTTGCATAATTTCCACCTGCAATCCCACCATGAGCTTCCTCCATAATGGTAGTATGTTCATGATCAAATACAAAGTGACACAAAACTTCATCTCGGCCCAACTTATATAAATATCCACTAATTAACATGTAAGGAGTGACACATATAACAAGTTTTTTCTTCTCAAAATCCTTCATCCCCTCAGGAACCACACTTGTACACAACAATACAAAAATATCCTATAAGTTAGAGGGCATGTATTTCAATCTAAATAGTTGTACATCTGGTATTGTATCCTTAATTCTTTGCATGTCCTCACCTGAGTAAATCCCTGATAAATTATCTACTCTTAATTTACTCTTTCTTGGCAAAAATTTAATTTAATACATAGTACTGATTTCATCAATGATGTCCTCTTTAGGTTCTACATCTATCCCAATGTTGACCTTATTTGTTTTCATAGGACCATGATACACGTGTGCCTTATTATCTGCGTTGTCTAAGACCTCACGCATATCTACAATGTGGTCAACCTCCAAATTATCTACTTCCTCATCATCAATCATAGAAACTAGTTTACCTTTCTCTTTTTCCAACTAGGCGTGCCCAAGTTGTTCTTCATCTACCTCTTCTTCATCAAATAACTTCTTTGAATATGACTCACCTAGTAATTACTTAATAATCTCCTCAGCCTTTACACTATCTCCCATAGTCAAACACTTCATAAATTGTAATTCCTCATTCACTAGTGGTTTATTAGAAAAATAGTCAAAGGTCTTAATCATAACTGCAGTTAGTTCTTTCCAATTCCTTGTTTCTCGATTCAACTCCACATAAACATACCATGTGTGTGTGCAACCATGCAAAGTGAATTAGAACTTACACACCCACAATGAATGTGGTAGGGCCTCCTACCCCTCTTTCCATATCCTCTCACACTTGTGGACGTGATGCAAAGCTTTGGCCCTCCCATGAAATTCACATGTCTTCGTAGGCACATTTTTCCTAAGAAATCTAGTAGAGAAAGTGATTCTCACATCTCACCACTCTAAAAGACTATCTCTGTGTGTAATCCATTAGTGTGTTGTTATCCCATGCAAGGTATATACTAAAATATTCCTTCTCTTCACTTGATATTTCCACTGGGATTCTATAGCATGTAGAAACATGTTAGGATTTATGTTGCCAATGTACCTTGGTACCTGGTTATTGCCTAAGTGCATAACATAATGCAACATGATTATGGAAGTAACTACACTCTTCATCTCATACCCAACCATTTCATAAGTCCCATGTACCTAGTTTTCACAAGAAACGTTGCTTGTATCACTCATATACTATGCATCATCCCATTGAATAACACTTTCCTTTGATGGCTCAAGCAATTTCAATATCCCTAATGGTGTGAACACAAATTTTGTTAAAATATTATTCACTCAAGGGTTCTACATAAGTTGTTGCATTTTTTTCCATTTGTTAAAGGGATGATCACACACTCTTCCTTATTCTCAAAACTGATATATCCTTTATTAAAGCACATATATACATTATTTGCATAACACAAAGGTCACCCAAGTAAAAATGGAAAAATAGTCTGCTTTCAGCAAGATGCTAAGACCTCAAAGTCCCTAGTAAACTTGGCCCCTTGTATAGTAATAGTGGCATCCTTCAAAATTCCAATGGGCGTGGCTTTAGTCATGTTCAGCCATAAACAACACGTTTGAAGATGGCTATAATGGTGGCTTCCCCATCTGATTCCACATGTATCCAAGGTGAGTACATTCACTTATGTACCTTTATCTATCATTATATGTACTCAACAATCCACCCATCAACAACTAGTATTTAAAGTGATCTCTTTATCATAATCAAGACTGTGAGGAGGTATAGTTTTCATGTAATATATGTCTCTTGCTACTCAACACTTAGTGCGTAGAATCTTCTCCCTTAACCATTCCCCTAACAAAAGGAATGATATTTTCTTGGTGACAACAAACTTACAAACCTCCTTCAAGTCATCAACATAATTATGAGGAAGCTCAAATTATTTTTCCTACTCCAGCTTTTGCTGACTGTCTCTTTCAAGCAGTTATATCTCACCCTACAAGTTTCTAATAAACTCCATAGTTTCCTGATATACTTCAATCTGATGGTCAGGATTCAGATACTTTATATGCAATACCTCCTATTTGTGTAATAACAGGTTTGTGCTTTGAGGTCTCACACATGCACGTGCAACCGCTCCACACATGTGTATTCATTAATACATGGGATTATCTCAAGGCTACGGGGATAACTTTGGTATCAACTGATCTTCCACAGTGTGTTATACTCTAACCATTCCCCGCACACCCTTATCATGCTTATGTTGTACTTTCTCATATACTCATACAAATCTGGGCAGTCCTTCAGACTTGTTGATTATTTCCACACTAGGATAAAATAATGTTCTGAGGGAACTTGTACACTTATAATGATTAGACGAATCCTACATGTGTAGCATAGGTTTGTTCCTGGGAACTTTCCTCTTCCACCACCATGGCCTCTTCCTCTAAATCCTCCACGGTAACCTCTACCTCTTCCAACTACACCAAAGTTCCCTTCATTTTGATTATTATTATTATGATGTTAACCTTTTTTCTTAGAATTGTTTGCAACACTATTATGACGTACACTAGTTTAAATGGCATCATGAATATGATCTATGAATATGTAATTATCTATATCATGAGTGGTAGACTTAAAAATCTTACAATAATAAGACATTTTCTTCCTTATTGCACATTGTAATAGGGGGAACCTACTTGAATCATGACCCAAATGACATATATCAAAATTCAACAACATGGTGCACACCAATTTACAAGGGCACATATCCTTAGTATGTCCTTCTACCTCGCAATCAATGTACAAAATACTACTACACATCTCATGGGATGAATTAGCTGATAATTTTTCTAAATGTTTTTCCATAGATGTAATCCAATCTTCCAAAAATGGGCTAACCTCAATGTTTATACTTCCAACTACCTTAACGCATAGAGTTTCCTTCAAATCCTCACACGGGTCTGTAAATGTCTTATGAGAAAACAACATTCTGAAAGGTGTGATCAGACCACAAAAAAATCATTATGCATGTTGACTAGGGTGTATGTCATAAGATAAATTTGATAGAAAATTTTTTAAATGGGCATAATAATAATACCTTATGCTCTAAGCCATCCCTTTCTTAATTTCCTTCAGTGCATTATACTTTTCTATTAAAACTTAGGTATATGTAACTCAACTAATAAATCATCATGTAGTGTGGTATAGTCTACACAAGTTTGGTTTGGATCATACTTCATGTACTAACTATGGGCACGCCCTTGAAAAATAGTAGAAAATTGACTTGCCTTATGCTCAAGAGTTGTGATCCCCTCAGCACACCATAATATCTCACACATATGCATGTTCCCAACTATATCTTCAATTCCTCTGTGTTTTGGTAGGTGAAGAGACATATCATAACACACTTGTTGGGGTTAGTGCAGAATGTGCCCACCAGATCCAAAAAAAAGTATTACCTCCAGTATTCCCTCCACCTCCAGAACCACCAAATACACTAGATCCCAAACCACCTGAACCTCCTGACCTCCTTATATGGGCACTAGACTAAGAGGATGTGTTATGCCTTGTGTTACAAACTATTATTCTAAATTTAATGCCTACATTGTGTGAATTTTTGATACTTCCAAAAGTATTACCAACATTCTACACACACAATCCCTATGTAGATGACACACCCAAAAATATACCGCCAATAAGACTACCAAACAAAGACAAATGTGTAGCCATCTTAAAAATGTCCTATGATTTCCTAAAATTAATGAAAATGAAAGATACCTATTGTTATTGAGGTACCTACACTAGCTTGATTCTCAACAACTGTCTCAGGGACTAGAACATAAAGTGCAAGGGCTAGGTCACCAGGTTGGATTAGATACATTCCCATGGATCTTAATTTCTCTTCCTCAGAATGTGATCTCATCTAGAAGCCAAAGAGGGGACCATCTACCATGATTAACCTAAGGATGGAAGAACCAGATTCTCTAGATCCAAGTCTTCCACATGAGCCCCAAATCCTTCATGTGTCATATCTCTCCACAACTCCAAAGTATCCTCAATGTCACGTCTATTTTTTAATTCCCTCTCACATGCTTCATTATACTTAAGCCTCCTTTCTTCTCTCTACCTTTCTACCACTAGGTATGCCATATTTCACCACACTTGATCCTGTCTCTACACATGGTGGGATTTAGCTAGCCATAGGTCACACTTCTAAATAAGGAGTTATAATCAAGATCTCAATCGCTAAAGGGATAACGCGCAAAAATAAGATCCTCTAGGTTTGCGTAATAAATGGAACTCAAAAATATCTGGATAGGAATAAGTAGAAATAACATAATCCAAGGTGTAACTCTACAAAACATCACTACACTAATGATCTATAACATGTGTCCAATTCAAATCAGCATCATGCAAATTCTGGTAGTCTTCATGCATCCAAACAAGTTCTCTATACCTCTAATTTATCTTTGATGTGTATGATATCAGCCACTCGTATAGCTATATAGGGAAATAGGAAAAATTATGTCTCATAGAGCTCATGATATAGATTCTTTTTTAACCCATGTAAGTGTATCAAATTCAGGTCCAGTGTTAAATCTTTGAGAAAACTTCTCCTCTAAAAAATATACCCAACTCCTCAATACTAGCCAAAGTCAACCGAGTACGTCTTCATCATGCAACATCCTTGAAAATATACTTGAAAAGAGGTCTTGAAAATGGAACCAATCTATAGTATTTTATTTAACTAAATAACCCAATGTGCATGGTGGCACATCACTCAGACAAACCTAAGCACTCACCCAAAGAGTGTAAGGGTACCAAGTCCCTCTTTTATGGTAACTTTGTCAAGGAGTTAGCATGATAAATACACATATATTCCAAATCCATAAGAAATATATCAAATGAAGCATAAGACAATATATAACTTAACCATACTTCTTAAATTTCAAATAAGAACTAGTATCAATTCACCATACAAGATCCATCTACAATAGTATCAATAACCATTATCCATTCACAAAGATCCATCATATTAATCACTCGTAAATCACAGAAGCCAAATACATACATAAGAGCATCACCATAAGTCAATTGCACTCATAAACCAACATCATCACCTTACATGTATTCATAGGATAAGATCCTCTAAAACCGTGCAAATAAATACATATATATATGAGTGGGTACTTTCCCTTCAACACCTAATCATCCTCAAAATAGGTTGCATGCCAAAAATAACCATATACCGCTATAAGATAAATACAAAATAATGTAAGCTCACTAATAATAGATTATATAATAACAACTACAGATCTAATCCTATTATTAGCCTAAAACTATACATGTCATTTGATCTCCCACTTGTCCAAAATAGCCTTTTTTTTAGTCTCCAAGTCTTCTTTTCAAAATGTGCTCAACACTCAATCTCATTTCTAACTTTTCTAGGAGTGCATTTTTCTGCTATATTTTTGAAAGTACCTACATGCCTCATGTCCATGCACCCCAAACTTATGTGCATTTATTACTTAGGTTGTTATTCATCAGCCTAACAATGGCTAATCCATCATATCTGAAGTAGTGAGTGTGTCTAATGTCTGTGGTGTGGCACTAAGAGGGTCCATATCAACCCATCTTTCTACTCTGATCTCTGTAAGATATATTATCCCAATACCCCTCTGGTAGGGATCAATCACTCATATATCCATGACATAACTAGTGTGGGTGATTGAGTGAAGTGGCCCTACATCTAATAATCATGTGCAATTCATGATAAGTGGTGCTTAGTTTGTCGACCCCCATAATAAAATATCCTCCAATAGAGCTCAATTCTCTCCACAATAGGTACCCAACAGAATAATACCATGTCCTTTCCCTTATCCATAGTACAATGTGAGGCTAAGATACCAACGATAGTTTTTGTGTATAGTGGGAATAGGGGCACACTCAATGGTCACTAGTCTAACACCTTTCTTAGCACTCGTGTTAAGTTCCTACATATCACCCAAGAAGGTTTCCAATATACAGACCTCATCTAATGAACTAACACTCTTCATCGTCAACCTCCTGTCTGTGATAGGAATCCCGAGTATCCTAAAAACATCCTCCAGAATAATAGAGCACTCTCCACAGATGCCAAGAAATTGGAAAGTGTTTTGATCTACATCCCAATAAGTCAAGAAGTCATAGAAAATACACCTCACTGGGGCACCTGATCAGGTTTATCCTAACCTCCAAATCCCTTCCCTATCTAAGAGGCCTATCTCATTTGGTGTCAATAAGAGTAACATTATAATGAGTCATTACTTCTCCCTGGCTCTACTCCATATAACATAGACTCCCTACATCAAAAAACAAAAAAAAGAGAGCATGTCAGAGTCTGATAATATCACATGATAGGCTCGTAAAAATAGTATAAATACTCATGAAAACATTTAAATTTTCATACTTATCCTTTTCATTGTAAATATTCATGATAATTATACAACCGCCACTCATATCACATTGGTAGTTGTGTAACTATCGCTCTACACAGAGTAAAAATTTCATAACCACCGCATCAATTATGCAACCACCACAGTGGCCATGTCACTATAAATCCAAGACATTGCCCTCAAATTTTAAAAATAAAAATAAAATCATTAAATGACTAAATTATCTAAAATAAAATTACAAAACTTATAAGACATACCCCCCCCCATATGAACATTTTGAATGTAAATTTACTAAACATCTCTCCTCCTAGAGCTAGTTTGAAATGAAAAATGAAAAATTGGGGCAAAAAATGAATAAATGCTTCCGTAGTTTACCTTTTCCTAATCCTCTGAGAATTATGTTGGGTTCCCTGTCATTAATCAAATTCTCTTCATTTTGACTATATTTACAAGTGAAATGATTGCCAGAAATCCAGAGCTCCAAATTTAGCTAAGTGGGTAAGTGTAAATGATTTATAAAAATAGAAATTGAGACATATATATAAATGGCATTTGGTTAGCCAACATTTTTATAAGTGAGTGTATATAGGACTGGTGTGCACAGGGTAGGTAGATTTATTATCCTCACACATATGGTAATTAATTTTCCCTTTTCATTTTAAAAACATTTTTTTTGAAATTATTTTACTACTGCACTTGATTCCCATTTTTATTTGGCATGTAGTGGGAAAGCTCGACTGGAATCAGATTGGTGAGTGGTCAAGTGAGGTAAATTTATAACCCCTCCTATTTGGGAGTCCCATACTTGGAAATCACAATTTAAACCATTCATGGTTAAAATTCTCCTTTAAGGGTGCAAATATGTACACACCCCAAAAAATTACATGGTAGTACATGTACACACCCAAAAAATTACATGGTAGTACATGGAAGAATGTGATAAGTGTCTGATGATGAAGAAAATAATCTCCATAGTAATAATGAGATCGAGATCCTTTCCCTTTTCCTTCACATTATTTTGTGACCTCTTTGTCCATGTTTTCAAAGTTACAAAGTTCACTTTATCCTTGCAAGCCATTTTTTTTCTTCTTCCATATTTTGTTTTTGGCTTAAGTTTCACAACCATCGTGGAGGTTACACAACCACTGGTATACACAAACGGATGATCACATAACCTCCGGTCTATCTAGACCAATGGTCTTGTCACCTTAATCTGTGATTTTAGATTTTGGAAGTGATTTTTTCACTTGTGTTCAACCATTTCAACTAATTTTGCGCTCATTGAATTCATTTTGGAATTCTCTTCCTAGTCTACTATGTTTATAAATGTTGACTTACTCTTATGTGGAAGTGTTTTTTACTTATTTTTTTACATGTATTTTTAGAATCTTTTTCCCAGGAGTTTTATAAAATCCCTGAATTTACCTGAATGATGGCTTGGATTTTTCATATTTTGAATGTAAATTTATGTTGGTTATTTTTTTAGGGAAATTACACAGAAAACAAATTCTTTTCTTTGTTCCTTCTTGCTACATTTTTTCTCAGTCACCCTCTTGCAACCATCCAACCACAATAGTATGTTCATATTTTCTTATTACCATCCAACACTCTACACACCTTTGCATCAATTGGAAATAATTTCTAGAGAAGGAAAGAAGAGGAGATAACAAGCACATATCACCTTTGTTAAGCTATCATAGTACAATAATAACCAGGTTGGGTTTGTACTTGAATTATTTGAAGGTTTGAATAATTGGAATTTATTGTTATTTAGAAGAAGTTGTATATTTAGATTAAAAGAATTTAAAGATTCCATAACTTCCCCAAATGCATTTGTTTTATTTCTAGTATTACTTTTAAAATATTTCTTACACAAATATTCCCTTGATAACTTCCTCTTAGCTTGTCCCTATGGATCTACTTGGGAAATTACTTGGAGGAAGAAGTATCTAAATCCCTGCACTTATGTATTATCTATTTATTTTATTAGTTTAGATTCACTTTTTCCATGGAAAGTTCACACAAAAAAAGAGGAAATTGATTTTGAGAAGTTTTTTTCCCTTTCCCATATAACTTGAGGTACAAGCTTTGTCAAAAGAATTTTTATTTTATTTCATTTAGATTAATAAATTTTGAATACATTCTTTTAGAATAGCATTTTCATACAACCCTACAACAGAAGAATAACCACATCCATCTATTCCTTCTTTTTAGTTTATTTTAATAGAGGTAGTAGTATTGTATTTATAATTAGTTTCTTGTGTCTTTAGAATACCTTTATTTAAATTCTTGAAAATACAAAAAAAAAGTGGTTTAATTAGTTTCTTTCAATTCATTTATAGCTCAGAAAAATAGAATAGATAGTTCTTTCATTTTATTTAATTAATTGAGAATGAATCTATTTGATTGAAATATTAAGCAATTTTTTCTTTTATTTAAACTAAATGTACTCCCATTATTTATTTAAAAATCAATTTTCAACGATATTTAGGAATCCAAATTGAAATAAAAAATATAGCCATCGGAAACTCATGCTACCCACATTCATATCATATGTTTCTCCTTAAACAGACTCAACTATTAGGATTTAACACTACCATTTCATATCCCTTGAACTACCTTTAGTTTCCTATTAATTATTCATCCAATCTCTCACACTTTGACTATCATCGCACAACCTCATATGGTTGAGTTCATATGAAATCATGTGTTTATTTTCAGGTGTACAGTCACAAGCCAAGTAAAAATCATGACATGATCATCATAGAACTAAGCATTAGTTTTTTGTTAGTGGCAAGGTATGGTTGTACTTGATCAAATAAATTCTTCAAGGAAAATCCAAGAAACTCAAACCTCTTCATTATTGCCCATTTGAAATTTTGGAACAAGTGGGTAAGAATGGATTTTGCTTAGACTTTCCTCCTTATATGAAATATAAATCGGTTATGAATTTTGATCATATATTTGATCCCCAATCCATGTTAGATCAGGAAGAAGAGGGTTTTTCTACCATCTATTGAGGATAATGCTCTAGAAAACTAGTTGGAATTGGAGGAAGATGTGGTGTTACATAAGAAAGAACACAAAACACAGTGAGGAGTGTAAGATAGGTGGTTGGTTGGATTAAAATCCCCATCTATGTACTTGTTTTACCTACTAAATCTAAGTGGCAATTTTGCAGATAATGTCATGTGGGGGAAATTATGTCAATCACTCACCATAGTTGGATCCTCCAATTAGCATGTATTAACAAATCACTAAAATTTGGGCATTAGATTCATAAAAAATGAATGTAATATCTAAAACCCAATTATATGTATTCACTCCTTATCTAAATACTTACACTATTCCATCGGTGCTCTAGCTTACGCCATCAACCCTATTGTTTCATAGGGTAAGATGGTCGTAGTCAGGTTTTTACAGTCGTGAATGTGGAAACCTTCAAATGACCTAAGAATACAAAACATTGTTTTTCTACAAATGCTCAAATCACTCCCAAACACCTCTTCCAGATTTTCATGATGCCTCTTCCACATGATGCAAATTTGGCTTAAAATGACACCCTTATACCTTCACATTTCTAAAATGACCAAATTTATCCTAATCTACCTAGAGAAATTTAATGTAATGACTTACCCAAGGTCAATAATTGTTGCGTGCTCCTCCTCATTAGATTGGCTCATTTCATCTCCCCCTCGTACTTGTGCCATAGTTTCATGTTAAATATCTAAATTTGGAATTCTAGAGCTCAATTCTCTTAATTCTAGAAATAGTAATAACCAAATAAAATAAAAAATCTTATATAAACTTCAAATTTCACTATGATGGTCCTAAATTTTTAAATACCCATAATTTTAGCTCCCAATATCTGACAAATATTTTGTTATTTTCATTGGGATTGTGATCTTTTCCCGTTCATTTTGACATATTATACACTTTGTTGTGCTCTTTGGCCAAAAATCATGTTTTTTGACCCTACATCTTTGATTTCTTAATCTTGACATCCATCACATAGGACCCTAGCTAGGTGATTTATGTCTTTTTTTTAAAATGATCCTCTAGTGTTTCTTTTTAATATTGATTCTCTAGGCTTCTAGCAGCACGGATGGTGCCCATATGTGGTAGGATGACTGAGACTATTAAGTACACATTGTTGGGTATATTTCATTTTATGTAGTCCCTTTATTTACTTTCAGAATTTCCTTTCAGTTTCTATGTTATGTATCATTCTTAGCACTGACTACTCCATGTTTTTCTATTACGACATACGGTAATCAATGAATGGGGCATATATATACACCTTATTTTTTACATTTTCTATTTCCATACCTATTACTAAAAACTTATTCTTCTAGGATAGAGGCCGCTAATGCATATATTTCTTGAAATGTGTGCCTTAAGGGGCTCATTATGAGATAGGGGTATGGTTATTCACATAACCATTAGGTAGGGATGATACATGAAGAGAGAGCATCTTTCAGTCCTATTTATTGTCTTTTTTTCTCTTACCTTCTTATTTTCCTTCACATTCATCTAACATATTATTTTTTCATGACCCCATTTCTTTTTTCTTACATTCACTTTTCTTCCCATGACACTTTACACACTCCTTTTTTATTTTTCATCCCTTACCAATGGCATCACCAGTGAGTGATTGCATCAGTAAAAATTCAAATCCTTGGCTGACACCTTCATCCATAAGAGATGGTGTCAGTATAAATACACCAACTCACATTTTCATCATCATTATCATCACATCAGATAAAAATAACTCACCATTATCTTTTCTCTCTTATGCCAACTTGCATATGCTTGCTTAGCTCTTAGATTTCTTACATCTTGACTCTTGGCTTAGAGTTTTTTGTTGTTTTGATTAATTTTCTTGTACTTTGGGTCACCTATAGTGAGCTAGGACTATATTTTTTCCTTTTTTCCACCCGAAAACTACTCTCTCTTAGTGTATGGTCCTTTGGGAGATAGATGCATTAAGGACCTCCCCCCAACAGGGAAGTTCTCTAACCAAACTTGTCATTTTTTATAGATCAGTGTCCTACATATTTTTACATACTATATATGTTAGATTAGTATTTTATGCACATGTTAGGTCAGCATATTGTATTTCAGTTCTTTAATTTTTGTTACATGTTATACTTCATTTATCATAGGATTTTCATGTTTATATTTCTCTTCATTACCCCCATAGTGTCGATATCCCAATAGGGTTCCTAACTCTTCTTCTACTTAGGGCCTTGGAAATATTAGGTTGTCCTAGTTTAAGGGTTACTTCCATTTAGATATGTGATCTTAGCAATCCCTGTATCCCTATAATTATATCCATTATGTGTCAATATTGGTATGTACCTTACTCATTTCCTTGATACCCTAGTTGAACAAATGATAAGAGTGTACGATGTCTAGACTCATTTTTTCCCTCCATATAATTTCCTCATAGGGGGGAATACATCTTTAACTTCTTATGACAATCTGTATTCCCTTAACATTGTAATGTTCATGAGGGATAGGTAAATTCCTTTGTTCAGGAGACAAGAGAGGGTTCTCCTTATGACATCAGTTGCCCTTTCATGAAATTATATCAGTTCCCACATATTCTAGTCAAGAGGTGACATTGGTTGAGCTACAATATTCTTTTTGATTTAATATTTTCTCACCAATCCTTTTTCATTTACTAACCCCTTAGGGATCACGGTAATTTTATAGTCAATTATTTGAGGAAGGGTCATTCTTGAGAAGTATCTAAATCTAACCTCTTCCTCATATCTGAAATCCATTAGTAGTACTCGTAGTGAGGCTCATGCTCATTTGAATTACCAAGTTCCCATTATGTTATCCATTTTATGTCACAATTTGGTCTTGCTTAGAATTTCTGCATGATAACTCCATTCATCTCTTCTTTAAGGAGTCTGATCTTGACCACTATGGGGAAGGTATATCTCCTAATTGTAATTGTGAATTTAACCTTTTTTTTATGTTTCCTTGTAATTAGCTCCCTCTCCTTGATATATGTGAAGAATATGAATTAGATGAAATAACATCTAAATTCATTGATTATCTCCCTAGCTCTGGCTGAAATTCGATATTACTCCCATTCAGGTGTAATAAAGTAGAAGACATGTGTAAAGAAGGCATCATGAACACTCCTAAAATTTTACATCTGATTTTCCCAATTAATTTTTGGGTATACATCATATACCCTACACTAAGAGAATTCCTTTTCTCTCACAAACCTAAGGAAATACATGTTGCATCCAATATTGTAGACTAGGTAGGAAATCATGTAGAATTCACATTTCTACTTAGAAATATCATGAATTTAGATTGTCATTTTAATGAATTGGTTATGGATAGATTCACTGATCAACTCCCTCTGGTAAATATATGTTTTGTAATTAAGAATGATATAGATGAATCTAAACATCCAATCATGGTATTAATAGGCTAAATAATTTCCCAAAATATTTTTTAGAAAGGCAATGAGGTCCCGAATTTCCTCAATGAATTCATCTCTAGTTAATCTCTTAGGAATTTTTTTGATAGAGATCCTTGGATTCTCAAGGCATTGATTATTAAACACTTTCAAATATTTGGCATGGTTGGAATTCCAAAACTTATCTAAACTTTCAACTATTATTTCCACCACTTAATCAATATTAGGGAGTCCTAACATCTCATCTAAAGTATTTGGAATCAATGACAAGACCATGGCACCACTCCCATCCCTAACCTCCCTTAATTCTAGGTTGTAATTCTCTACATGCGTCCATACATATTTTAGGTACTGAGCTGGGGGTAATTTGGTTTCTATGGAAATGACACTTTCATCAATTTTCTCCATGATTAAACTCCTTTCAGTTACATACATCCTTTGGAGGAACTCATTCAAAAACACATTGCCTAAAAAAAATTTAGTTATCTTGTCTAAGTCAGAGACAAGGTGGGATGAGGTATGAGCTCCAATCAACTGGCTCTCCATTGTATAAATACAAGGGGGTATTAAATATTTTCTTGAGAAGTGGACTAAAATGAACTAATGAAACTCAATAATTTCCCTTCCTACCTACAAAAATCTTGCAACAAAAATTCAACAAAGATATACAACTTCAAAGACTTACCCACACATCAATGTAGTTGAAACTTCTCCTTTCTAAAAAAAATATCCTTTAAAACTTATTCATTCTTTGAACACACTTCTACACAACTTGATCATAGGAATTAGGGATTTTTCATGTTCTAGGGATCTAGAGTGCTCAACAATCTTGAATTCAAATGTAAAGTTCATGATTTATCCAGTTTTTTAATCATGTAGTTATTTGCACACTTTCATTAATGTCGTACATCTTCCCAAATTTTTAATATTTAAGATCATTAATCCTATAATTCAAGTTTGAATATGGGCCTTACACGTGAAAATTTTTTCCACTTTTCTTTTTCTACATACCACTATTGGTAGGAGAGAAGTTGGTAGTAGTGTATAAACTATGAAACTGCCAATTGTGGGGCTATAAAGCTTCCCCAGTTGTAATATTCCACCATATGTTTCCAAATGTCATATTTTGAGGGGCCTTAAAAGGTAACACATAGTTTACAACTTTGTAGAAACTGCGAAGCTATCAACTACCAAACTGTAAAAAATTCTCCATATTAAGGTGCCATCATAAACTACCATATGTCATGCTCATCAATCCTCAAATATTGGAACACAATTAGTAGTATTGAAAAAACTAAAACATTATTAAATTTCATACTGTGAAGATGCTCCTTACTATATTAATCCCCTCACTATGCTATGTTTCTTCCTTATATTGGGCCTCAGGGATAGAGTAACAATTTACAATATTGCAAAAACTATAAGCCTGTCAACTGTCAAACTTAGAGTTTTGCAACAACTGTAAGTTACAAATAATAAGACTATAAAATTTATCCCTAACTTACATCATTTATGATTCTCTAAATATTCTATTTTTTTAGCTTTGGTGACGAATTTGTAAGTTGCATATCTGCATCAATTTTGACTTTGTAGAAAAGTCATCAAATGGAGGAATATTTTCAGAATATTAACTTATCAAGGCTCGAAAGTGTCATTATAGTTTGTAACATTAAAACTAATTCAAAGTTACTCGTAAGGCCTGCATATCCCCATATACTCCTAATATTCCATTTGTCACACCATAGGGGTGACTTTACAGGTTGAATGCTTGCAAAACTACAAACTTGTATAATTGTAGAGAACTCAATTTCAAAAGCTTGGGGATTTATTTTTAAGGGTTCATCATACACTTGAGGTCTTAATAATATTGTGCATGCCCCCCAACATGAAAATCATAAAATCAACCAAGAAACATGGGAAACATTAATTCATTAGTAAAACATGAACAACTAACCAGGTACACAACTTGTTTTAGGCAAATTAAATCTTAGGGGAACACTGAACATATTTAAAAGGGAACATAACAAACAAAATGGGTTAGATACACCAAATTATAGAGGGAAACCTAAATGTGTAATTATTTTAAATATGATCAAATCAGGCACCAAAAATTTATACTAACCTTGATGGTCACTCTGATGTGATCTTGTTGTTGAGCGTTGTACTATATTTCACACTCTATGTAGTTTTTTGGTGTGTGAATAAAATTATGTCCCTTGAGATAGGATGCCCTAGTTTCTGTCACAAAAATAATAGTGGGATACAAATTTATTGTCCCAATGCAAGAATATATGATATTGAATTCAAAATAATCTCCACCTATGTAGTTTTTTTATTAGATTAGGCAAAAAATAGGGATCGGCTCCCAGGGGCCAGTACAAAAGAGAGGAACACAACCAAAAACAAAACAGAAAGAAAACCCAGAAAGGGGTCCCAGAAAAATTAGTTAAACAGACTTAACTCTTACATTGCAGGATTTGGACCCCTAGAAGGACAAAAAAGACCAAGAAACAATAGGGCACCATAGTTCACCAATAGTCCACACATAATTTAGAGACCAACAAAGCTTTTGTGACAAGCAAAAAACCACCAGAGGCCCAACCCAGCAGCAGCTGTCTAGGAGTCCAGAACCAACCAACACCTACTCCTCCTCCAAGATGTTAATGCGAATGTTGAATCTCATCCTTTTCTTTTCCCCTTCGATCTCCTCCACTTTGTCAAGCATCACTTTAACCTTAATCTCCAACTCCTTCATTTTGTGTTTTATCTGGACTTGATCTGTGACCATCTTCTTTGAAATGTTTATGATGTTCAACATGGACTCCCTTTTCCCCTCGTTCATGTCCTCCATAGCTTTTAGGACCCCTTATAAATACAACATCTTCCTACTCCATTCTTAAAAAACAATGGGGTCTCCCACACATTCATTCTTCCTAGAAGTATTGTCTTCCCCACCACCACCCTCATTTTTGTCTTTATCTTTCTCATCCCCCCGAAGGGTACCTTTACCCTCTTTCATTTTAGTAAGACACTCCGCAAGAGTAATGTTATCTTCCTTGTCTTGCTCCTCTAGGGCCATAGTCAAAGGATGATCTAGAACTGGCTTGCCATTCTCAACCAGAAGAAGAATTGGGTTCTCATGAAGGGGCATCTCGGCTTTCTTATTCTAGAAATCCATCAGTGAATTTGAAAGAGAGGTGGCCATAAAAAAGGGAATATTGACCATAAACTTCTGACAAAACATGTTGAGGAAGGTCATGTGATGGGTATATATTTTTCTATACTTACCCTCCAACGTAATATATTCCATAACTTGAAGGAAAACATCCTTCCAAACTCCAAGAATACACAAGCGTGTAATACCATCAGTGAAGAAGAAACAAGTCTCCTTGACAAAAAAAAATCACTCAATCTCGAGGTCTCTATGGGTTCTTTCCTTGTAATTTTCAACCCATCCATCTTCATATCAATCACCCTGGAAATATTGGATTCGAGACCTCAACCTCCACACCGTAGATAGTAAAAAACCCCTCTTTCCAAGCTTGACCGAAGTCCTTGGACAGAGCTGGGTCGTGGCCATGTAATTTAGCAATAAAATTGCTAAATCCACCAGATCTAAGCTTGTTCCAAAGATCCTTGTTGCTCTCTTCCATGTTCTGACTGGCAGATTCTACTCAAATCCTATCTCCACCCATCTACACTTTTCCTAAGTTGCCATTCCAGCAAAATCTTTTCACAACCCACAAATTGTTCTACCTATCAGAGTTCGAACTGGAATAATGATTTTTGTATAAGCTATATTGGTACTTGAAATACTTTCCCCCGCTCATGTCGGCATCATTAATCCTAGCGCCAGCTATCCTTAATGATTTCATCATTAATATTAGAGGGTAACCTCTCCCCTTTGCACCAAATTTTGTACTCATTACTAAGGACTCCCACATTAGCCATCTTGTCCGCACATTTATTTCCCTGCCTTAAGGTATGATTGATAGATATATTGTCAAAAAACTTTAGAGATTCCTTGATGTCTTGAATGATATTTTTTAATGACCAATTGATCTTACTCCTATTGAGGAGAGCATATATAACAATTAAGGAATCACCTTCAATCTAAATGTCCTTAAGGAATTTTTCCTTAGCGACCAAAATACCCCAAAGGAGGGCTCTAGCTTCACCCATGTTATTAGTCTACTTTCCCAGGGGACCTGCATAGACAAACAACCAATCACCCTCACTATTCCTTAAGATACCCCCACCCCCAGCATGACCAGGATTCCCCTTTGAAGCCACATAAAAATCGATCTTGATCATATTTCCCATATGTCTAATCTAGTTAACATTCTTACCAGGGCTTTTGTTCTTGACCTGACTATAGGTGAAATTATCTAGGACTTCCTCCTCTGATTTTGGATAAGGATTTTTTGTTTTACCTTTAAACAGTTTGAGATTTTCCTTAATGACAGCAAGGATTTTCCTTTTAGTCACCACAATCATAAGTTTTTGATCTCTAAAAACACTATCATTCCTTATTTTCCATAGACCCCATAAGAGATGAGGCAGAGTAATCTTCCAAGCCTGGGACAGATAAGGAAACCTAAATGGGCTCTCCCATTAAGTACAACAATCCTCCATATTCAAAAGCAAAATCCATTGCATGTTGAAAAGTTCCAAAATCAGTGAGAAGATGCCTTTAGAGAAAGGGAAATGTAAAAAAATATGATTCACATTCTCTTCCCCTCTTTGACAAAGAGTGCACCTATTAGGGATATGTATTCCTCTTTTTATAATATTTTAAACTATCAGGATTATATTTTGAGTAGCCAGCCAATAAAAAATATTGATCTTAGGGGTCAAGTCCTTGATCCATAACTTACCACAATACTCTTTTTGAAAATATTTCTTGAAATGTAAGCTATAGGCCGATTTAACAGAATAATTTCCAGAGTCTTCCTCTTTCCAAATGATGGAATCCTCCTTAGTTTGGAATATGGGGATGTGGAATTCCCTGAGTTTCTTATTGAGATCTTGAAAGGGTTTGATATCACCATCATAACCTGGGGGGGAACTATGGTTTCCCATTGGACCTCATCATCATGACTCCAGAAATCTCTTATCCAGATTTTACCATTCTCCTCATATAATTGAGAAACCTCCTTCCAAATTTTCTCATCTGTTAAAGGGGAATCTTATATTCAACTATCCCACCAAAATCTGATCATGTTCCCCTTAACAATCTCCCATAGGGATCCCTTTTAGAGGATATATTTCAAATCCAACAGATAATTCCAGAAGAAGGATCCTCTAGGGAGATTTTCATGAGAGAATAACTAGTCAATTCTGCCTAAATTCTATATATATTTCTTTTTTATTATATCAATCCATAGTCCTTCCTCTCTAATAATTCTCCAACTAGCTTTATTAACCAAAGCTTTGTTCATGATAGGTATACTTTTTCAGACCCGGACCACCACACATCTTTGGCCTTGTGACCTTCTCCCAGGCGACTAGAAGAAATTTTAACTTTTCTGAGGCCCCAGCCCATAGAAATCTCTTCTGAATTATTTCCAGAGCATCAATAATTTTTTCTGGGAGCTTAAAGAGAGACACAATGAAAATGGGGACTCCTTGAAGAGAGCTCATAAGGAGTTGGATCGTACCCACCTGAGAGAGGAGGAGACCTTTCTAGGAGGAAAGTTTCTTGTTAACTCTTTCCAACAGGGCATTCCAAATAGAGATGTCAGGCCTTTTGTGGATAGGAGGCATTCCTACGTAAGAGTCTAGAAAACACTTGATTTTGCAACCTAGAATGTGAGAAAGCCTTAATTGGACTTGTTTATCCACATTAATAAAGAAAACAATAATTTTGAGAAAATTAACCATCTGCCCTAAGACCGACTCATAGTCCTTGAGAGCAGATTTGAATTTGGCAGCTTCTTGTATAGAGGCCTTTCCCATCAGGAAGTTATCATTAACAAATTGATTGAGGCAGATCAGAGGGAGACCATTAGAAAACTTGATTCCCTGAATACTCCTAGAAAGTAAAGCTTTTTACAAATTCTACTCAAAGATTCAGCCATTATAACATAGAGGAAAGGAGATAGGGGATCACCTTGTCTCAAGCCTCCACCAACTTTGAAGAAGCCCTCTGGACTACCATTGACCAAGAATGAATAACTAATAGTAGATATGCATGTCATAATCATTCTAACAAGAGTATTATCAAAGCCCACTTTATTCAGGATGGCACCAAGGAAATACCATGTAATTCTGCCATAGGCATTGTGCATATCTAACTTAAGGAACATAGTTGATTTGTCAGAATTATTAATGGAATGGATGGCTTCCTAAATCACCACAATACTGTTAGTAATCTGCCTTCCTGGGACAAAGGCACCCTTATTTTTCAGAGATAAAATGGTCAAGAACCAATCTGATTTTACCAACTAAGATTTTAGTTAGGATTTTAGAACTCGTGTTACAAATACTGATCAGTCTAAAATCTTTAACTTCATTGGCCCCTGAAATTTTTGAAATAAAGACCAAGAAAGTATTATTAAGCTGGCTGAGGAGCTTCCCATTATTGAATAAATCTTTGACCATTTCAATGACTTCTTTCTTAATCAACTTCCATAATTTCTAGTAAAAGAAAGCCTGAAAACCATCAGGCCCAGGTGACTTTTCAGGTTCCATATCAAAGACCACAAATCTGATTTCCTCCTCAGAAGGGATCCTTAAGAGCTCACGATTTTCTTCCAAGGAGATGACTTTCTGGAACAGGTTCAGGATATTTTTTTGATTCTGCTCTTCAATCCCTTAACCTTACTGAAAAAGATCATGAAGTAGTTTATGATGACTTTATTTATTTCCTTGCTCTCTAAGAGGATCTCACCATTCTCATTCTTAATTTCATTTATCTTGAGGAGGTTTTTCTAGGAGGTGGTTGAGAAGTGGAAGAATTTGGTATTCTTGTCCCCCTCCTTAATGCATTTCACTCTCAACTATTGCTTCCAATAGACTTCTTCCTTTGCCAAAATATCATAATACTCAACCAGAAGATTTTGTTCCTGCTCCTTGAGCACTGGATTAAGACCATCAATATTCCTTAAATCTTCAGCTAGTCTACTTTTTTCCTGGAAGATGTTACCAAAGACCTCTTTGTTCCACTTTTTAAGTAAACCTTTGAGATACTTTTAATTTGTAACTGATTCTGTAACTAGCCACCCCAAAGAACCTGACATTCCACCACTCTTGAATTTTATTGAAAAGTTCAGGGTAGTCTAACCAAATCTTTTCAAATATGAAGGTTCTAGCTTTCTTGACTGGATTTAAACCAAGATTAAGGAGGATAGGGTGATGATCAGAGCCAATTATGGGGAGATACTTCAATGAGTAGAGTTGATTGATCGTACAGAGATGACTTACAACAAACCTATCAAGTCTGATTTGGATAAGCTCTATCCCAACTCTCCTATTATCCTAGGTGAACTTTTAACCTTTCAAATCCAAATCCACCAAACTTTTATTATTAAGGAAATCAGCAAGGTCCTCCATACTCTCAGTAAAGGAAGTGATTCCCCCTTTTTTTTCCCCTGGAGAAAGCAGGGAGTTGAAGTCTCCTCCAATAATCCAGTCTTTATCTTTGAATAAATTCCTGAAATTAGAGATATATTGCCACACTTTTCTTCCCTCACTTACTAGGTTAAAAGCATAAATGTTGGATACATACCAGGATTTCTTTAAGGTCAAATTCGTAAAACACATTGCCACATGCCCCGGAACTGTGAGTATAGGAATACCATGCACAATGCTAGGATCCCATAGTGTGACAACCCAAAATGCATCCCAAAATGAATTCCCTTGTGTTGCTCTTGTGTATGTGGTAGATATAGAAATGATAGCCCAATTTCCCGTTAGAATAGTTAGTATATTGTTTATATATATGAGTTATTTGTTTGAATTTTAACACACAGTGATACAAAAATCTAACCTAGGCCATGAAAAGAAGATAATAAAATACCTAAATCCAAAGCAAATTGACAATGGAGAAAACCAAAAAAGTAACACAAGATTTCCCATAAGTGCATTAACACCTGGATGCTACTTTCCTATCTAGGCAGTACTATTATGTAACAAACAAATAGAAAAATGGTAAAAGACTAGAACAAGGATCCATGTGAGTCTACCAAGAATATGCAAATTTCAAATAAAATATATAATTAGATCCAAAACAAGAAAGAAAATTACTAAAGAGGTGTCACTAGTGCCTAGTTTCCAAAATTAGAAATCATGCATATAGCAACATACTAGAGGAATAATATAATAGTAATAAGTGAATATTTTAGAGACTACATTCCCCCTCCATGCTATTTGGATGAAATTTAAGTAGTATAAAGGATATAAGAGGATTGTATCTAGAGTGATCTAAAGGAGTTGTAAATGTAACATGTTAAATGAGTGTTGTAGCATGCTGAATGAAAAGTGTAAAATGTGTACCATGGAGTTCTGAGGAGAGGTAAGGATAAGATTATCAGGGGTGATCTTTGTGTCTGTAAAGTGATAATGATGCATGTGTGTAATTCCTTGGAATATCATATTTATTAGAGCGTGGTCTTCCTTTATTGGGATAAGATAGTACCTGCAAAAGAAAATAAGTGCAGTCAATTCTCTAGGTAAATGTAATTTAACTTTAACTTGGAAAATATGTAAAAATGGAAATACGTATTGAAAAATCTAAACCAAGGTGTTAGTGTACATCTAAAATGATAAAAGATGAAGGGGATAGAAATTTGTTCCTACTTGTAGACTTGATTCTTAGGAGTGGTTTGGAAAAGTCAAGAGTGATTAATTCTCAACCTAATTCAAACATACTAAGGATTTTGGCATCTTATCACCAATATATGGATTTGAGATTCCCGGTACTAAGATTTGGATTTAGGTGTATTTTTTTCGGTAAGGGAAAGTGTATTGGAAGAGCATTCTATTTTTCCCTCCAACTATCAACAACTCCCTATGGTTAAGTTCCACTACAGATGATTACAAACATGATTTATAACTTTCCTTGAGTGACACATTAGACTAGGCATATCGATGTCCTACATATTCCCTAGGTTTCATTCCCTTATTTAGTTCCTTCTTTACTTCTTACTTTGATTGTTGAGTAAGTAGTTAGTTCTTGTTAGTAATTGATACCAATCTAAAATTAGAGAAAATTGCAACTGTGTAACTATTAAAAATACTTTATAACTATTTTTACCCCAATTAAAGAGCTACTATGTGGGAAATTATCACCCAGGCATTCCCATCTATTCTTAGCACTTATTTCCATGTTGCGCTTTGTGGCCAAGTCTGTTTCTGGCCCTGTTATTTAACTAGCTTTTTTTCTTATTTTTTAAGTTTATGTAACTATTTTTTTTTAACTATTGAGAGGCTGAAAAGGTTCACCAAATGTTTTCCCGAACTCATTTGGGGTTTGTTAGATTAAAAAATGTGAATAGAGCCCAAATGAGGAAGGTTAAATCTGATGTTCACATATGATATACGAATCCTATAGGGGGAATATGGAATACACATGTTAGGTACTATGGCATAAGTAAAACAAGGAGAAAATGCTAGTAAAAAATTGTTAGTGACAAACAAGCAATGCATAATGAAATAGAAACTAGGAAAGGCATATAGGAAAACAACAAACAAGGACTCGACGAGTATTTGGTAACATATATGGGACACCACGTAGGATGTCACAAGATAATTGGATCCATCAAGGCTTATGCAAAAACTTAAAAAACAAACATAGGAAATAGCCCACAAACAATGAAAAACAAGGTACAAGAAAATCATATAACCATGGCTAGGAGTTCTAATAGGAAAATACTACACATGATGCACTTAATAACATGTTGGGAAAGATGAATAGTAATTGATAATGTAATATCTGAATATAGGAATAAAAATTTGAAATATTGCGATGATAGAACCTAATAGTAAGTGAAAGAAAGTAGATGCCCCAAGGATCCTTATCCAGACTAGTAATAGACATGGCCAAGAATCATACATCATGTTATAACCTTTAAGTAACCTACATTCACCTCAACATACCACATGAATGAAAATGTGTGTATGAAAAATGATAAAGCATACTACGAATTGTAGTAACATGACATACAAAGGTGTAACATCCAATCAAGATCTAAGATAATGTTTTTGGATTTTGGATTGCAAATATGTAAAAAAACCATCTAAAAGGGAGGAATAAGGATTCCCCCTATGTGTGTGTAATGTGAGGTCCATATGAATAAACCCGCAACAATTGAGTATGAAAGAGGAACAAAACTAAATCATCAGGTGATGTGAAGGGGAGGATGGTCACCCCTACCCCAAGGGTGTAAATATATATGTGTAATAAGGCTTAAGGTGCATGACATTGAAGGGATTTTTTATAGGCTCTCCAAGGAGGGTTACAAGATGACAAACACCTTTCCTAGGTGTTTAGTAATAACATATGAGTCAAGTCCATTTGGTTGAAACTTTCCTTTTATAGAGAGTTCGGCATTGGTATTATTTTTATTTTCTTTGAGTACTAAATCACCAACATTAAATTCATGGGATCACACTTTGTTATGATAATTAAAATTGATATGATCTTGGTAAGTGAGGAGATGTTTTGATGCTCGAACACACTAAGAATATAAAATTTCAATTTCATGTAAATGGCACTCTCGATAGTCACTATCTTGAAGATTTAATTTAAGAGAAATGTGTTAAGTAAAATTTTTGAACTCTATAGGTATAATGGCCTTAATACTATACATGAGATAAGATGATGATAAACTTTTAGGAGTACAATCACTAGTGTGGTAATCCCAAAGAATATATAACATTTGATTGAGTCAATCGTCACAACTACGATCAACCGTTTTATGGAGAATATTGATTATCATCTTATTAGTGGATTTATATTGAATGTTGCCTTGAGGGTAATAAGTAATAGAGAATGTGTGTTTGATCTTGTATTTTGTGAAAAAAATTGACAGTGTGATTTTTAAAGATGAGCCATTGTCATTCACAATTGTTGATGGAAACCCAAAGAGGGTTACGATAGGGGTATTAGTGGTAATTTATAAGGGTGTAACTTTAACCCATTTAGTGAAGTAATTTGTAGAATAAATGATGAATTTATGTCCTTCTTATGACTTGGGGTTATTTCCAATGAGATTAAAACCCTAGAATAAAAAATTCCATGTGTGTGTTATTGCAAATCATAGAGCTATTGCATGGTGTAGGTTATTGTGGCATTTATACTTATAATAGAATTTAGCATGTTCTAATAAATCATGTTTTGTGGTTAGCCAATAATACCCTTTACGTAATAATTTTTAGTCATATATTTTCCACTAAAGTGTCCAACACATGTGTTATCTTGTAATTAAGAGAGCTAATGGGATATCTTGGAGTCCCAAACAATGGAGGAGATTACCATCAATAGTGTATTTGAATAAATAACCACAAATGATGACATAGTGGATGTCATCACACCAAATTCATTATGTATCATGTGGGGATAGGTTGGTGGGATTAACTTGTCGGTAAATGAAATTGTAAATAGGAGTGTACCATTCTAGATTGTTAGCGCTATGTGTAACATCAATAACTTATAAATCATGTATACTCTGTGAATCAATGGAAGGATGACATAAGTGGAAAATAATAAATGTAACATGATCATACGTAATATCAATAGGAATAAGTGAAGCAACACTTGTCATGGCATTAGCATGCCCATTGTCCTTACGAGGGATAACAGTGATAGAGTGGGAGTCAATTGTAACAAGAATTCTAGTAACAACTATATGATAAGGTATGAGTTGATATTATTTGACTTCATATATACCATTAACTTGATTAAGAGTGAGTTGAGAATCACCAAACATGAAAAGGTGGAATATTAGGAGATATTGAGTGATAGATAATCCTAGAATCGGGGATTCATATTCAGCTATATTATTTATACATGAGAAACCAATTCGATAAGTAAAGTTCATATTTTCACCATATGAAGTAATGAAAATAGTAATATTTTTGACACATGTAGCTCAATAAGAACCATGAAAATACATTGTCTAAATATCAAAATCAATGTTATATGTAGTAAAATCATTGCAAAATTCATCACATATAGGAAAAGGGTCATGAATAGAAGCTTTTTCTACTTGTTTAATGATGACTTGGCCTTTGATAGATTTTTATGGAATAAATTTAAGATTAAATTCAGTAATTAACATGACCTAATGGGATAAGAGGCCAAATAGATGGGTCCATGAAATAAATTAGCGTAAAGGATCAACTTTTGTAAGAATATGAATTTTGGTATTGATCATGTAGTGACTTAGCTTATCACTCACAAATACGAGGCCAAAACACAAATTTTCAATATAGCTATAATTTCATTCATAAGAAAGTAAAGTGTGACTAATATAATAGATGACATGTTCACACTGATCCATATCATGTTGAGTAAGTAAAATGCCCAAGGCAAGAAAAGTGGTTGAGATGTACAAAAGAAATGGTTGATCAGGCACAAGAGGAGTTAAAATAGGTGGATGAAGAAAATAATATTTTATATCATCAAATGATTCTTGGAAACAAGTATACCAAGTAAATATAGTATCCTTATTCATAATATGTATGAATGGTTGGGTCTTTTATGCTAATTGTGTATTGAAATGATGTATAGCTTGGATTTTATTTTGTAAAGAATTAAGCTAGTGAAGGTTTTGTAGATGCATATCTACATTAGTGCGGATCTTCTGGGGATCAATCTCAATACCTCCTTGGGAAATGATGTATCCTAATAAATTTCTAGTAGTAAATCCAAAGAAACACTTTTTGGGATTAAGGTGTACATGATATTTTAGTAAGCATGTAAATAATGTATGGAGAACCTAAGTGTGGTCAATGTAATGTTGAGATTTTTCTAGAATGTCATCAACATAGTCCTTAATTTTCTTATGAATATAATCATGGAATATATGGGTCATAACATGATGGTATATAGCCCCAACATTTTGGATACCAGAGGACATAACATTATAGTATAAAGTTCCCTAGGGTGGTAGTAAAGGGGGTTTTTTATTGGTCATATTGGTTGTTTTTAATTTAATTTTATCAATAAAACCTATCCATAAAAGAGAGCATATCATGGCTAGTAGTGGAATCAACAATAGAATCAATGAGTGGTAGAGGAAAACTATTTTTAGGAGAGGATTTATTGAGGTCATGAAATTCAGTGAAATAATGAATTTTCCCATTAGGATTCATAATGAGAACAATACTGGAGACCCATTGTGGATATTCCATAGTGTGAATAAACCCAAAATATAGTAAATGTATAATTTATTGTTTTACTAATAAGGCCACACGTGGATGAGTTTTTTAGATTCTCTTTTTGACGAGTTTAGCATCTTCATATAAGACAATGTTATGTATTGCAGCAAAGGGGTCAATATCAGGCATATCACAATAATGCCAAGTAAATAAGTCATGGAAATATTGTAGCAATTTTTATATATCATCCTATTCAGTACCACTAAGGGAAATATCTATAAGAATAAGATGTGGATTATCATCAGCACCTAGATTATAAGGAATGGGTTCTCTATTAATCAAGGTAGATTAGTCTGCAACATACAATTGAGTGGGTATAGTGTCAGGAGCATAAATTTTTGACATGATAGGATCACCTTCACAAAAATATGTAATAAAATTAAAAGAGTGAGGGAACCTCTTCCTTTGATGGTATGAATGCAAATCATTGTAGGTTCCCATGTACACAAGGAGTGCCTCATCATTGTTGAATTCATCTAAATCGGGGAGATCATGAGAGAAAGTTTCATTAATAAAGTGTGGATAAAATAGTTACAATGTTGAGGAATGGGAATTAGTGTAGACCTCATAATAGGTAGGGGAAAGGATAAAATGAGCTACCCAAGAAAGTATAGTAGAGGAGCGAGGGAAAAAACCAACACCTTCTTTATCAATATTTTTAGGGATTGAAATGGGCTCAATAATACCTTAGCCATTCTTTCAAATTCCTAAACTAAAAAATGCATGTCAAAGAAAATACTTAAAATGATCACCATGTGTAGTATAATCAACAAAAAATGTAGTGGGAGGATATGGATAAGTGGATGGGTGGTTATTGGTATTACAATAAGTGAAAGGGGGTGGATCAACTAAGACATCATAAACAACACTCAAAAAGAAACTTATGCCTATCATGGAGAGTAGAGGTAATAACATGCATAGAATGTAACCAAGGGCAGCCTAAGAGAAAATTATAACTGAGATTATTATGCATAATATGAAATGAAACATTAAGGATACTTGGTCCTACTATAATGGGTAAGGAAATTTCACCTAATACTTGTTTGGGAGTATTTTCAAAACCATGAATGCACGAAGTAAATGGGATGATATTAGCTACAGAAAGGCATATCTGATGTAAAAAATAAATATTGTAGATTTTAAGACCATATTCATTATCAAACAAATCATGCTTTACTAACACATTATAAATATGAGCCTGAATTTACGAAGGATGTGCATTATCAACTATTACCTAAGAAGGAATATCAGTATAAGTAAAAGTAATATGCTCAAGACTTAAATCAAAGGTTGAGGATGATCGATGAGTAACATAGGTGGGGGAGGTATCATATTGTATTAGGGTATGATATATAGTGTGTCATAAAACATCAATACACTCTAGATGGTCTTGATAGAATGAAATCAAAGAGATATCCATGGAGGATCTTGTCTGGACTAATTCTAGGATGGTGAATGATTTGAATAGGTGTATTCTAGGCTATGTAAGCTCAGGTTCATAACCTATCATATAACATTCTCAATGATATGAGCACCTAGGAGATGACATGGGTGCATGTGTGATAGTGTCTATTTATGGTGCTAGTTTCTGTAATATAACTCTAGATCTGGTTCTTTATGTGTTAATTTATGTCTCCTTTATCTTGTTGTAGGTCACATCAAGTTTTTTACACTTCTGCTTTGTCATACCTGTACCTTTGAAACAAACCCTAGCTACTTACACAAGACTTAATTACATATTATACTCAATGAAAAATTCATGTGAGAGATTTAACTAAACTCAGAGGTCACCCAAAATATTATTTATGAGTGTTGCACTACATTTAGAATATATGTAGTTCTTGTGGTGTGTTATTAAAATTGTGTCCCTTGACCTATGATGCCCTAGTGCTAGTCGTAAAAATAATAATGGGATACAACTACTTTATCTCAATGTAAAAATGTTGGATATGTAATTCAAAATAACACCCCCTATGCAGTTAATAATGCAATCACTTGTTTTCTTCCCTTGTATGTGGTATATATATAAATTATATCCCAGTTACCCCTTAGAATAGTTAGTATATTTTGTACATATATGTGAGTTATTTGTTTGAATTTCATCATATGGTGACACCAAAATATGACCTATGTTTTGAAACAAAGATAAGAAAAGATTCAAAGCCAAAGTAAACTAAGAAAATAGAACAAGAGTGCCTAGAAGGACATTAGTGCATGGGCACCACTATCCTGTCTGGGTGGTACTGTCCTAAAAGAAACAAAGATAAAAAATCAAAAGACAGGAACCGTGATCCTTGTGACTCAACAAAAAAGATGCAAATATGATATAAAAATGAGAGTAGAGCCAAACCAGGTAAGAAAAGTACTAAAGATGTGTCATCGGTGCCTAGTTTTCAAAATTAGAAATCATGTATATAATAACTTACTAGAGGCATAATGTAATGGTAATAAGTGTGTATTTTAGTGATTGCATATAGTATGTACTATCATGAATCATACAATTTCCTATAGTATCCAAACCATACAATGTCACATAATAGTTAAAGCATACAATCACACAAGTGTATATATCAATAAAATTATTTAATAATACACAACAATAAGATTATTTAATCAAAAAAGTGCAAAAAGTGGTCAAGTTAGTCAATTTTACAATTTAATAAGAGCATGCAATTAGAAAAGGACATATAATAGTAATATTAGTGAATCATACTAAAATCAAAGAGTGTAATCACATAGCCACACAAAGTAGTCAAATTAGTCAGTATCATACAAAATCAGAGCATGTAATCATATGACTAAATGGAATAGTCAATACAGTCAATGTGATATAAACATTAGAGCATGTAATCACACAAGTACATAGATAAATCAAATAAATAAATATGAATAAGTAATTAATCGTGTAATAAATAGTGTGGGGTAGTAAAAAAAAGATCCCAATATCAATAATAGTGACTAGTATGAATAGTAAATGATGAATTTAAGTAAGTATATAATATAGTCATGTCAACATTTAGAAGTAAGAAATTTCATCTTGAGATAAAACATGATATAATATATATCATAAGTAGTAATGTAGTGTGGTATTCATAATTGATTATTGTATAAATATATGATTATGATAACAATAGTTGTTTAGATGTCTTTGGCGTGGGTATGCTTAAAACTTGGTATGCATCCCCCTATATAGAATGTTGTAAAAATCCATGATGTGCTAAATATGTTATCTAAGTAGGCTTGTTATGTAAAATTCCCCTGACATAGACATATAGTGAGGGTATTAGGTTATAAAAGTCATAAAGTGTTGTAATGTACATGGGATATAAGTGATTAATGTGTTATATGAAAAAAATTATTGAGGTAGTATATAGTGTTAAATCTAAATGATCATAAGGATCAAATTCATGAAATGACAAATCGTCACATGTAGGTCCTAAATTTGTATATTCATTACAATATATTGTGTTCATATTTTTAGAATAAGATAAAGAAAAGATAAAATTGATAGGTATACGTGGTACTAATGGACATGGGGATAGACTATTAATAATAAAAAAAGGTCTCGATAAGTAGTATCCCCTCAACATTCACATTAGACCTAGTAAATGTAATGTATTGTTGAATAATGATCTAGATAGGAACTAAAGAACAAATTTCCAAACAATCAATAATCATGTTAAGAGTGTGTGTGCAAGGTGTTATGTACAAGTGATAGTAAACAATTTTGGGTGTTATTGTATGTGTGGTTAAGGTATGCGATATATGTCCACATGTGTAAGGATTATTTCATAATATGTAAGTGAGTTTATATGATCATAATTATAATTTGAAGAATACCCTAAAGTAACAAAATTCATAACTAGAAATATTACAAAGTTTTGGGTCAAAAATATTCATAATGATTATATTTTCTCTATTTCAATGATATTTCATTGGTTTCCTTTAAGGGCCACACCTACATGACTAATATCAAACTATATTGTTTCATACATCACTATGTACCATAGTTTAATGATAATATTGTCATAAAATGAGTCTTGGAATAAATGGGAGAAAGGTCACACTAGATGAAGGTGTTAGGATAGAATTACAACCCCTTTGACGAGAAGATTCATAAGTTATATGATCTGAGTAATGTATCCATGAATAATAAATGGAATGAGTAATGTAAAATTACTTTCAATTGTCATAATTTGTCAAATAGGTTATCTATATGACCTAACAGGGACCATGCACATGTTTTGAGTGGTAATGTATTTTAAACTATAAGATAAATCATTTTTTTTATTACATAACCCATATCATTATGTGATTTGACCAAAATTGAAACAATAAAGGTGAAAATGGGGTTTGTAATAGGTTGTATAT
Organism: Taxus chinensis; assembly: GCA_019776745.2. Lineage (NCBI taxonomy): Eukaryota > Viridiplantae > Streptophyta > Pinopsida > Cupressales > Taxaceae > Taxus > Taxus chinensis. Next base: position 472,155,931 of record CM034148.1, on the reverse strand, counting down.
TCATATTTATTAATTAAACAATCAATATGAAAATCAAAATATATCTCTAGGAAATAAATGATGTAAACAATAATATATAATTTATTAAATGATAAGTAAAGAGTGCACTTAGATAATACAAAGGTAAATAAGATAATGTAGATATATATATTTATCATGGAGATTGATAAATACCTAAAAATAATTCATCCTAGAGACTAAAAATAGAAGATGACATGGGACAAGGTCATTCAATTTGGGAATGTAGTAGAGTATGGTCTTGTCCCTGTAGACTCTTAAATTTGGTAATTTGCAATTTGGAAAGTGAAACCCTTGATTTGTTCATGTACTCTTGATATGATAAATACAACTTCTTCATCCCATCTTAGCACTTTTTTATGCCCATATTTTAGCTTGATTTTCCTTTCATACTAACATGTCAACACATTTTAAGAATACAATACGAAAAACCAATATAAAAACATTAGTTTATCAACTCCAAAATTCATACGACATATTCCTTACTCTAAGTTAGGACCGTACAATTTGGTTAGGAATTTAGATCTAGTCCTAACCCATCTATACAATCTTGGAACAACATGTCCTCAAAATATTCTTTCAATTCATATTTTTTTGGGGTGTTATACTTCATCTCGGGTCGACATTTCTTAGATAAATAGTCTACAGAACCCTATATAAGAAAGTAAACACTACCTCATTTACTAACCTAGAAATCCTAAGGAAATGCACTAGATAACTCACTTTATACAATTTCAAAAGGCATGTAAAGCTCCCTAAATATTTCATTATCACATCTAAAGTCATTTTGGAAGCACCCACATCAGGTTTGAAGATAGAAACTAGGTTATGGAAGCCATATCTTCCATCCAAAAGTACTCAAACATCATCTCTCTAAGTTTTTTAGTAAGAGAAAAGTTAAAAACAAGCTTGGTCAAAGTAATTTCCATATCTAATTTATTTATATAGATATCACATGATAGGTGGAGAATGACGTGTGGTTTGAGGCCTCTTCAAAGTACTGCCAATGTCGATAGTGCACAAGGGTTACCACTACCATTATAATTTTTATTTTGTATTACTCTTCATTCATTGCTAGGGTTTGAGATGATGATATATCTATGGAGAAAGCCTCGTTACATGTGTGATAACTAGGGTTTTATAGTAATAAACAAATCCAAGAAGGAATGTACCATAGAAATTTACAAAATCCAAAGAAGAGATAATTAAATACCATACAACAATGTCATAACCATGTAATATAGTCTTGTTATTTTAGTCTGGTCCTGCCCTAGGTGGATTCACAGTCATAGTTCAAATTCCAAGGATCATACATGTTTAGATCACCCATTTCCAATAGTTTATAGTTTCATAGCTCTCTAGAGGTAATTTGTAATCAACTAAGAGCATCTATACATCCATTTTATATTTTAAATTGTATACTAGGTTAATTGGTGTATCTTATATATTTTTTCTATCTGATATGAGTTACAAATATGTGTTATTAATTCTATTATAAAATATTTGTAGGATTTGCAATCATCCTTATTCTAATCTAAAACATAATTAAATTGACCCATAATTTAATTCAAGGTTAAATATTTTGGTGAACCCACTTTTCATTGGATCTTGATACATTACTTATGCATTACACATGATTATTTTTCTAGGATTCTTTTTTCTGTTGTTTATCATCATGCCTACTTTTTTTCTCACTTTGCAGTTTTTTTCCTTGTCTCACAAACATTTTGTTGACTTTTATGCATTTACAATATCCATAATGATCCCTCCCAATTTTACCCCAAAATTATTTTGTAATTTTTTTCTCCATAAGTTACGCCACTAAATTAAATTTAGTATTTCCCCCTCAATCCAATAGGTGCTAATGATCAAGTAATTATACATACTTCTATTAGTATACTCAATGTTTCTTATTATGATGATGATATTCACTAACAAAGTTCATGATAGTTTTCCCCTCATTTCTCATCATATGGCACCACTTCATATTCACTCTTTATCAACACATGTCATAGTCACCATTTATTTTGATCCTATAGAATGTGTCACTCATGATGTTTCACTTCCTCTTTCTCCCCCATCATCATTTTGTTAATCCAATGTGTGATATATTTGTTAAGACTTTCATTAATATCAATGTTAAGCATGTTCAAGCCCAAGGCTCCAATTATCACCTTGACTAGGATGATAAGGGTCTCCCTAATGAGGATGCCCAAAATTTTTATCAATTCTTATAAGATAAACTCTCTAATATCAATCTCCTAATCTACTCTGCATAAGATCATCTTAATCATGTTTCATTATTACACACTCTGACATCTATTGTTCCCACATCTATAATGTCTACCCTTTTGGGTACACCTAATCTATCAATACCAAATGCATCTATGTCTATTCATGAAACCATAATTGTTACTACACACAAAAAATCCACTCTTTATGGTTTGCATGTATCCTCTTCTAACACACAAGCTCTTGAAACCCTTGTTCATACTTTACAAGCACAAAATTTACAATTACAATAAGGTACATATACTTATTCTCACACTATGGATTCCACATAACTACTTAATAATCCACTTGCACCTGAAGTGGTTTCTTATCTATTACCTAATGGTTTTCTTACCCCTAAAGTTACTATGTATGATGGTAAAGGGGATTCCACTGAGCATCTTCGTTCATTACATGTTGATTTTTTTGATTGTGCCTATAATGACATCTTACTTACCAATATTTTGCCCCGAAGTATCAAAGACTTCATATCATAGTGATTTTAAGCTCTCCCCACTCACTTTATACATGTGTTATCTATAAATATTGAGGAAAAAAATTCTTATGAACAATTGGCTCAAATACAAAAATGGCCTATTTAGCCTCTTAATGCCTACATATTGTGTTACAATACATTTCTCACCAAGATGTACAATATCCTAGCTGATAATGAATTGTAATACTTATTCACAAAAAAATATTAGACCCTTTGCAAAAATTGGTCATATTTGGGAAGTTTATATCTTTTGACCATCTATGTTATACCTTGAGAGAGTGTGAGGCTAAATTGTTAATATGATCAAACTTAAGTACATTGTTAATTATCCTCACACATCTATTGCTAAGTTTGTAAGAAACCCACATTCAAAATCAAGCCTAATGAGGTCAAATATTCTCCTAAAGACACCATTAATACCATCTCACAACTTGTTAATATACAATTGTAGCTTGTGTGTCATCAATTTACTTGCTTTCCAAGTTCCTTTCACATTATCTTGACAAAATTGTTTGAGTGCAATCTCATATCAATCCCTCTACTATTCAATTTTTCTATGAGTAGACCTTAAGGAAATAAATTTAATGTCAATTTACATTATGATTATCATTGGTGTGTTGGGAACTTCATAGATTATTTCTCAAAGCTTTGTCACGTTACTCAAGATATTATAAATTCTAACGTTATTGAATGGAATGAGCCTATTGAATCTTCACAATCAATAAATGATAATGTTAAACTAAAAATATTCAATGATCCACGTCTTAAGAATGACAACATGCAATATTCCCTAGATGTATATAATTCTTATCTTGTGGTGCCTCCACCACGCTCTTATGATCACCCATTGAATGTAATGATTGGCATAGTTAATCATACACTATATTCTACTCTAATCATCACTTTATATGTAACACCTCAAATTACACTTCATAAAACTAAGGGAAAAAAATTATATCAAATTATTAATTACAGTTAATGCCTTTACAAAATTTAACATGCAACAATTAAATTTCAGCACACAAGAGTTTATAAATCCCTTAATTAATATTACGCTGAAATGAGTAACATCATTCATAACAACCATTGAATTATTTCAACATTAGTTAATTATCTTGATGCCTTAAATGATTAATAGATTACAACAATTTAATCTAGCATTAAATAGTGTTTAGAATCCAACCAAACAAGCTATGATAACCATGTGCAAATGTAAGGGTTTAGATCCTACTCGATCCCCTTTAAATACTCAATACGAGCCAATATACCCATTATATCATTTGGTTAACCTTTTTAAAGGTACATAGAACTATGTGTATATTCTTAGAGTCGATCTCCCAAGCACAACACAATTTAAAATAATAAATGGTGATCAGACAATGCAATCATTGATTTGAACTACTTTTTCGATAGTTTAGGGCATAACACAAGCTAGCATAGTTTCATGACTACAATCAATCCACATGAAACTTGTCCCTCCATTGACCACACAATCCTCTCATTCATAGTATTGGTATTTTTTTGTTCTTAAGTTATTAAGTTCATAGTTAACCATTTTAGTTTACTTAGGTCATATGTATACATCTGTACACTTTTCAACTAATCACAAAGTACCTTTGTACTTCATTTCATACCATCATGATTTGATCATATGATGATGATACTTAACCATTTGATTACATTTCATTGTTTTTGAAATACAACAATCTTGTAGTCTTTTATTTTACCAAACAAACCAAGGTGGGCTAGCACATCACTTGGCTAGAAATGAGCACTCTACTGAAGAGTGCAAGGGTACCAAGTTCCTCTTTTATGACATATTTTTCAAGGAGTTAGCATGATAAACATACATATAATCTAAATACATAACAAGTAATCAAGTAAAAATCATAACACAAACTAGATCTAGGTCATATCCATATGCAATAATGTTTAAACAAGAATCAAGATCAGATCTACCATGCAAGATCGAACAAAAAATATGTTAATAAAAAATATCTAACCACATAGATCCACTGTATTAATCACTACAAAAAACATAGTTTGAATACATACATAAGAATATCACCATAAGTCATGTGCACTCATAAGCCAACGACATAACAATAACAAAATGTGGATCGCTCAATTGGTGCAAATCAATACTTATATATAGGGGTGGGGACTTTTCCTTCACCACCTAAACATCCTCAAAATATGTTGCATGCTAAGAATAGCCATGTGCCGCTACAAGATAAATACAAAGGCATGCAAACTTGCTAATATTAGATTATCAAATAATAACTACAGATCTAATAATGTTATTAGCCCAAAACTGTGCATGTCACTTGCTGAGGCCCTTAATCTTGTCACTATTGAGGTGGTTGTGATTCTAACCCTCTGTCTGATGAAGTATAAGAAGTCCTCATGGACTCTACTCATCAACCATCAATACAATGGTTCATACTTTCCCAAGTATGGAAGCTTATACAACTTGTAGACTCCAATCTACATTAGTAACTTCTCTCTAGTGTCATCATATAGTGACATGTCTTTTTTTGTGCATTTGTTTATTTTTCGTCCTCAACAATGCATCTAGTTCCTTCTTATTATCCAATGTTCAATGGTTGTAATCGTTGATATTACATTTATGGATGTGGGAATATCATTATTTTCCCACAATCACACCCTTCAGATACTAAATTTCTGAGAAATTACTCTTGGGAGAAATTTCTTCTTCCATTTCAACCTTTTTCTTCCCTTTTACTCCTACTATAGGTGCTTTCTTCAGTGCCATTTGAACATATATCCTTTCTATCATCTATAACAATCAAGTTAAAACCCTAGTTCAAATATCTGCGCCCTAATGGAAATTGTGTTTTCTAGCTCCTTCGTAATGTGTCTGCTTCACTCAAACCCTTCACCTATGGGGACACAAGCTTCTCCTACACACAAATCTTCTCTCCATGTCTAGTTTCACACTCTTCACACCTCAACACAATTCGCTCATCTCATTTTCACTTATCTCTTTTCAAATTCTCACAATTTCAATAGTAAGAATGAACTCACATCCCATCCTTATATATATTTTCAAAAAGTTAATGCATTTATTTCTCCTTAACCTACCAAAAATTATCTCATTAATCGACCATTTTTATTCTTTCTGCATGGTACATGTTTACACCCAAGCTTTAACATTCTAGCCATGGACTTCTCTTCAACGCACCTCCATGCACCTGAGTACCTCGCCACTACACCTTCCCTTAGTAGTTCACATGGCCCCTTCTTACCTCATGCTATACTTTTCTCTTCATTCATTTCCAGCTATGGTCCTCGTTTCCAGAAGTAGTCTCTTTTTTAACAATTCTCGAACTTGAATAGCACCCATAGAATTTTTTCCTTTCATGTGTACTTATTTTAAATATTCTTGTACCTGGATATCAATAACCACCCCACACTAATGGTATGTGTAGTCCTTTGTGCATGAAATTTCTTCAAATAATAAATTATCTTCTGGCAAGCAAACACACTTATTACACAAAAAGACCAACTAAATTGACAAATCATAGTGACAAAGAAGGAAATACATTAAGGAAATACATAATTAAAAATATAATCTAAATGGCAACACTACCTTATTACAAACACCAAGAAGACTTATCTATAGTAGGGCTTTAACCTACTCTCGTTGAAGTGCCTGGGTAGTAATGTTCCATCAAGCACGTCTAATTGAAAAGTGCCTATTTCAAGTATGTGAGTGATAACATATGGCCCCAAACAATGTACCTTGAGTTTTTCTAGATGGCACAAAAACATAGAATCATAAAGCAGTACCATCTGTCTAATCTCAAACTTTTTATCCCTAATGTGTCTATCATGCCATTCTTTCTACCTAGCCTTTTCTTGTTTTTGAATACAACGTTCTATTTTTCATCACTCATCCATCTTGATTAACTTTTCAATCCATTCTTTTAATACTTGTTCATTGGCTAGACCTCCAGTGTGTGCAATACGCAAAGAAGGAAACTTGAATTCCATAGGAAGAAATGCTTCTGTGCCTAACACTAACTGAAATGGTGTGGCTTTGTTCAACCTTGTATATGTTGTTAGATATTCCCAAAGCAATGCAAACACTTTATCATCCCAATCCTTTCTTCCAACATCACAATTTTTTATCAATGTATGGCTCAAAATTTTGTTGAAATCCTCACTAGTCCTATTTTCTTGAGGATGATATGGTGTAGTCTTATGGTGTGAAATCATGAATTTATTTAATAGAATTATGATTATCTCATTCAGAAAATGTGTACCCCTATCATTGGTCAAACTCAAAGGACATCCATACCTTGTAATAATATTTTCCCATAGAAACATGGCTGATGTAACTACTTTACACTCCTTTGTAACAATCCTTTATAGGTGCTACTTATTCCCACCTTATCAGATAGTTTGTGCAAGTAATGATATAGCATGATCTATTCCTATGCATAGCTGGTGAAATAGGACCCATAAAATCTATAGCCCATTTCTCAAATGGTTCTACACTAGTAAGAGTTCTTACAGGAATTTCATCTCATTGAACTAGTTTCCCAAGATGCTAACAATGATCACAAACCTTGCAATACACTTTACAATATTTAGACAGGGTCTCCCACCATAATCTAGTGAGTAGAATCTTGCGATAAATGGCATCACCTACATAGTGGCTACCTGTAATACCACCATGAGCTTCCTCCATTATATATGTGTGCTCATTTTCTAGTACACAATGATGCAATACTTCATCCCAGACTAACTTGTATAGGTCACCACTAATAAATATATAGGATGACCTAGGTATATAAAATTGATTATTCTCTAAGGATTTCATTCATTCTAGTGTCATACTTGTTCATAGAAAGAAAACAATGTCCTCTAATTCTGATGGTTCTCATTGTAACCTATATAACTGTGTATCAGGCATGGTATCTTCAATTTCTTGTGCTTCCTCTCCTGACTGTATTCTGGATAAATTAGCTGGTCCAGAATTACTTTTGCCCAGTTTTACCATAACTCTAAAATCAAATTCTTGAAATAAGAGTACCCATCTACATATGTGCCCCTATAAAATGGGATTGTTTACCAAATACTTCAATGCCATGTGATCTGTATAAAATACAATTGGTGTAGCTAGTAGGTACTTGTCTGCACTTATGTAGCACATAGATAATTGAAAAATCTTCACACTCTGTAGTTGTGTATTATGCTCTGCAGGGAGTCAGCTTTCTACTAGCAAAATAGATAGGATGATCTATAATACCTTCTACTAGCTGATCCAACACTACACCAATTGTTGTGCTAGAGGCGTCCACAAGTACATGAAGTGTTAGTCCCATGAAGGAAAGTGTAGAATAGGCACAGTAGTAGTTTTTTTCTCTTCAATGTCTCGAATGTGCACTGATACAGTTATCCCCAGTAGAATGTACTTTTCCTTTTAGTAACTCCTTCAAAGGTGTGGCAACCTTGACATACCCTTTTATGAATTTCCTATAATACCCCATGTGACCCAAGAATCCATGTACCTCACTTTGAATGGTAAGCTCTTTCAGTCTGATAATGACTACAAACCTTAGCTGGATCAACCAACAAACTTCCTTACAAATTATGTGTCCTAATAGTATTCGAAATGGTGTAGAAAATATGCACTTCTTGATGTTCAAATAGATACTCAAATATCTACATCTTTAAAACATTAAGCATGTATTATCACAATGATCCTTAAGAAATTCCATACACCATCTAATCATCTAAATAAAACTGTAAGAAGTTTTTAATAAAATCTTTAAATGCCCAAACAATTATGCATGAAAATATAGTAGGCACATTTTTCATTCCAAAAGGCATCACAGTATAGGAAAATATGCTCCATTTAGTAGTAAAATTAGTCTTTTCCTAATCCTCCTGGGAATCCTAACCTGATGATACCCAGAGAAACCCATCTGTAAACGAATAGATTCGTGCCCTGCAATGCCTTATAGTATTTACTCAATTTTGAATGGCATTAGGAAAGGGAATCAGTCAACACATGCAACCATTTAATACCTTATAGTCCAAAAATATCCTAATATAACCCTTATGTTACTAAACACCATTTGGATAAAAACCCATTAGACCATCAATGGCTTGATGATTCCAGACTTCAACATTTTGTCAATCTCGCTTTGACCTTTTCACGCACGTGGGGTCATCCTATAAGGTCGTTTTATGGATTGGGCACATTACCCTCTTTAAGATTTATCTTCATATACCTTAAAGATTTATACACACCTGTAAGTTCTTGTACCTTAAGGGAAAATTCTTGATATCTCGTCGATAATAACTCTATGGTATCTTCAATTTCTTGTGCTTCCTCTTCCTGACTGTATTCTGGACCAATTAGCTGGTCCAGAATTACTTTTGCCCAGTTTTACCATAACTCTAAAATCAAATTCTTGAAATAAGAGTACCCATCTACATATGTGCCCCTATAAAATGGGATTGTTTACCAAATACTTCAATGCCATGTGATCTGTATAAAATACAATTGGTGTAGCTAGTAGGTACTGTCTGCACTTATGTAGCACATAGATAATTGAAAAATCTTCACACTCTGTAGTTGTGTAATTATGCTCTGCAGGAGTCAGCTTTCTACTAGCAAAATAGATAGGATGATCTATAATACCTTCTACTAGCTGATCCAACACTACACCAATTGTTGTGCTAGAGGCGTCCACAAGTACATGAAGTGGTTAGTCCCATGAAGGAAAGTGTAGAATAGGCACAGTAGTAGTTTTTTCCTTCAATGTCTCGAATGTGCACTGATACAGTTATCCCCAGTAGAATGTACCTTTTCCTTTTAGTAACTCCTTCAAAGGTGTGGCAACCTTGACATACCCTTTTATGAATTTCCTATAATACCCCATGTGACCCAAGAATCCATGTACCTCACTTTGAATGGTAAGCTCTTTCAGTCTGATAATGACTACAACCTTAGCTGGATCAACCAACAAACCTTCCTTACAAATTATGTGTCCTAATAGTATTCGAAATGGTGTAGAAAATATGCACTTCTTGATGTTCAAATAGATACTCAAATATCTACATCTTTAAAACATTAAGCATGTATTATCACAATGATCCTTAAGAAATTCCATACACCATCTAATCATCTAAATAAAACTGTAAGAAGTTTTTAATAAAATCTTTAAATGCCCAAACAATTATGCATGAAAATATAGTAGGCACATTTTTCATTCCAAAAGGCATCACAGTATAGGAAAATATGCTCCATTTAGTAGTAAAATTAGTCTTTTCCTAATCCTCCTGGGAAATCCTAACCTGATGATACCCAGAGAACCCATCTGTAAACGAATAGATTTCGTGCCCTGCAATGCCTTATAGTATTTACTCAATGAATGGCATAGGAAAGGGAATCAGTCACACATGCAACATTTAGATACCTATAGTCCAAAAATATCCTAATATAACCACCCTTATGGATACTAAACACCATTGGACTAACCCATTATGACTCATCCATGGGCTTGATGATTCCAGACTTCAACATTTTGTCAATCTCTTCTTTGACCTTTTCACGCAAGTTGGGGTTCATCCTATAAGGTGTCTTTATGATTGGGCACATACCCTCTTTAAGATTTATCTTCATATCCCTTAATGATTTATACACACCTTTAAGTTCTTAGTACCCTTAAGGGAATAATTCTTGATAATCTCGTAGTAACTCTATGATTTTTTCCACTTCATATTCTGACAAATAGTCTTAAATTATGGCCTCCTTAGGCTCAACATCTGATCCAATATTCACTTTCTTTGTCTTCATAGGTTCATGATAGGTGTGTGTGGTCTTCTCTACACTATCCAACACCTTGCGCCTACCTGTTGAAATCTAGATTTTCTACTTCTTCATCATCCACTAAGTAGACAATTTTTCCTTTTTCTTTCTCAAGGCAAGCATGTTTAAGTAGTTTGGCATCTATCTTTGTTTCTTCAAAAAAATGTGGTCCTGAGTCTCCTTCATCAAATAACTCTTGAATGATTTCCTCCATCTTGGTACTATCCCCCATAATGAAGTGCCTTATAACCTTTAATGCTTCTTCTACCAAAGCTTGGTAGAGAAGAATTCAAACATCTAGGTCATTATTCTAATTAAATATTTCCAATTTCCATACTCTCTAGGGAATTCTACATATACATACCAAGAATGTGTATAGCCTTGTAACGTGGAATAAAACTTGTGCACCTAGAGAGAAGGTGGAAAAGCATCATGCTTTTCTGTCTAGAGTCTCTTGCACTATTGAATAGATTTATTACCATGATAAGTAAATATTTGAGTAGGTGCATTACTCCTGAAGAACCTAGTAGCAAGAACAATTCAAATTTCATTCCATCCTACAAGATTATCCTTGTGGACCACCCACTAGTGCGTTGTTGTCCTACGTAGGGTATGTGCTAGCATATTCCTTCTCTCTAACTGGTTTATGCATTGTTCTTCCATGGAGCATAGGAACACCATAGGTTTTCCTTCTTGGGTGTAACAAGGTACCAATTTGTTACTTGTTCTCCTAATATAACGTTGTATGCTATCCCTAGAAAATATACACTTTACTTCGCGCCCTACCAAATCATATGTGTTATGGGCCCAATTATCACAAGAAACACTTATAGTATCATTGATAGACTATGCATCCTCCCACTGAATGATTCCTTCTTTAGATGGATCAAGCACCTCTGGATCTTGGAGGGCATGTACATAAATCCTATTTAGGTCTTCCTCACTCAAGGGCTCAACATAGGGCACAAATTTTCCATCTGTTAAAGGGATAATAACTATTTCCTCCTTATTTTCAAATCTGATATAACCCTTGTTGAACCAAAGATCAACATTATTTACACAACACCAAGGATTCCCTACTAGAGCTAGGAAACTATCTACCTCTACCAGCACTAAAACCTCAAAATACCCAGTGAACTTGGTTCCCTGTATGGTAATTGACGCATCTTTTAAAACTATGATGGGAGTGGCCTTAGTCTAGTTAGCCATGAATAATACAATAGAGGATGGCTATAATGGAGGTCTCCCCATTTGTACTCATGCATCTAAAGTAAGAACATTGACTTTCGTGTCTGTATCAATTAATATATTACTTAAAATCCACCCATCGACAACAACATTCAAAGTGATTTCCTTATCATAATCTAGGCTATGAGGGGGTATATTTGCATGCATGATTTGTCATCCAGTCTCAATACTTACATGTGGAGTGTTTCCCTTTAACCAATTCCCTAATAGTGGAATGATGTTATCCTGGTGCAACATTTTGCACACTTATTTCAAGTCATCCATCTCAAATTGGACCATCTCTAATGCTTTCTTTTGCTCCATATTCCATGATTGCTCCTTTAAATACTGTATTTCACCCTGAAGGTTTCTGAGTGCCTCCATGGTTTCTTGATAAACCTCCTTCTGATGGGTAGGATATGGGTACCATGTATGTACAACCTCCTCCTTAGTGATGGTAGGCTTCTACTACAATGCTTCTTAGATGTATGCCACTTCAGTGTGGGTAGTGATCCTTACATGTAATTACTTGAATTCTAGTTCCAATTTGGGTATCCACTAATTTTCCATAGCACGTTGTATCCTAACCATCCCTACTCCTTTCTTTTATTATTTATTCTTCTTACTAAGATGCTGATATAAGTCCAGGAATTCCTCATAACTATGATTCTTTCCATAGAACGAACATGTAATATTCTGAGGACATTCATTCCCATAGTGGTCAGGAGATCTGCATGTATAACGTGTTCCATGAGGGAGCACACCTATTCCACCACCATGGCCTCGTCCTCCAAATCCACCACAATATCCTTGGCCTCTGCCACAACTTCCTTCAAAATTCCCTTCATTCCAATCATAGCGTGCTTGATTGTGATCCTGATCCTAATGCTCGTTCTTCCCTTTAGAGTTATCTAAAAATCCTATCTTTCATACACTAATATCTATAGCATCATAGATCAAACCAATCAGCCAATAGTCTTCTGTGTCATGAGTCGTGGACCTACATATTTTACAGTAGCATGAATCATTCTTCCTTATTGTGTGTTGTAGTAATGGGTAGTGGCTAGCATCATGGTTTAAATGGCATATCTCACAGTCCAACAGAAATGAGCACACTAATCTGTGGGGATAACTATCCTTTGTGTGACCTTCCACCTCAATATTTGTGCACAAATCCCTATGCTCATCTCATGTGTTGAATTTTCCGATAGCTTCTCCAACTACTTTGCCATAGCTATGATCTGTTCTTCTATAAATGGGCTCACCCCAATGTCTATACTTCAAACTACCTCAGTGTGTAAAGATACTTCAAGTGCTTTGTGCAGATTAGTCTATGTTTTATGTGATAGTTCCCTTCTAAAAGGTATAATCAAACCTCCAAAAAACCATTATGCATGTTGGCTTGCATGAATATTATACAAAATCTTAGATAATAATGTTTTGAAATGAGCATCATACTCTCTGATACTCTCACTAGTGTCTTACTAAATATCCTTGAGCACACTTATACTCTTTTTCTCAAACTTAGGTATGTAAAACTCTTTAAGGAAAGCATCATTTAAAGCTACATAGTCTACACAAGTCTGATCATGGTCAAAATTTATGTACCAATTGTGTGTGCACCCTTATAATGTAGTAGCGAATTGACTTACGCTATGCTTAGAATATGGGATTCATTTTGCGTCCCATAGTATTTCACACATGTACACATGTTCAACAGCATATTTTATGCCCCTATACTCTAGGAGGCAAAGATACATCTCCATGTAAATATTTTGGGGTTGGTGTGGACCTTTCCCACATGATCTAGAACCTCATGTGTTTCCTCTTCCTCCAGAACCACCAGATACACCAGAACTAGAGCCACCTATACCTCCTAATCCTAAACCTGTAGTTGGAGTCAGACTAGAAGATGTACTTCCCTATTTCCCAATAGTATTACTAAACTTCACCATGACAGTCTGTGAAGTGTTACTACTCCCAAAAGAGAGTCCAAAATTTTTTGCACTTGAATTCTATGTAGATGATACACTTGAAAAACGTACTCTCATACAACAACAAAGACATCGATGTGATTTTTATATGACTCACTCCTCTCCCACTTCTTGAATTAGCTTGCTGACTATTTTTTGTATTAGATACTGGAAGACCAAGGGTAATGTTTCTAGGAGGATTCAGATGTGCGCTCATGGCCTAGGTTGTTTTTGTTGGTGTGCTTCTACATGAGGCCAAGGAGGGTTGCCTATCATGCTTTCCCAAATGGGGGATTTCCTGATTCTTAGGTTCCACTTCTTTTGCATGAAATTCAAATCCTTCAAAAACCATCTCTCTCCATAATGCCATTCTCTCTGCAACATCTCGTTGCTTCTCTATCTCCCTCTCATGCACCTTATTATACTTAAGTTTCCTTTCCTATCTTTGAATTTTTTTCGTTAGGTCTAACATCTTTCACAAAACCTAATCCTACCCCTATGTGTGGTGGGGTTTAGTCAGCCATTGGTTTACTCTCTAGGTTCAAGGTTACCATCAAAATTTTGATCACCAGTGGAATGCCTTGCAGGTAAGTTCCCCTAGGATATTGTAAAAATTGGAATTCAGCTACCTCTGTGAATGAATAAGTGAAAATTGAATACTCCAAGATATAGTTATTCAAAACACCATGGAACCACGTATCCATAACACGAGTCCAAATCATATCAGCATCATAAAGGGTCAGAAATTACTCATATGTCTAAACAAGTGTGTGATACCTCCAATTCCATTTAGATAGATAAGCAACCAACCATTCATACAGTTCTACTAAAAAGATAGTGAAGAAACTCTTTTACAAATAGTCATACAGATTCTGTTCGACCCACATGCATGTGTCAAACTTAGAACTGGTGTTGAACCTCCATGTATATTCTTCTCCTAGGTCGTGTATCCACCCCTCAATACTTTCTAGGGTCAACTAGTATGTCTTCATCATGAACCATCCTAAAAACAACTTAAAAAGAGGTCCCAAAAATGGAACCAATGATGCAGTCTAGAATTTACCAATAAAATCCTAGGTGCGCTGACACATCACTTAGCCTAGACTGAGCAGTGACCTAAAGCATGCAAAGGTACCAGGCCCCTATTTATGTTTTTTGTCACAGGATGTTAGTAAGATGAAGACTTAATGCATTCAAATTCATAATTATTATATCATTCTACAGTGCATGTTCAAATATAGATCTAGAGAATAACAAACTAAATGATAACCATGATGAAATCAAGCATGTAAGAACCAATTATATTCAAAATTAACACTCTAATTCATCCAATTCACTCCATTAAATTAAAATTTAGGAATACACATAAACTCATTACAATAATAACATTATATGCTCATGCGCATAACAAATTTGATACCATAATCTCACAGTAACCCAATTCTTACACATCCTTCTATACTATGTAGTTCACTACATATTTATAAGGGTGATGAATTTCCTTTCACTACTTATATAATCCCAAAATAGTTTTTGTAGTTCCCATTTAAACAACCACTTGAGACCAAAGAAACAACCTACGGTTAGCTAGAAAATTATGGGATAATTTTATTTTTTTTATTTGAAGTGTCTACAACTAAGTTGCAAGACATCATTTTTCACTAATAGGTTCTAGAAAAAATCCTATTTACCAAAACACAAGTTTCCTTTATTAACTTATAACAAGTTTACGAGGTTCAAATTTTAGGGTTACATGTTTTAGTTAGGTTCAACGAGTAATCTTACCCCCATGTTTGCTCTTAAACAGGCTTAGATCTTCAACTAGATTTTTCTCCTACATGACACTCCCAAAATTTCCCTAAACCATTCCCAATGGATATGAAATTTTCTCACCTTTCTGGTGATATAAATAAGTCCTTCAAACTCCTTACAGAAATCAAGTTATGAGTGGGCGTAGTTTATAGGGCAAATTTTCCCTAGAGGGACACATGGCAAGAGGAGGGGGGATGCGCCTAGGGCAGGTTGGTGGGTTGTGGGGCGGAATTGGGAAATTTTCCCTCTACATGGATCAAAGGCACAAAACACTCCATGCTCCTGTGGGTCCTTAGGGGACACGTGGTGCCCTCTGGTTGGCTGCGGGCTGGCGGAGGTAAAAGTGAAAATTTTCTAATTTTTTTCAAAAGGTTTAAGGGTGAAGAAAAATCTGCGCCTCCACCTCAGCCCTGGAGGACATGTGGCAGCCTCTGATTGGCTGTAGACCAGCGAAGGAAAATATGAAAAATTTCCCAAGTAAAAATTTTCAAAATATTTTCTAAGGCAATTCGATGGGAAATTTTTGGGTTGCGGGCCCGTCAGGGAAAATTTCCCAAATATTCACGCCAAGGCACAAAAACTTCAAAGTACCATAACTTGAGCTAGAAAGCTCAGTTTTGTGAAAACAAGGACTTTTTGGAAAGCTATTGATGCCTTATTTGCATAAAAATCATAAAATTTACTTTTTGATAAGTTTTAAATGGTCAATTTTACAAAAATGATCTGTAGGATTTTAATTGGCAAACTAGCAATTTTCAACTTTTCAATTTGACTAAATTAGATCTCCTCCATTACTCAACATGACAATAGACATGGAGAATTGATCTAGGGAGGGTTTAAAGTGTTTTAGAGAATTTTATTTGTTTAATTGATTCAAAATTGAATTGCTCAACAAAATATATGAAATGGGTGAGAAAGAGATTGAGATCAATTTTGAAATGTTTTAATTGTTTCCCTAAGTGTTTCCTTTGTCAGATTGAGTTCCGTGATGTCTTAACATGATAGATTATATCATTTTCCAATGGATTATCAAGTACAGGTCTAAAATATTTATTTTAAATGAATTGTTGCTAGTTTTAAATTTAAGGTAGAGGTCAATTTCTTGAGGGATTTAATTGCCATTTCTTCCTTTCAACCAAATATTTAATTATCTCATTTTTCCATACAAAGAAACATTCAATTCAATAAATCGTATACTTAAGTGTTTATCAATTTTCCATTTTCCAAACAACAAGGATTCCAATCACAATTTTATGTTCTAATACAATAACAAAAATGCAATGAGAGATGAATTTGCAATCCTCTACCGACTTTAATTATGCAACTTACATCTTTCAATGTTGGAAAACAATAACGGAATTCTCTTTCTTTCTCAATGTATAGAACAGAATGCAAGTGTATTTCACATTTCAAATATATAACTTCATAATCAATTACAACATCATTTCTCTGTAACATAACTATTACAATTTCATCCACATCATATGGGAAAGGATTACAAAGGAATGGGTTTCCACAAGGGATTGTCAAATTGTACATTTCTCTTATGCAAAAATAGCAGCATGTAATTTTCATTTTCTTCCAATTTGATCACAACAAAAGAAGGGGAAAGGAAATGATCTCCACCCAACCAAGATATCCAATGAAAGGAGAAGCTTTCGTTCATCATTGGCCCCCAATCCCCAACCAAGATACAATAGAAGGTGCAATTCAACCATGGCAACAAACTGGCTCCCACACACAACATTCTTTCACATACACATTTCCTTGTTAAAAAAACACAATTCAACACAAAAACAACAGTTCATAACTGCATTTAAAATCATTTCAAAACAGAATTCAGGCTTAATCTTATAAGCCAAAGGAGCAAGGACTATGGTGGAAGCTACTTATGCCTCCTAATTGGGAATTGGGCATCCACCTATAATCATACCACTAATATAACATATCATACCCCATAAACCTAATATCTCCCAACCCCTCCTTATGCACCCCCAAATTTTATCCCTTATGCCCCCCTAAGAGTAAGAAATGCAAGCTATTTCTTTTCCATGGTGGATCCCAAACCCAAAACTCCCTCCACAAAATTTCTAATGCCAATGGCATTCCCTTATGCCCCCTCACATGGATTCCCCATAGCCTTCTCCTACACCATTCCTATGGCATTCTACCCATAAAACATGTAAAACATTCACCATTCACAACAACACAATAAAGAAATGACAGTAATAAAAGGAGTAAACTCCTACCTCCCCATGGAAGGATTTTCTCCACACAACAAGCTTTGAATGTTAAAAATACAGTCCAAAATAGCAACTCACAAGCATGCAAAGCTTTCTCCAAAACTTCCTCCAAAAATAAGAGCTCCAACAAGAAAATGCACCCCCAACGAAGAATGCAAAAAGGTTCAACAACCAAGAAAAAACTTCACCCAAGCTACTCCAAGGTAAGAGCTCCAAACACAAGAAAAAAATGCACCCCAAGCTTACATACAAAATGATTCAACCCCCAAAAACAAGCCAAGAGTTTCCATTATATAGAAAAGAGAAGAGAAGGGGATGATGTGGATCCATGTAGGATGCCACATCACACATCCTCAATTCCAACACTAAATTCAAATTCCAAACTCCAATGCACAATAAAGAGGTGGGTCAAAATATGAAAATATACTTGCACACTCCAAAAATCCCACACCCCAAAGGATTGAAAATTAAATAAAATGTAAGAAAGTGCAATCAAAACAATGAAACATGATTAATAAAATAAATTTAAAATGTCTAAAATCAGTCCTCCAACCATAGGCATAGTTGGTAAATTAAATTGAGAGGTATGTGTTTCACCTTTTTCTTAGATTGGTTCTTTGAAGTGTTGATGAAACAAATAGGGTAACAGGCGTAGGAGGAATACTTGTTCAAATTTTGGTTGATGGTTTGTTACATGCGTATGACTTCTGAATCCACAGCTGATCATGAGATCTTCCTTTTGGCTAAGAGGAACTACCTGTAATGAAAATAAGACCACCAGAAGGAATTAATCAATATGGGTAGTGAACTACCTAGCGTAAGCTAGATCTGGGAAGTATGATACTTCCTAGATGGCTGTAAATCCACTATTTTAAACAATTTGATGATGTAAACAAAGTAAATCCTATTGTTATTTTGAAATGATTTAGGTATCTCACTTAAAACATAATAAGAAAATAGATCTAATCTAACAGGCTAAGCTAGAATAGAATCCAAAGGTCAAATGATTGGTTTTGGGTCTCTGCAGGTTTGATAAAGGTCTTGGGTAGGTCATAAGTGAATGAGGGTGAGATAAAATTAGGTGGGTAGGTCTCTATTTAAGGCTGTGTGGGAAAACATAGAGACGAGTGTCAGTCAGGGGTGATTGACGGTGGTTAGGTATAACCAGTGTCATTTATTGTGAGATCTAGAAATGTCACAGAACGGGCTTTTGGTATCCTTTGTGATTACATAAAGGACTTTGGTTAGTTAGGATGGTGTATTGGGTGACTGGAGTAGGCTTTTGCGAGGTTTTAATGGGTCTATAGAGGTGGAAATATGGAGAAGGTCAATAGAGAGCAAGATAAACAATGGATGATAAAATGATGATGAAATGAAATAACCAAGAAAGTATAATGGTGTACTTACTTGGATTTTGTTCCTGAAGGCCTATGTGTGAGGGATGGAGGTGTTGATGATGGGTTTGAAGGTTGCAAGTGATCACCAACTGAAGAAAATCTTCTTCATGGGCTACGTGTACACTCCTCTTTGCTTGGATAGATCAGATCGTGGCTGGGATGGCTGTGCAGGAGAAGATGCTCAATCTCCTTCCTTGGATGTGATTTTTTGCTGGAATTGGCTCTTTGAAGATGTGTTATCTCTCTGAGATGTGATATTGCTCATCAACCTCTTTTTCTTCCAACTTCCAACCTTGAGAATAAGGTTTTTTTGGGTTAAAAGGGGTAACCAATGGTGGTCCGGCTTAGCCAGTGATGGTTAGGGGTAACCGACGTCGGTCAAGGCAGGATTTTCTAGGTTTACTAAACTAGGGAGATCCTCCTGATTTCCTTGGATCTCATGTCATTATCCCACAGATTATACTTGGAGCCTCTTGTGAGAATGCAAGAATGTGGTTAGAGGGAATGTAGGCAATGGTTTTTAGGGTTTGGGTAAGTCTTAGTTAGTTATGAGAACTTGCTAAGAATAGGTCTTAGGTTGAGCTGGCTTGGTGAGGTGTCTAAGTGAAATGTATGTGTAGATATTATTTAAATTAAATATTTAAATAATAAATATAGTAAGGATAATGCATTAATTTAATTAAATTAATATTAGTGGGGTGAAGGGGGTCATGGCTAGGTAAATTTAATAAAGGGTGCTTATATGTCGAGGGACAAAAGGGGAGTGTGACATAATTTATTGTCTACATTTTTCCCCTTTTTGTTGCATAGCTTGTATTGGTAAGCGACGCTAACAAAAATAAGATGTGGTTACCCCATGTGTAGGTGAAGGTGATCCCCCTCAAACCACGAACTGACAAGGTAGCAGGCTGAAGCGGTGAGTGGTTTGATAAAAGGTAAATGTGAGGAAAAGAAAATTAGGTACATGGGAAAAAGGGTGAAAGGTCTACTCGGGAAATCTAGGTAATGGGTCAAGGTCACAGGTAGTAATAGTCAAATGCACACACATGTATAAACTGTAGCACACTACCAGATTGAAGAGAAGGAAAACTCTACATTGTCTAAGGTCAATACGTTTATCTAAACAAGGTTGAAGTGAATCCAGTATCCAAGGTATAGGATATTGTCAAGAAACAAAATGTAGGTTAGGTGTAGGAACGTTTAGGTATTTTTTGGTACACCAAAGGTAGGGTTAGGATAAACGGTCACGGAAATAGGCTAGCTAAGGTCATCAGGTCAATCAACACAGGTAATAGTATCATGATGTATAGCGAACACATGAGGTCAAAGGTCATTAGCGATGGTCTAGGTCTAAAGATCTAGGTCGCTGCATGAGTAAGGTTGACGTAGGAGTAAAATAATGAGTCCCCAAAGGAGGACAAATGGAGGTAGTAAATGATGAGGTCAGGAAAGGTAAGGTAATGGGTTGAGTAAAGGGTGGATGGGGTAAAGAGAAAGGTAGAGGGTGGGGTAAAATGGAAACATAAGGGAAATGTGTAGGTAAGGGTGACTGGTGGCGGTCATGGATAACCAACGTTGGTATAGGAAAACCAACGATGGTGAGGTAAGGCACAAGAACAATGTCAGTCAAGGGGAACTGACGTCGGTTAGGTCAGGTTTTGTATAAAAACAAAAAATCCACATTTTTATTATTCATTTGTGATTTATGAAGTGAAGAAATGACAAAAAAGAGAGAAAAGTGAGAAAAGTGTCTGGAGGAAACAAGATAGTGAATTGGCAGTGTGATTTGATGGTGGTTGGGTTGGTGAGTAGTGGGTTCATGAGATCAGGGTGAGAGAGTTGATTGTTCAGAGGTTGTAGATAGATATTCGGGGATGGTAGAGGCTAGAGAGGGATCGAGTGGACCAACAGTACAGTGGCCAGATGTGTATCTAAGACGGTGGTAGCGTGATGAGGTAAGCACCTAACTCTATAGGGTGAATTAGATAGAGTAGTTGTAATAGTTGTTATTTGTAGGGTTTTGTGGGTAGGAAAAAGTTAAATCGGGTATGGAGGGGAATAATGGGTAAAAAATATGGGGGGAGGGTAGTAAATTGGATAGGTGGGGTGGGTAGGAGTTTTGGGGTAGTGTAGGTAATTATAGGTGGGGTAAAAGGGATAGGTGGGAGGGTTTTAGAAAAAAGGAGGTTTGGGAAGTCACGGATTTTTCTGCAACAGTGACCAGCGTCGGTCAAGCTTGGCCAGCATTGGTGGGGTAAAACTGGGATTAGTCGCCTAACAGGTGACCGATGCCGGTTACGTGGTAACCGTTATCAATACAGTTGAACTGGTATTGATCACCAAATAGGTGACCGATGCTGGTTTAAGGGTGACTGGAGTCAGTTAGGATAAACCAGCATCGGTCAGGATTTTAGGCACAAGGGTCCAAAAAATGATGTAGGTTAGGTGGTTGAGATGGGTAGGGTAAAAATAGGGTGGTGGGTAATGATAAGTGATGAATATGGTCATGGTAAAGGTTGATTGCTTTTGTGCTTTGGATTGGATGTAGGGGAGATCGCAGTTACATATGAGGGATAGGGTTCTGTAGCACATGGAGGAAGTGTGCTTGAGTGGTATTTAGTGCTACCGACATGTTGTTCGGAAGCCTAGTTTGATGTTCAATCTCATCGATAGATGGGACTCCGCGACCAACACGTTCCACCTTCCAACGGGTGAGATGACTATCACCCTGGAGAATGTGTTCTGGATTCTGAGGTTACCCATATTAGGGGCCCAAGTGTACCTATCTCCTCCGAGGCCTCAGAGAATCTGATAGGGATAGTATTTGGTGAGGGGCAACAGAGCTGAGATTCCATAGCGCCAATTTGAGCTATAGCGAGATGTACCTAGCCCATCCGAATGAGACGAGGATACTGGTTCTATTGATGGAGGTAGTGTGCTGCTATGCACTACCTGATATAGAGGGTGGATGATTTTCCTGATCACTGATGGGGGTGCTAGACGATATGATGGTGCATGAGACATGCTTTTCCTGGGCACCTGCATTGTTGGTGCAGCTATATAGAGAGTTGTGGGCGTATGGGTGGTTGTGTAGGTTTAGCCTATGTTGTACATTTATACTGCACTACTGGGCCTATAAGCACATAGTCTGTGTTCACCCTATAGGGATGCCCTGAGTATATGCATTCCCAGTGATATCTGTGTAGGGGGGATACAGGAGATGGGTGCCAGTTGTAGGAGAACGAAGGTCATATAGGCCGACATATGATGTGGCCCATTTTTGGCAGTTATTAGAGGGGTTTCCTAGATTGGACATTATCTGGAGGCCATATGTGGTATTCCCCTCATATAGGCACATGCATGAGGAACTAGCTGAGCTCTAGCTAGAGAGGTGGATACAGGGTCGTTGTCCCGGGGAGGATGAGATGATCCCGGTAGATAGGGTCCAATGGTAGTTTAGGATTGTATAGGATATTCCTCTGTCCTGCCCACAGTATCGGAGAGATGATGTGCAGAGGCCTCTACCTCTACCATAGCCTATAGTGCCTATAGGAGAGGAGGAATCAGCCAGTGGATCAGCAGATTGATGACTGTCAGATGCATAAATAGGTATAGGCAGTGGTGGGTGGCTTAGTTATGAGACATACCACCTAGACCAGCGCAGCTAGACTTAGCTACCGTGACAGTACAGAGAGATGCCCTACAAGGGAAGGTATCGACGTTGATCACGCATATAGGTATATTATAGACATAGTTGGAGGGGTCAGAGGCAAGAGTTAGCAGAGCTACGAGTACATGTGACCAGTCTGCAGGCCCAGATGGCGGAGGGATTGGGTGGAGGAGATGGAGGAGATGGAGATAGAGATGGTCAAGTAGCAGTAGCCTTAGTGGCTCAAGTGGCAAGTTTACAGGGCCAATTGGCCATATCCCAAGCACATATTTGGGCCTTACAGGCCCAGATATAGGCACAGTGGCAGGGGGCACCACCACAGGCACAGGGACAGGGAGGCCATCATAGGCACAGGGAGCTGGTCCTAGTTCACAGGATGGCGCAGGGAAGGTATAGGGGCTGAGACCTATGGGACCACCACAAGACTGTGCTTATATCTAAGCTACGGGATGCCCTAGGTGAGGTGTGATACTATCAAGACCAGCTCATGGCAGTTTGAGATAGACTTCCTCTCTGTAGGGAGAGTATAGGGCACAACATAGTGTCTAGTGAGAGGAAGAGATCCCATGCACACGTAGTTTGGAGAGCACAAGAGGTCAACGAGCTTCGAGGCCCGATTAGGGAGAGGCCACCAGTGCATGGCGATGACTAGAGCTAGGTGATGTACTAGCAGGGACACAGGAGGCCGAGGGTCCAGGTGACACAAAGATGGACGACATCTCAGCGAGATGTCTGATATGCGGCCACCTGATTTTTGATGTATACTAGTGATTATTATTTATATATATGCTGGCCTGCATGTCGAAGATAGTTGTATTTTTGATCTCATGTCATCCTACGTGCCAAAGACAGTGAGGATGTACAAGTGATTTTGTTGTATATTGTGAGCATATACCGGCCTGTGTGCCGAAGATTTTTTAGTATTGATTCATTCATTCTTTTTGTATATATGAGATCGGCCTACGTGCTCGATGACATTTTGTATTGTATATAGGCCTACGTTCTGCATATTTTTGAGATGATGGCCATGATGAGATAGGCATGTATTTTTAGCTACACATTTATTGATTTATATGATGAGATTCATGGTATTTTGTGATGTGTTAATATGCTTATGAGATATTGGATGTATGACTTGTGTTAGAGGAGATAGTAGATTTGTTATTTTGATATGGATGGAAATTAGGTGAGTTAGGCATGATGGAGTCAGGCTGGTTTAGGCATGGATTGAGTCAGGTTATAGGCATGGATCAAGTCAGGTTATATGCATGGATGGAGTTAGGTTATAGGCATGGATTGAGTTAGGTTATAGGTTTAGTTATGATTCATTATGTTGGAAATGAATGATACTATGGGTCATATGTGAAATGTTGTATATTCTATGCATAGTTGATGATAGAGAGATGGTAGACGTAATAAATGTATGTTGTGGTAAGTAACTTGTTATGTATGTGGCTTAATTTCCAATTTTGTTAGAAAAGAGGTAACTAAGTGAAATGTGGGGTAGAATGGTGAGTTAGGCATGGTTGACGAATTGTTTAGGGTAGAGAATGGTCGAGCTAACCTCCAAGGGCCCCATGCCCTCAGAGTGTTTCCTACATAGTCCTAGCAAAAAGGGACCTTAGGCCAATGTAGTTCTCCCATGAGCTAGGGAAGAATATGAAAATGAGTTAGTAGGTTTGTGGGAATGTTGTGGGTTTAGGTGTAATAGGTGTGGGTAGATTATAAGTAAAATGATGCAAGTGAAGGTGATTATGGAAAAAGGGGAGGACTACCCCAAAGGTAAGCGTCGATTACCAAGTCCTGTATAAGGTAATAAAAACATCAACAAAGATGGTTAAAAGATAAGAGGGGGGCAATAAAGCCGCCTGATTGGGTAGGATCATATCGAGTAGATCATACCTTGGAGGGGGTGATGAACACAAGACCTGAAAGGCATTACATGATTAATGCTTCTATGGTGAAAGTAGTTACAGGATCACCAAATGTCGAAATTCCAATATGTCCCTTGAGGCGATTGAGGAAATGAGAGTGGAAATGGTAAGGTGGGTGAAAGGTAGTTAATTTTATATGTTCTAAGTGACAAGGCTTTTGGGCAAGATATTCGAGGTCACAATGGGAAAGTCCATGACTAAAAGTTTTTTTTTATTGTGATAGACTGATTGATGTGGGAAGTCTATATGGGATAAATAATATGGTACTCCTTGAGGTCTTCGTGAAGATGATCGATGCAGAAAGCTTCAGTTCCTCTCATTATTATTATTATTATTATTATTTGAGCTTCACATAGTTTTCCTTTGAGGGAGCAGTCTATTTATAGTAGTAATTTTGTCAAGAGGAAGATGTCCTTTTGAGGGAGTCATCTTTGTATTAGAAGTTTGAATCAAGGAGTTTGGTCCCATGTGAGGTATTTGAAATCATAGACAAGACCAAGGTGGAGGATAGGACTCTTGTTCAAAAGGCAAGGTGGAACAACCATGGGATCTCATCTAAAGGTAGACTAAAAGTATCCATGAGAATCATGCTATGTGCAGTGCCATGGTACACATATTAAACAGAAGATAACAAGTGACGGGTACTCACATGATTCTTGTTTAATCATTAGGGAGGTGTATGGAGTGAATATCTCTCAAGGGACAAGTGTGGAGAGAGATAAAAGGTGAGTTAGGATGATGAGTCAATAATAGAATGGTCAAAGATGCAATGCATTAAGGGGCTCAGGTTCGGGTTTACCATCAAGTGAGGATAAACGATAGGCACCCAATCCATAGGTATGAGTTACGATGTATGGTCCAAGAAAATTAGAAGAAAATTTTCCCTGTTTACTTTTTTCTTCTTTGGTTACATGTTGATTTTCTTTCAAGACAAGGTCACTGACTTGGAAGGTTCGTTCATGAACACATTTGTCATAAGCATGTTTGATATGTCGTTGATAAACTTGACAGTGATCCAGAGCATTAAGATGACGTTATTCTAATAACTCTAGTTGTGCTAAGCAGTCCTGACGAAAATCATCATCAGTAAGCATGTCATGGAGAGAAATGCGGAGTGAGAGGATTTAGACTTTGAGAGGTAGAACAACCTCTGTACCATAGACCAGTGAAAATGGTGTGGCCATAGTGGAAGTGCGAATACTAGTGCGGTATGCCCATAGGGAAAAAGGAATGTGCGTATGCCAATCCTTTCTAGTATCGTCAACCACTTTCATGAGAATTTTGTTGAGGGTTTTGTTAGTGGATTTGGCTTGGCCATTGGTTTGTGGGTAATAAGGTGATGAGAAACTAAGATGAATGCCAATGGCATCGCAAAGTTTTTACAGTGTTTTGTTTTTGAATTGTTTTCCATTGTCAGTGACGAGGTGATGAGGAACACCAAAGAAAAAAATGATGTGATAGTTAATGAAATCGCATATTTTCTCAACTTTTGTGGAGATGAGTGGTATGGCTTCCACCCATTTTGTGTAGTATTTGGTAGCAATTATGATCGATTGATGGCATTGGGAAGAATGAGGATTTATTTCTTTGACAAGATTCAAATCCCATTGAGAGAAGGGCTAAAGGTTGCGAGTGACTTGTAAGGCAAGACTGGGTGTATGATGAAGGTTGGAATGTTGTTGACATTTCACACAATGTTTGACATAGTTGCAACAATCATGGTTAAGGGTCGGCTTGTAATAGCCTATGTGAATAATACTCTTAGCAACAGCAAGGCCACCAAAGTGACCCCCACATATGCCATCATGAACCTCCTTAATGGTATAAGGAATTTCAGAACATGTGAGGCATCGTAAGAGAACATCATCAAATCTGTGCTTATAGAGGAGTCCTCCCAGAATGGTGAAATGAGAGGCCCTTTTAAGGAATGTGCGTTGTCTGTTACGGGTGAGATCAAGATGTAAGATGGAGAGGGAAAGGTAGTCAGAGTATTATTTATACCAAAGGTCACTCAGGTTAGGGGTGTCATTTCTGATTGAGTAAACATCATGATGTAAATAAGAAGGTGAATGAAGGCATTGTACGGTGACAAATATTTTGGAATTGGCAAGGGAAGCGGGTATTTGGGAAGCTAAGTAGGCCATGGTATCTACAAATATTTTGGTTGAATGTGGGATGGATTGAAGGGTGTAACGATCAAAGGTGGTCAAAAGTATGTCTACATGATGTTTATACTTTTTAAGTATCTCATTACAAAATTGGTACATACCATTGACTTAGTTTACGACAAATTATGAATCACCAAAGATGTGGATTGATTTGACATCTAGGGCATAGGAGGCCTGGAGACCTAGTATGAGCGCTTCATACTCGGTAATATTGTTGGTGCATTCAAAGTCTAGTTTAAAAGACAAAGGCATGGGTTCTCCCTCTAGAGGAATTAGGATAACACCATCCCCACCCCCACACTGACACTTGGAACTGTCGAAGAACAATGTCATTTGGTAAGGGGGTTCGTCCAGTGAAAAAGTAGCAATTAACTCATCAAGAAAGTCAAAATTAGAGGTTTGGTCCCTAGAAATAGGTGCGTCAGCTAGTTGGTCAGTGATAGTCTGGCCTTTGATGGAATTTTGGTGAATGAATTCAAGGTCAAGATCAGCTAAAAGCATAAGCCATCGCGCGACATGCTGATTTTGATAAGGTTTGCGTACATGAAGTGTAAGGGATCGGTGTTGGTGACGACATAAGTTTTGTGGTTAAGTAGGTAATGGTGGAGTTTGGTGGCAACAAAAACTAAGGCTAAGCAAATATTTTCTGGATGGTTGTATCAAGTTTCATGGTCCAAAAGAGTACGTCTTATGTAATAAATTACCTACTCCCTGTGTTGTTCATCATGATGAGCGAGCATGGCTCCTAAGGAATGATCGGTAGCTGATATGTATAGGTAAAAAGGTTGACCGTCTTTAAGTGGAATGAGTACAGGTCATTGGAGAAGGTATTGTTTTAGGGCCTTAAAAGATTTGTGACTGTCATCATCACATTTAAAGGAGACATCCTTCCTAAGCAGATGATGAAATGGTTGACACTGATCAAATAATTGCAAAATGAAATGGCAAATGGACTGCAATTTACCTTGCAGGCTACAGAGTTGTTTGAGGTTAGTGGGCAGAGGCATTTCTAGAATGGCCTTGACTTTAGTAAGGTCAAGTTCTATACCATGGAGTGAAAAATAAATCCTAGGAGCTTTCCTGAGAGAACCGTGAAGATGCACTTTTTAGGTTGAAGGCGGATGTAAAATTTAATGAGGTGTTCAAAGATGGTTTTGACGACAGTGAGGTGCTCAGTGCAACATTTACTTTTGGCCAAGAGATCATCCACTCAATCTTCCAATATGTGATGCATGATATCATGGAAGATGTAAGTCATAGCACACTGATATGTAGCACCAACATTTTTAAGGCTAAAAGGCATGACTCGATAGCTGAAGGTCCCTTAAGGGGTAATGAATGTGGTCTTGTGCTAATCTTCTAGAGAAAGAAAAATTTGGTTATAACCCGAGAAGCCATCCATGAGTGAGAGCATCTCGTGACCAATGGTGAGGTCAACTAGTTGATCAATACCGGGCATGGGAAAGTCATCTTTTGGGTAGGCTAGGTTGAGGTCATGGAAGTCCATGCAAATGCGGAGTCCCCCTATTGCTTTAGTAACAGGGACAATGTTAGAAATCCAATGAGGATAATCAATGGGTAAGATGAAGGGAACCAAAAGAAGGTGCTGAATTTATTCTTTGATGAGAACAACAATGCGAGGGTGTATTTTCCTCAGCTTTTGTTTGATAGGTCTGGCATCGAGAATGATTACAATATTGTGGACCACTATGGTGGGGTCAATACCATGCATGTCTGCATAAGACCAATTGAAATCTTGGTTATGATCACGGAGAAAATAAGTGATGGCTTCCTATTCAGTAGCATCTAAAGATTGTTCGATCTTTAGGATGTGCGGGTCATCCTGAGTATGAATGTTGATCTCGATAGTCGATTCATTCAACATGGTTTTCGTCTTAGAGGGTAGTGACCGATGAATATATGAGTCTTCTACACCAAGGTAGGTGAGTATAAATTCATCATCTTGACATTAAATGATGTTAATTGTAGGTGTGTTGTCATCGATCATCTCAGGATACAGGAATGGGTGAGTGGAAGGGGCCTCGGCTTCACGTTGATAAGTCAAAGGCCCCAAGGAAATGGTGTTTAAGAAAATAGGGGGGATAGATTCAGGATCCATTGATTCTATCGGTGAGGGTGGTGATGAAGGTGGAGTGGGTGAAGGTAGTGACGAAGATGAAGGTGGAGGATGGATAGGGTCTTCAATGAGTTCAATGCGGGCCTATTTGGTAGGAGGTTTGGGGAATCTGATACCACTACAATCATTATGTTTGCATGTGGTACAGGGAATAATGGTATGGTGGCCTTGCTCATAAAATCCAAAACCAAAACCCTTCCACGCATAACATTGCAGGAAGGTGTGGGTGAAACAGCGATTGGTAAGTGATTATAAGTCAGCAGAAAATGCGTAGGGTTGTGATGGTAGTTCAGGTGTGTAAGTGGTCATATCAAGTCCCCCATAGGTGATACTAGTATGAAGATGAGTAAGACCATAAAGGAGGCATTCTCCTATACGGTTATCATAGTGAGGGTGTTGGTGAATGCTTCCATACTCGTGTGGAGTAAGGAATGTGTTGACACTATATAGGTGGTACTCCCCCAAAGTGAGGTGCTGAAAAACACCTTCCAAGGGATAAGTGGTTGGTATATAGGTAGCTGGTATGGATGATGTGTCAGAGGTCGATACGGAGGTGGAGTTAATGGATTGGGAAGCTAATGGGTCAGTCATGGAGGTTATTGCAGTGGTAGGAATAGAGGAGGTATGTGTGGTGAAAGCAACACCTGTACTGGTAGGTGGAGGTGTAGGTGAAGTGGTATTGGTTACGAAGGTAGATGACATGACAGGTATGAGCACATCATTGGGTCAGTAAAGCATGTTGTATGTTTTGAAAGGTGATGGGTCAGCTGAAATGGTATAAGTGTGTCCTTCGTGTTCAAACTTTACACAATGATGCAAAGTGGAAGGAACGTAACCCATGACATGGATCCAGGGTCTACCAAGTAACAAGTTATATTGGAACTCCCCCTCCAAAACATAAAACAATTCTGGAACAGTGCGGGGGCCCACACAAATGTGAAGGATGACAATGCCTAGTGTGGAGGTGACAGTGTCATTAAATGAATGCAACATGACCAGATGTTTATGCATGTAATTGTTAGGTATGTGCATTTGAGTAAATTCATGGGATGAAATGATGTTAATGCTAGCACCTCCATCAATCATCACACGACGTACCCATATGTCATCAATGTAGATAGAGATGAAGAGGGTTGGGTTTGGGTCATCATTTTTGTGTGGCGCAATCTCCTCCTCTGAGAAGCTCAGGGAGGCCACTTGGTGAACAAAGTGAGGTGAGGATGAAGGTGGTAATTTGGTGAGAGAGGCTACATGATGGGGTGTGATAATGGAGGCTACGGGCGTAGGGTCTTTGGGTAAAACCTCAATAGATTGAAGAACCTCCATGAGGGCTTGATGATGGGATTTCAAGGTCTGGATGAGGTCATATAAGGACATTTTGAGGGGCGATTGGTGTAGTTGTTTGAGCATGGTGCGATATGTGATGCCATTAGAAATGGGATACGTGGGGCCACGGATAGTTATTTTAGGTATGGTTGTAGATTGTATGTTGGGTATAGGATTGGTTGGTGGGCCAATTTCCTTTTCTTTGCCCTTTTGTGCACATGTAGTGATGTGTATCATGTTAATTTGAGGGAAGTTGGAAAATGGAGAAGGTGTAGGGTGAGTGGTATAATGACATGAAGGGAAAAAACCTACTGGAGGAGAAAAGCCCTGTGAGGTTAGTTGGGAACAATGACATTTGGGTGGTGGCGTGGTAAGTTCTCTGATGCAAACCATGTCAATTTCAAATCTTGAGGGTGGCTCTAGGAGCTGTGAGGGTGGAGGTTATGGTTGTTGAGTGGGCAGTGTGGGAACGAGTGTTAGTGAAGCAGGATCCTCGTCGAGAAGGTCATCATCGTCAAAGTTAGTTTTTGGTGAACATAATTGGATAAGGACGGTTTTCAAGGCCTTATAGTTCTCCACATCATGCCTTGGCACACAATGGTATGAGTAAATTTCAGTATCATCAAACCCTTTTGGCTTGGGTTTGAGGGGGTCGTAAGGTCAGAGTGGTAGTAATGCGATAACAGAATTCTTGAGGAGGTTGGTTAAAATTTTGGCATAGGACCCTGTTAGTGGATCACAATGGGAAGTGAACGTGGGTTTGGGTGTAGGTGTGGTTGATTGTTAGGGAATTGTTTTTGGAAGAGTAGGAATGGGTCGAGCTATGGGTTTAGGTGCCGGTGTGGTTTGAGGTATCAGCTAGGTTCATTTGGGTAGGGATACAGTAGATGGATGGGTAGGAGGGTGTGGGGTTGTTTTGACTACCTTGTTGTGGGGTAACGGGGTTTTGTTTTTGGGTTTCACCTTCTTAGGTAAAGGTGATGTGGGTGTATGAGTTCTAGAAGGAAAAGTAGATGGAGGAAGAGGGTGAGTTACCCACGAGGATAATGGGGGTGCTCTGAAGGTAGATGATGCGGGTCATACTTGGGGTGTGAGGGAAAATGACTAAAGTGTAGTGAGTAGTGAAGTAATAGCTAAAGGTATTGGAGGTATTGGTGGTAAAGAGACTATAGGTGTGGGTATATGTCATGTTGTGTGCCTAGGTAGGTTATAGGTATGTGAGGAAGGAATGGGTTATTGTGTTATTGGTTTATGGATGGATGAAGGGTGCTTAACCATGTGGGGAAGCTAAGGTCATGAGATAGATGAGATAAGTGTGGGTGTGATTGTTGTAGTCAGGGTATGAGGTCGATGAGTTAGTTTCTTTGGTTTGGGTGTCAGAGTAGGTGTGGTATTGATGTTGGAGGATGTAGCTAAATCTAGTTTAATAGGTGGATGAGTAAGGCTGGTGGTCGGGGTGACCCCTAAAGTGGTAATAGGTTTAGTGGAGGCAAATGTTGTGGGTATGGGTTTGGGTTTAGATGTAGGTCAGGTTATGGGTAAGGGTGTGGTGTGAGTGCTAACGAGTATCGTGGAAGGGGTTGTAACATTAGTGGTTGTATTTGGTTTGATGGGTCAACATGTGTTCGGGTAGATAGTGGAGGTATCAGTGAGGGATCTCTACATTTGTGTCGAGACAGGGAGTGAGAAGCTCCCCCATAGTAAAGCCATATCCACATAATCTAAGTGATCAGAAAAATGGGATAACGACACGTATGTGGGTGGAGTTGGTGAGGAACTAATGGGAATTCCCATAAAATGCATCTTAGAGATGGGTAATTGGCTAGCTTCAGCTTTCGTGGGTAAGAGAGCCGAAAGTAGGTCTGTTGGATTTTTGGTAGCTAATGGAGAATGATATCCAAGAGGAAAAGGTATCTCAATTGGGTCTATGATGGGTGGAGGAGATGATGGGAGCTCCTCTATAAGTGGAGGAATGGATAGGTGCTCCTCTATGGGTGGAGGAGGTAATGGGTTCTCCTCTATGGGTGGAGGAGGTAATATGTGATCCTCTGTGGGGGAAGGAGGTAATGAGAGCTCCTCTATGTGTGGAGGAGGTACGGTAGGTAAAGGTTCTCTAAGTGGAGAAGCTAGGGGTGAGATGGTCTCAATGTTAGTGGAAGACCCCTCCATAGGTGATGAAGGAGATGAAAGGTATTCCTCTATTGGTGAAGGAATAATGGAGGTTGGTTCCAATGTGGAAGGAGGATTTCGAGCTAGTATTTTCTCTATGGAAGGGATGTGAGGTAATTGAGAGGTGACAGGGACCTCGTTAAAGATAGCGTGAACCTCACAGGTATGGGTATTATGAGTGGATGTCTCACCGGTTTGATTGGATGAAGGGGCATGGTTGGGAAACAGTTTTTTAAAGATTTGTAGATTTTGGTTGGGGGTGGCATTGGGATTATCCATAGTTAACTCACCTTTCTCGAGCATTTCTTGGACAATATTCTTGAAAGTGATGCAGTTGTCGTCACTATGACCCTTTACTTAGTGATAGTTACAAAAATAATGCTCTTTATACCATGCAGGCATGGGGCGAGCAAGGTCAAAACCAATGTGGCGTTTTATGGGTGGTAGGGTGATGGCTCTAGCTTTGATAAGCTTTTCTAAGATAGAAAAGTAAGGATCCCTAATTGGGGTATATTTTTGCTTCTCTTGTCTGAATCAAAAATCCTGTATAGGTGATAGATTAGATGAGGGTGTAGCCTAATTTGACGGATGAGCTGGGCCGGCCTTGAGTACTACTGTGTTAGTGGTGCCCTTAGTTTTGGAATAATTGGTTTGTGATTTTGAAGAAAAAGAGGTTTCATTCAACTTGAACGCCAAATTCTTATTTCATAATTGGATTTTCTTCTCTTCGATGGCTTGAATCTCTAAATTTCATGCCATAGTGAATGCCTCATCAAAATTTTAGAAGGTTTGGACCTGTAAGGTTGGGGAGATATGTCTAGCGCAATCTCATGTGAAGAGCTCGTTGAGTTTAGTTTGTGGAATTTGGAAGGTAATTTGATTGATTAGGATACGCCAGCGAGTGAAAAAATATGTGATAGATTCATCCTCGTACTGATGTGTGGAATATAGATCGTTCATGGTAACCTTCTTGGCGATATTGATAGAGAAATGATCCAAGAAGGCTTGGGCTACCTGGTTGAATGAGAATATAGAGTGTTTAGGTAACCCACTATACCAATATAATGTAAGTCCAATGAGGGACATGGGAAAATTTCTCAAAAGCAAGGCATCATCATGAGCGAGGAGATAACACCCATGTTTGAATGACCACAAATGTTGTTTGGGGTGTTCTTTGCTATTGAAGCGATTGAATTTAGGTATTTCCCAATGCATAGGGTATGAACAAGTAGGAATGGATGGGTGAATAGGCTCGTTGCAAATCTCATCGTAGGTGAGAGTGTTGTGGGAGCTGAAAATCGATGCCTCCAATGTCTGCATCTTGTCCAACATCAATTTAATTAGGTCATTGGTGGGTTGTGATGATTGGATGCCTCCTATAGTGTGAGGAGGTTAGTTTTGGGCATATAATGGGGGTGGCATTCCAGTTTATGGGGCTATCATGTAAGGTGGTGGAGAAGAAGGAAGTGAAATAGGGGGTATGTACCCGAAATGAATAATAGATGAAACACATGGTTGTTGGTAGTATGCATATGGGGGTGGAAGGGTCGTGGTAACCCTAGTGGTAATAGGGGCTAAGGATTGTGGAATGGAAAGAATCACATTCTGAAATGGGGTAGGAGTCACCCACACTAGAGGTGGGAATGTAGCTATAGGTATGTATGAGCCAGTAGAGGTGGATGAGGTTTTGTTTGGGGTATTCGCCGACGGTATGGTGGATGTGATGGGTGCCACAGAGGTAGAAAACGTGGTAGTCATAGCGGGTATAGAACCTAACTGCGAAATGACTGGAGGTAAGGTGGATGTACGTAGCACAGATCTAGATGGGGTCGATGTGGAAGTGGGTGTGAGAGTCGGTGGGATAGATACGGGCATTCCGTATATCAACTGACTCGAGGCGTCTCGAGTGGACAAGTGGGAAAGGTAAAATTACAAGGTGGCAGGGTTCTAGTCAAGGAGTTGTGCAATCTCCTCATCTTCGGTAGTGATAGTAGTAGGTTGGATGGGATCCATGGCTAGTGATAAAATAGAACGTGGTGAAGGACTAGGTGGGATTGGTTGACAACTGGCATGGAATATGAGGGTGCTTGCTTGTCTTTGGGTCAGCACCATGTGAACCAGTATTGATCAGGTAGGGATGCTTCTCTGTAAATGATACAGAGAATAGCAGGAACAGGTGAATCTAGTGATAAAAGGTGGATGAAGTAACAAATGGTGGTAGGAATGTGAAAAAGGCTAACCAATACTGGTTAGGGAAAACTGATGTCGGTCAGGGGTAACTGTTATCCAAAATTTTCCCCTGCTCATTTTTTTGGCTAACTCCTTGTGTTCTTACCTCTCTTGTGCCTCAGTCTCCATTTTTTATTTTTAGGCACTCAAATGTTTCTAAAAATGGCACCATTAGATAGATCTCTCTCTCAGCTTTCCAGAAAGGTAAATTTTTCCTCCTAACTCCTCATATTTTTCAAGTTATGGCTCAATGGAGTTTTTGTAGGAAATTTTCCCTTAGGAGGCCCGCGGCCAATAGGAAGCTGCCACGTGTCCCAGGAAGTGGCGGGGAAAAGAGAAGAACTTAGAAAATTTTCCAAGTTTTGGTCAAAATTTTCAAAGGTAAAATTTTTTCCCGTAGGCCTGCACAACGAATGACAT
Source organism: Taxus chinensis (assembly GCA_019776745.2). Classification (NCBI taxonomy): domain Eukaryota; kingdom Viridiplantae; phylum Streptophyta; class Pinopsida; order Cupressales; family Taxaceae; genus Taxus; species Taxus chinensis. Next base: position 472,120,592 of record CM034148.1, on the reverse strand, counting down.
GCTGCCACGTGTCCAAAGGAGATAGTGGGCATCGGGGGTGAAAATTAGAAAATTTGGCTAAGTGTTTGCACAGGGAAATTTTGGAGAGATGGCCTTGTGGCCAATTAAAACAAGACACGTGTCCTAAGGGATAGGAAAAGTGGGGCACGGAGGGGAGTTAGAAATTTTGGCAAAATGTTTCACCAAAAAATCCAAAAGTAAATTGTGATTCGCCTACCCGCCAATGAACCAAAACACGACATGTGTCACTAGGAGCTGGAGTTTCAGAGGGCGGAGGAAAAGTTGAAATTTTCGCAAAGTGTTTTGTCGAAAATCCAAAAGGTGATGTTTTGGCCCGCTGTCCCTACCAACGAATAAGAACGTGCCACGTGTCCTGACCGGGCAGAGTGCGGGAGAACTTGGGAAATTTTCCCAATTGGAAAATAATGGAAAATTCAAGAAACAAGGCCCGCCTCCCTTATTGCGAGCCAATAGAATCTCAACACGTGTCTAGTTGGGGCAAAAAATTCAGAGCAAGCCCAGATGGGAATTTTGGAGGGTCAAACCTGCACCTAATGGGGTTTTGACACATTTCCAAGATAAAAATATCGAAGCGGCCCATGGAAAATTCAGGAGAGACAAGCCCCAACCAATCACATCATGCCACATGTCTTCACCTCATCGGCCCGGTGGAAATTTTTTTAAAAATCTTCTAAAGGAAAAAATGAAGCAGGAAGGGCTCGTGACCAATTAAAATGTGCCACGTGGCACCTGAACCGGTGGGGTGTGGGGAATTTTTTGAAAATTTTCCAAATGACCAAAAAGGTAAAAGATTAAAATTTTTTGCCCGCCGACCCGATTTGGCCCTGTTTTGCCCTAAATTTTCAAATCACCATATCTTTCGATCTAGAGCTCAAATTTTCATGTTCTTTATATAAATGGAAAGCTGGTGAAATTCTCTACAAGATTCTGGGGTCAACTTTTCCTTTTGATGGAGTTTGGAGAGAGAAAATCAAAAAATTATTCTGGCACGTGGTAATGGCCAGAAATGACATTTCAACAACCAATTTTAATGCAAAATGGGCCGCATTCTTCTTCAGCATGGCCAAAAATGTCAAGGCATGGGTCTGTAAGGACGCCCATGTTTTTTTAATGCATCTTCATTCAATGGGGAATGGCTCCCACATTTTTTACATGTTTTCTCTCTCTTGGGCTCGACCCATGCATTGTAAAACCCAGATTTGGCTCATTTTTTTAGGGTTGAACTTTTTTTTTGGATAGCAAGCTTCTTCTTTCACCTTCAACAAGTGATTTTTGCAAGTATCAGACCTTCTTCATGATTGTAACAGGTTTCTACCTCTTTGATGTTACAAATGCAAGGATTTTGATAGTGAAAATGACAGTGCAGACTCTGTGATCAATTTTCAGTCCTTTGTTTGTATTGTCTTGCTTCATTTCAGACCTCTAACTGCATCTTATCAGCCTGTGTATGATGTTTCATGTTGCATTTCATGAAATTGTGTCAATTTACATGAATAAGAAGTGTTCACCACTCCTTTGGTGTATCACCTATTAGTTTAGTTTCAATTTTTACACTTTCTATCTCTGTCTCCTTGGAATTTAGAGTAGGATTAGGATTCAAACCTCTACAATTGTGTAAATAACAGATTTGATCAGAGGAGTTTGAGGAACCAACCTCTAATCTAGAGATTCCTTTCTCATTTTACAAGTCCCACACTTGGAGAGAGGTTTCAATGTTGTGCAATCACACTGGATGCCTGAAACATCAACTTAGAAACCTGATTTGCATCCAGGGGTGTTGCTGATTTGCAACAATAGTTTTGGCACACCCGGTGGGACCTTAGAGGTCTCATTTTCATTGCAGCAAAGTTGATGTGCATCTGCTACAATTTTCTTGCTTAAAAGAGCTATAAATTACACATCTGGTGACTCCAAGGGGAAGAATCAGCTAGTTTTAGCAGTGCAGACCTGAAAGCTCATGAGAAGAATCACTACAAGGTCAAGAGCTAGAGAAGAAGAGGTGTTGTTTGAATATCTACAGTTATCTCTAAGAAGAAGGAAAAGAGGAAGAAGGATTCAAAGGTCTCCATCTCCACCAAACAGAACTCTCTCAACTCCTCCACCTGGTAGGCCTTTCATTCAGTCAACAAGGGTTCTAAGACCAATTAGAATGGCACAAAACAACCCCTATGTCAATTTCACTGGCAGCAGCCCACTTGCTCTCAATGCACAAAATCCAATTCCAATTGTAGCCTTGAAGAACATTCCATACTTCACTGGAGAGAATCAGACTACTCCTGGTGATCATGTTAAAGACATTGCCAACCTTTGTGCAATTCATGAAATCAATGAGATGCAAGTTGTTGTCAAATTGTTGGCATCTTCATTCAAGGGGAAGGCTTTGCAATGGTTTAGAAGCCTTGCCTCAGGTTCTATTCAAAATTGGAACCAGCTATGTGTAGCACTTCATGAGCAATTTGGAGAGAAGGGAGACAACTTGTCTCTTTTGGAGCAGCTGACAACCATCAAGAGAGCTCCCAATGAGTAGCTGACTGATTTCAACTTTAGATTTCAAAGGACTTGGGAGAGAATTCCAGTGGCAGTCAGGCCAACAATAGAAGGTACTTTTCTTTACTATCTCAAAGCTCTAAATTCTGATATTTCTATGTTGATTCAGTCCATGGGAGGCATAACTATCCCTATGGCTTATAACATTGCCATTAGGGCTGAAAATTGTTTGATCCAAGCTAGCAAACTAGCCCCTAGACCTCCCATGCCATTGTTTCCAAGTTTAGAGAGCCCAAACACTAATCAAGCACCTAATTTGGCTCCTTCTCCCACTCCTAGAAATCAGAGTTCAAATGAAGCTTCTACTTCATCTCCAAGTGCCCCAAATGAGCTTCAAGAAGTCATGAAGCAATTGCAAAATTTAGGTAATGAGCTGGTTACTCTCAAGAGGCAACAAGCCCAAAGTTTTAGACCTTCCTTCCAGCCTCAAGCTCAGCCTAACAGGTAGCCATATCAACCTCATAGACCACCCAATCCAGCTACAAATCTAAATCAAGCAAGGCCTCCTGCCAACAGACCATTTCAGCCCTATAATCCAAATGTTATATCCACCTCTAAGGCATTGGTGCCAACACAAAACAACGTTGCTCAGAGTATGATTGGTGTTTTCCATGTAATGAACCTCACAACCAATCTATGTGCTTCAATGGTGCCTTGAATCAAGCATTAATGGTGACAACTACTGGTGTGGAGGGTGAGGGCAGTCAAGGAAACAACCAACAACAAGAAACATTCCAGTAGTAATCAGCTCCAAATGACACCACACTTGTGAACTGGCAGGTAGAGGATTTTTGTGGCATAAATCAAATAGTCTCTCAAGGTGTTGCAGCCAACACAAGGTCAAAAAGAAGGAATTTGGGTGAAGAACAGCCATTAGCTCCAACCAATCCACAACCTTTTATGGCTCCACAAATGGTTGGTAAATAAAATCTAGTTGTAAATGCACAAGGGCAGCCAAGAATAGCTCCTAGACCAACTCAAATACCAGTTGTTACTGCCCACATGCAAGGGATGAATATGCAAACCAAGGGACAGCAAAGAGATCCTTCATCACCATTTAGTATTATTGATCAGATGAAGAAGACAAATGTAAATATATCAATGTGGGAATCCCTATCTATCCCAGGCCAGAGAGATTTGCTACAAGCTGCCATGAAGGACTGGCCAACTTCGAATCAGCAAGTCCAAATGCAAGAGAAGGTGCTCACAAATGCTACTCAGCCTGAAGGGAATCATGGAGGACAGCAAGGTAAAATGTTGAAGCCCCCTCCTTTTTATGTCTCATTAATCATTGGAAACCAATTGGTGCACAATTGCATGATTGATTCCGGGGCAAGTAGCTCAGTGATGCCCAAGTAAATAGCTGATCAGCTAGGACTTCAATATGAAACCATATCCAAAGGGGTAGTGTAGTTGGATGGGACAGCAGTAACAATAGTTGGGGTGATTAGAAACTTGAGTCTTACCTTGCATGCATGTCCAAATGTTGTTGTTTTACAAGATGTATCAGTTATAGACCTTCCACCACTCTTTTCCCTATGTTTGTCAAGAGATTTCACAGCCAAGATTGGAGGATATTTGTCTACTGATTGGTCACACATGCTGTTCAGAATGAGGTATGGAACCAAAGCTACAATCAGGTCTGAACCTATTGCAAACTTCCACATTGAGCCCTACACTCCAAGTCAGATCAATGCCAACTATTCGGCATTTGATCAAGAAGATCACCCAAGCACTGATGAAGCTGACACCAAGGTTGGAAGCATCCCGGATCTAACTCTTGATGAATGGGAAAACAAGGTGCATGCTTTTGATCCTTATCAAGAAGTAGAAGAATCTGAGCTAGGGGTCTATTGCATACATCAAGAAGATCAGCCCATTCCTAGCATCACCAAGCCAAACCACAAGGATGACAATGAGGTATGGCAGCTGTTTTTTGATGGATCAAGGAGTAGACAAGGTGTGGGAGGTGGAGCTATGCTTATTTCACCTCAAGGAGTAAAGTACTATTCAGCTTTTAGATTTCAGTTTGCATAGTCCAATAACACTGCTGAATATGAAGCCTTGGTGCAAGGGATGCATTGGGCAATAAAGAGAGGAATAAAGAACTTGACAAGTCTTTGGTGACAGTGAATTGATTGTAAACCAAGTTAAGAGGCAACATGCTGTCAAGGAATAATCTGCTCAAGTGCTACAAGAACATGGTTTGGGACCTCATTGAAGATTTTAAGGGCTTTATCATAAAATCCATTCCTAGAAAAGAAAACCAAGCTGTTGGCAGGCTTACAGCAGTTGGGGCAGCCTTTGATATTATGGAAAGCATTCAAAAGGACAAGGTACAACCAAACATCCATGTGATTGTGAGGCCTTTAGTGCCAGATAACAATGTAAGTTGGCAAGTGTTTGAGAATGACCAGCAAATCATCCATTTCTTACAAGAAGAAGCTGAGTTCTCAGCTAAAAATTAGGAAAAATTGGAACAACAATATGGTGACCAAGTGGTACAGCTGAGAACTAACAAGCTGCCCAAGGGACTTATCACTTTGGAGTCCATTTTCAATCCCAATGATCAGTTTAGGAAAGAGAAAGCAAACATTCAGGTCAAGAGAGAAGATTCAATATCCATCTTGGTGGAAGAGAATAAACCATTGCAAATTGGAAAGATGACAACTGAACAAGAAAGGTATGAGTTCATACAGTTGTGTCAAGAGTTCCCTGATGTGTTTGCTTGGAGCTACGAAGATTTGAAAGGTTTCAATCCCAAGTTAGCTCAGCACACCATTGAGTTGGATCTAAATACTAAGCCCATCAGGCAGAAACAAAGGCCAGTCAATCCACACATGGAACCTCTCATGAGGAAGGAATTGAACAAGTTGATTGAGTCAAGAATCATATTCCCAATCAAGCATTCTAGTTGGGTTGCCAACTTAGTTCCAGTCAGAAAGAAGAGTGGAGAGATCAGATTGTGTGTTGACTTCAGAGACTTGAATAGAGCATCTCTCAAGGACCATTACCCACTCCCTTCTATGGAGAAAATTTTGCAAGTTGTGGCTGGCTCTGAGAGGTTTTCACTACTTGATGGCTACTCGGGCTACAATCAGATTATGGTGAAGGAAGAAGATCAGTTCAAGACAGCCTTCACAACCAAATGGGGAACTTATGCATACAGGAAAATGCCATTTGGGCTGTCCAACGCTGGAGCTACCTTCCAAAGAGAAATGGACATGGCATTCAAAGGTTTGATTAACAACGTGGTGCTGATATACCTTGATGATATCACTATTTTTTCAAAGAATGCAGCAGACCACCTCTCTCATTTGAGACAAGTCTTCCAAAGGTGCAGGAGATTTGGAGTGTCTTTGAATCCTAAGAAGTGTATCTTCCTAGCACATGAAGGAAAGCTCCTTGGCCATATTGTCTCCAAAGAAGGATTAGCAATTGATCTAGAGAGGGTTGAAGCCATAAGAGCACTACCATTGCCAAGCCACAAGAAGGCCCTTCAGAGTTTCTTGGGGAGAATAAACTTTGTTCGGAGGTTTGTCCCAGATTTTATAGCCCTTGTCAAACCTATCACCAAAATGTTAAAGAAAAGCATGGCTTTCAAGTGGACATTAGAAGGCAAGGAGAGTTTTGAAGCAATCAAAGAAGCCATCTCCCAAGCACCAACTCTCATCAACCCGGATTTCTCCAAGGATTTCATCCTCTATGCATTTGGAGGTAATGATACTATTTCTGCCATTTTGGTACAGTAGAACAAGGACAATGATGAGCAGCCAATTGCTTTCTTCAGCCAAAGCCTAGATGACTATGAGGTGAGATATTCTTTTATTGAGAAGCATGTACTTGCAGTAATCAGAAGCTTGAAGAAATTCAAGCATCTAGTCTCAAACAACAAGGTTCAGTTGTTGGTCTCTCATGCGGGAGTAAAGGACTTCCTCCTCAACAAGGATTTGAATGAGAAAAGGGTAGGTTGGATCACTCATGTCATGGAGTATGACATTGAGATCAAGGTCACCAAGCTGGTAAGAGGAAAAGGATTGTGTGAGCAGCTGATTCTAGGCAAGCAAAAAGGAGTATGCAATAAAGAAGAGGTTGTTTTGACAGTTCAAGACAGCCATGTGCAAGGTAGCACTCAAGAAGAGGATAATGTTGTCCCCACTCCTTGCTAGACTCAAGGTATAATGCACTTCCTAAACATAGGCCTATGCACTCCAAAGATGAACAAAACCCAAAGAAGACACTTTAGATTGCAGGATGTCCCATATGCCATAGTAGATGGTGTTTTGTTCAAGAAAGATGTGAATGGAGTGCTGCTGAGATGCATTAGCACAAATCAGATTCATTGGGTGTTGGAAGAGTTCCATGGTGGACCAGCTAGTGGTCATTTTTCACCAAGAGTGACAACTCTAAAAATCATGAAGGCTAGTTATTATTGGCCCAAGATTTTTAGTGATTGCTTTGCGTGGATCAAAAGGTACAAGAATTGTGCATTCTTCACAGGTAAAGAGAGGCTTGCTGCCCTTCCATTGCATCCAATTTCAGTTGACCAGCCATTCATGTAATGGGGTTTGGACTTAATTGGAGTCATTAATCCCAATTCAAGCCAAGGGCATAAGTGGATTTTGACAGCCACAGACTACTTCACCAAGTGGACTGAAGCAGTAGCACTCAAGGAAGCAAATGAGTCTAGCATCTTAGACTTCTATGAGGGGATAGTAACCAGATTTGGCATACCTACTACAATAATCTCAGATAATGCATTATCATTCATTGGATCCAAGGTGACTGAGTGGGCTGTCAAGAACGGGATCTACCTAAGTACTTCATCAAACTACTACCCTCAGGGTAATGGCCAGGATGAATCTACAAACAAGAACTTGTTGAGGATCATTAGGAGGAATCTTGATGAGAATCAGAGGTCTTGGCATACCAAACTGAAATCATCCTTATGGGCTGATAGGATAACTCCCAAGAGATCCACAGGTAACTCTCCATTCAGGCTTGTTTATGGAAGAGAGGAAATCTTGCCCATGTCACTTGAGTTGCCAACATTGGAACTCATGAAGTAGTTAGAGTTGCTAGAGTTTGGGCCCATGGAGGTGAGATATGCAGAGTTGATGGAGCTCCAAGAGATCAGAGATCAGGCATCCCAAGCAATGGAGAAGGATCAAGCTTTGATCAAGAAGACCTTTGATAGGAAGGCCAAGAGTAGATCTTTCCAAGTTAGAGATCTAGTGTTAAAATGGGATGCAGATAGAGCAAAACCGGGAAGGCATTCAAAATTTGATGCCATTTGGAGTGGCCCATACATGGTCACAAAGTGTAAGGACAACAATGCCTTCCAATTGTCTTCATTGGATGGCGAAGAACTGCAGATTCCAGTCAATGGAATCTATCTAAAGCATTGCTACTAAAGGGAAATTCTCCACCTTGTAAATATTAGCTTAGGTTTTCATTCCTCCAAGTGCTTGTGCACATTGTTTTGTTGTAGGTTGTTTTGCTTTCCCTAAGTGCTTTGGCACAGGCTTGCTGTCCCTGGAGATGTTTTGCAGTCCTTGCTTCCATCAGGTGATATTCCATCTTCCTCCTTGCAACATTCTAAGTCAGTTGGGGTTCCGAACAGAAAATTTGATGACTCCATGCCCAATGGGCTACTTCAAGCAACTGGTATCTTCATCTAGCAGGTAGATGACCCCTCTGAGTCGCCAAAATTGTTATCCAAAATGTGCCCCTACTCATTTTTTGTGGCTAACTCCTTGTGTTCTTACCTCTCTTGTGCCTTAGTCTCCATTTTTGATTTTTAGGCACTCAAATCTTTCTAAAAATGGCACCATTGGATAGAGCTCTCTCTTAGCTTTCCAGAAAGGTAAAGTTTTCCTCCTAACTCATATTTTTCAAGTTATGGCTCAACAGAGTTTTTGTGGGAAATTTTCCCTTAGGAGGTCCATGGCCAATAGGAAGCCGCCACATGTCCCAAGAAGTGGCGGGGAAAAGAGAAGAACTTAGAAAATTTTCCAAGTTTTGGTCAAATTTTTCAAAGATAAATTTTTTTCCCGCGGGCCCACGCAACGAATGGTGTGCTGCCACGAGTCCAAAGGAGATGGCATGCATCGGGGGTGAAAATTGGAAAAATTGGCTAAGTGTTTGCATAGGGAAATTTTGAAGAGATGGCCCCGCGCCAATTAAAACAAGACATGTGTCCTAAGGGACTGGAAAGTGGGGCATGGAGGGGAGTTAGAAATTTTGGCAAAATGTTTTGCCAAAAAATCCAAAAGTAAATTGTGATCCGCCTACCCGCCGACGAACCAGAACACGACACGTGTCACCAGGAGCTGGAGTTTCAGAGGGCGGAGGAAAAGTTGAAATTTTGGCAAAGTGTTTTGCCGAAAATCCAAAAGGTGAAGTTTTGGCCCACTGCCCCCGCCAACGAATAATAACGTGCCACGTGTCCTGAACAGGTGGAGCATGGGAGAACATGGGAAATTTTCCCAATGGGAAAATAATGGAAAATTCAAGAAAAAAGGCCCGCCCCCTTTATTGCAAGCCAATAGAATCTTGCCACATGTCTAGTTCGAGTAAAAAATTTAGAGCAAGCCCGCATGGGAATTTTGGAGGGTCGAACCTGCAACTAATGGGGTTTTGACACGTGTCCAAGCTATAAATATCGAAGCAACCCACGGAAAATTCAAGAGAGACAGGCCCCAGCCAATCACATCACGCCACGTGTCTTCACCTCATCGGCCCGGTGGGGAAATTTTGAAAAATCTTCCAAAGGAAAAAATGAAGCAGGAAGAGGCCATGACCAATTAAAATGTGCCACGTGGCACATGAACCGGTGGGGTGTGGGGAATTTCTTGAAAAATTTTCAAATGACCAAAAAGGTAAAAAATTCAAATTTTTTTCCCGCCGACCTGATTTGGCCCTGTTTTGCCCTAAATTTTCAAATCACCATATCTTTCAATCCAGAGCTCAGATTTTCACGTTCTTTATATAAATGGAAAGCAGGTGAAATTCTCTACAAGATTCTAGGGTCAATTTTACATTTTGATGGAGTTTGGAGAGACAAAATCAAAAAACACTTTTGGCACATGGTAATGGCCAGAAATGACGTTTCAACAACCAGTTTTAATGCAAAATGGGTCGCATTATTCTTCAGCATGGCCAAAAATGTCAAGGCATGGGTCTGTAAGGACGTCCATGCTATTTTAATGCATCTTCATTCAATGGGGAATGGCTCCCATGTTTTTTACACATTTTCTCTCTCCTGGGCTCGACCCATGCATTGTAAAAGCCAGATTTGGCTCATTTTTTTAGGGTTGAACATTTTTTTTGGATAGCAATCTTCTTCTTTCACCTTCAACAAGTGATTTTTGCAAGTATCAGACCTTCTTCATGATTGTAATAGGTTTCTTTCCTCTTTGATGTTGCAAATGCAAGGATTTTGACAGTGAAAATGACAGTGCAGACTCTGTGATCAATTTTCAGTCCTTTGTTTGTATTGTCTTGCTTCATTTCAGACCTCTAACATGCATCTTATCAGCCTGTGTATGATGTTTCATGTTGCATTTCATGAAATTGTGTCAATTTTCATGAACAAGAAGTGTTCACCACTCCTTTGGTGTATCACCTATTAGTTTAGTTTCAATTTTTGCACTTTCTATCTCTGTCTCCTTGGAATTTAGAGTAGGATTAGGATTCAAACCTCTGTAATTGTGTAAATAACAGATATGATCAGAGGAGTTTGAGGAATCAGCCTCTACTCTAGAGATTCCTCTCTCATTTTACAAGTCCCACACTTGGAGAGAGGTTTCAATGTTGTGTAATCACACTGGATGCCTGAAACATCAACTTAGAAACCTGATTTACATCCAGGGGTGCTGCTGATTTGCAACAACAGTAACCGCTACCAGTCACTGTAGAAATTGGATAGTGAGTAAACAATGAGGTAGAAGGTGAAATCTTATAGGTATGCCAAATCTAAGGATGTGTAAAATGTCAACGGGAATAATGACAGTGACAGAGACTATGAAAAGTGGAAGAAAGTGAAGTAAAAATGTCCTTTTGAGTAGGTTAGCAAAATGATTTGGAACCGATGCCGGTTGGGTATAAATGATGGTGGTCAGAGGTAACCAACATAGATTACTATGAAATTGAAAAAGTGATGAAAGAAAATGGTTGTGAATTAAAATATGATATAGAATTAGACCCATAATTCTGGGAATGATGATGATATGACCCAAGAACACTCAGGTGAAGCTAGAATACACCAGCTATGATGAGGAGTGTGCAAGGATGAAGAAAAAAAGTGATGAGCATGATCTCTCACCTCAAAATGCAAGCCAAGAAAAAACAATAAGAAAATGTGATCCTAGGAGTTCCTTTTCTATTATGTTTGTTTAGCTTATGTTATTTAGTGACTGACACATGAATTGTGAAATAGACTTTTTGGTAAGGATGGATTCCTATAAAGAAGGAGATCTAAAAGGTGAGGTTTTAGGTATGTTATGGTGGGGGTGGGCTTCACTCTGAAGTATGACTTGACAGAGCAGTGAGTTGGGTACCCACTGTGCCGTGATCGTGTGATCACATACAACTTCTTCCAGGTAGGATGTTGTTTAAGAATGTATGTATTTTGAATTTTTGTGTGGTTTGGTAAGACTCAGAGAAAGATAAAAGGATAGAAGTGCTTTTCTATGATTCATTTGTCAACCATTAGCTGGTCATGACTTCCAGCGTATAGGTTTCCCTTAATTAATGTGAGGTAATGCAATAAATCAGAATGGAATGCACTTGTTTTTAAACCCAAATCGAAAATGTGAAATTGGATGAGACAATAAGATGAAGAGGAAGAAGTATGCTCTTTCACTACAATGCAGAAAACATGAAGAAATGATTCTTTTTAATTACACCAAAAGAAAAGTTTCCTTTAGAGCAAATGGAAAGAAGAAGTGGATTACTAGGGAAGAAAATTAGTGTGTACATTTTTTTAGAAGGGAAACAAACACACAATTTTTTTCCTAGGAATGAATGAAATGCAAGGAACCTTGGATGGGTCCCACTGGGCATGCCAAAATGTTTCACCTTTTTCTTAGATTGTTTTCTTTGAAGTGTTAATGAAATAGATAGGGTAACGGGCATAGGAGGAATACCTGTTCAAATGTCGATTGATGGGTTATTGTACACATATGACTTCTGAATCCACAGCTGATCATGAGAGCTTCCTTTTGGCTAGGAGGAACTACCTGTAATGAAAACAAGACCACCAAAAGGAATGAAACAATATGGGCAGTGAACTGCCTACAATAAGCTAGATCCGAGAAGTATGATACTTCCTAGATGGCTTTTAGTCCACTGTTTTAAACAATTCAATGTTGTAAACAAAGTAAATCCTATTGTTATTTTGAAATGATTTAGGTATCTCACTTAAAACATAATAAGAAAATAGATCTAATCTAACAGGCTAAGCTAGAATAGAATCCAAAGGTCAAATGATTGGTTTTGGGTCTCTGCAGGTTTGATAAAGGTCTCAGGTAGGTCACAGGTGAATGAGGGTGAGATAAAACTAGGTGGGTAGGTCTTTGTTTAAGGCTATGTGGGAAAACACAGAGACTGGTGTCAATCAGGGGTGACCGATGGCGGTTAGGTATAACCAGTGCCGGTTACTGTGAGATCTGGAAATGTCACAGAACTGGATTTTGGTCTCCTTTGTGATTAGAAAAAGGACTTTGGTTAGTTTGGATGGTGTATTAGGTGACTATAGTAGGATTTTGTGAGGTTTTAATGGGTCTATAGAGGTGGAAATATGGAAAAGGTCAATAGGGAGTAAGATAAACAATGGATGATAAAATGATGATGAAATGAAATAACTAGGAAAGTATGATGTTGTACTTACTTAGATTCCATTCCTGAAGGCCTATGTGTGAGGAATGGAGGTGCTGATGATGGGTTTGAAGGTTGCAAGTGATCAAAAACTGAAGAAAGCTTCTGCATGGGCTGCATGTACACTCCTCTTTGCTTGGATAGATCAAATCGTGGCTGGGATGGCTGTGCAAGAGAAGATGCTCAATCTCCTTCCTTGGATGTGATTTTTCACTGGAATTAGCTCTTTGATGATGCGTTCTCTCTGAGATGTGGTCTTTCTTGTCATCCTCTTTTACTTCCAATTTTCAACCTTGAGAATAAGGTTTTTTTGGGTTAAAAGGGGTAATCGACGGCAGTCCGACTTAACCAGTGATGGTTAGGGATAAATGACGTCGGTCAAGATAGGATTTCCTAGGTTTACTAAACTAGGGAGATCCTCCTATTTTCCTTCGATCTCATGTCGTTATCCCATGAATTAGACTCGGAGCCTCTTGTGAGCATGCAAGAATGTGGTTAGAGGGAATGTAGGCATTGATTTTTAGGGTTTGGGTAAGTCTTAGTTAGTTATGGGAACTTGCTAAGAATAGGTCTTAGGTTGAGTTGGCTTGGTGAGGTGTCTAAGTGAACTGTATGTGTAGATATTATTTAAATAAGATATTTTAGGATAATTCATTAATTTAATTAAATTAATATTAGTGGGGTGAAGGGGGTCATGGCTAGGTAAATGTAATAAAGGGTGCTTATATGTCGAGGGACAAAAAGGGAGTGTGACCTAATTTTAGTGTCTATAGTATGGGACAAGTTTTACTTGTCCCACAAGCCTCCATAAACAACCCCCAAGGAAAAATTCAAATTTCCATGGAGGTGGAGTGTTTCATACTCCAAAATCAGACTTACACAAGCTCTTACACAACTTACACATCACTTACAAATTTATTACAAAGACAACTTCTATAATTATTTTCCCATATCCCAATTTGATTTATTTATCTTTTAACCATATGTTTTCTCACATTAATTTTCCACAACATAATTAAATAAAGAAAGGAAACACATCACTAATAAAACACATACAATAATAAAAAAAATAAACCACATTAATAAAATATACAAACCCATGGTCACATTTCAAGGTGATTACCCCCCATGGAAATCCCTAACAAAAAAACACACACAAAACATGTTGCCATGGTGACCATGTTGAATTCACCTAGAATTCCCTTTTGGTTGGTCTCTGATCCCCCGATGTTTTGTTGTGATATATTTAACCTAAAAAATATAAATACCTCCTTTGGCCTCATGGCCATATCAGAACGTCCAAAATGAATATATAAAATAATCACAAAATCATATAAGTTTTTGAATCACAACAACATCAAGGAAATTTAACAAAATCACTCACAATATGTATTAGCAACATCAAAGTAACAATTATATCATTTGTAAATTTATTCAACAATTATATCATCATTAAATAATTTCCCCTTTCTAGGTTTACTCATAATCTCCAAAAAGCACATGTCATTATAACTTCCATTAACATCCATGTCAATAATATATCATCATCCACATATGAGTGTCTCTAATAATCACCATGCATTATATATAATCAGATTTAACAATAATCCAGGATTTGACATCTAACACCATACTAAATCAAAACTATTAAAATGTTCGTCATATAGTCTACAATATCATGATCGATCATAAAAGGTGCCAAAGGGAAGTGGGCACTACAGGTTGCATGCTAAGAATATCCATGCACATTTACGATAATAGAATCACATGCAAGAATGCTAACAATAGACCTCTCACAGTTAACTATAAGTAACAAATCTATCTTTAGCCCACATCCATGCAAAGCACTCCATAGCCACTCTTCCAAAAATAGCTGATTTATGTCGCGCAAGTCTTTTCCTAGTTTATGTGCTCCACACTCCATTTTCCAAAAATAGATCATAATCGTTAAAATGGATAAGTCCTAAATCTATCACTGTCCTCCACACGTGATTCCTTTCTGATCCTCCCACACCTTTGAACGTTCTTTGCTCTTCCATGTGAATCTTTTGTATGCCTTCTACTAAGTGTTATACATTTTCTGCTCAACAATAGCATATGGGAACCATTCAACCACTTTTTCTTCTAAATTTCAGTCTGGCCTTCAAAATGTCATCACTTATCTACTCTAAAATTTGAAGTACCGCTCGTTCCTTTCCTTGATTTTTCTCTTTTTCCTCTTTTAGGTGATTGACCTCTACTTCTTTATCCTTTCTATCTTCTAACAAATCCCTAATCGTTGCATTTTATCGATGTTTCTGTGTGCAACCTCTATAGATACCTTTATCAATGTATTACTTACTTTCTCATCTGACATCTGAGTCAGCATGACTATTACATGGCATGAATGTGGTACTTTCTTCATCCCCTAAGAGACATATGACTCTTCACACACATCAAAATTAGGCTCATCCATTTGATTTGCATACTCCATGATAACTTCTTATGGGTGCATGTGGTTGTAATCTTAGGATCCATCAACTCCCAGCCATATATCTCCTTAGTATCCTAAGGTAATAATCAAGACAAGGAATCCGGTAGAGGAGAGTGTATTCCTTGTAGAAAAGAATGATGAAACACTTTGGCGTAAGGAGAGGCCGACACTATTAACAAATAGGCACGATGTGCTTATAACATCCCTAAACCCTCATAAGGATAAAATAAAGGAGATTGGAAATATTTTAGCACAACACATGGATGTGATGGATGGGATGATCTCAAGTGTGGAAAATTTCCTTAGAGTTTTTCAAAATGAGGGAGAAACCATGAATATGAATGAAATGGAAGGAGTACTTGCAGATATCCTAGAAAAAAAATAAAGTGCTTGGTGACTGGAATGAGTTAGAGGTAGAAATCAAAATTGAATATCCCGAGTTATTATTTCCATTAGAGGAGTAGAGCACCCATATTCTTTGTGGTACTTATTAATTCTTTATGTACATAATTTTTTTTATTCCTTAGTCTTATTTTTGGAGAAACAAGGCATGATTACCCATTATCGAGGGTGGAAATGAAATAAGTGTGAGGTAATGTTGGGTTGATGAATTACATCCTAAGTACTAAAGGTGTATAATTTTAGGGCGCGTAGATATGGGGTGCGTAGGTACGCACAAAGATATAGTAGAAAAGGGCACACCTAGGAAATTATGACTTTGAGACTTAGCCATTTTGGTTACAATGGGATAAATATAGACGTTGAGTGTAGGGCATGCAAAGGTATGAAGTCTTGAAAACTAAGAAAAGGATATTTTGGACAAGTGGGAGATCAAGAGACATGCACATTTTTGGGTTAGTAATAATATTATATTTGTAGTTATAATTAGATAATCCATTACTAGCAAGATTGTATGGTTTTGTATTTATCTTGTAGCATTGCATGTCTATTATTATCATGCAACCTATTTTGAGGATGCTTAGGTAGTGAAGGGAAAGTCCCCACCCCTATATATATGTACTGATTTGCACAGTTGAGGGATACACATTTTGTTAGTGTTATGCCATTGTTTTATGAGTGCACATGACTTATGGTGACATTCTTATGTATGTATTCAAATTTTGTGTTTTGCAGTGATTAATACAATGGATCTATGTGGTTGGATATTGGTTGTTGATATATTTATTTCTCGATCTTGCATGGTGTTGGTGATAAAAAAATTTCAGGTGGACAAACTCATGGATTTATTTCCAATAATCTGGGAATCTAAGTCCCTCTACTTAACCAGTGCAGCTGTCATATATATATGTGTGAGAAAAAGTGGATTTTTCTTGGTGGTCTTGTAGCTGAGGATCCAATAGGGGCACTCCAATGACCCTGTATAAAAATCTTATAGCTATCTATATGAGAAAATTTTTCTAGGAGAGCATGAAAGGGAGTGAGAATATGAGGTAGGGGAATTAATGTTGTAGGTGGAAAATCAGTTTCCTACACACACTAGTTAGAAACTTCATCATATGTACTAAAATTAGGAAGAAACAATACTCTTAACAACAACAAGACCAATTATAATTTAATGAACAAAAATTATTAGTAAAACCCTTAGTCAAATTAGGATCAAAACTCCTTCTTGTATTGATGATCAAGTAGAAATTATACATAGTATGAGAATGGAAGACATTGAGAATATGGGGAAAAGTTGCTAACTCTTTTCACTCACAAGTGAGAAAAATATCTCTCATGAACTTACAAGAATATGACCATAGCTAGAATGAATTTCAGAATTAGAACCCCTTGGAATGAAGTGCTTATTACAATTTATAGTGCTAAGACTAGAAACTCCTCATCTTCCTAGATGACTCTTTCATATTCCTCATTTTTGACTTTAGACTATTCATATTCCTATTCAAATATTAATTTCCTGTTATAAAAATCAAGGTGGCTTAAATTTTACATAATACGTCTCTAAAGTTCACTTTTAGACGACTTAAAGGCATATCAAAAAGTGCAAACCCACAATGAAAAATTAGAACATAGTGAAGTGAGAGAAATGTTGGGGGGAGGGGGGGGAAGAGAGAGAGGAATAAGAAAGGATATCACCCCTCATGAAGTTTGCAAATCCTTTTTGATTAAAAAATCCAAGTGCAGTGAGACTCTAAATCTCTCAAACTCCTTGTTACCTCATGGGAAACTCCTTCAAATCAGCTCACAGAATGCTTTGCATTGACTTTTTTAAAACACTTTTCAACTGAATTCCATTGATGACCACGAATTTCTAGCCTGCATATGATATACCTAGTGAAATCATGAACTGATCATAGTGAGGTGTCAAAAAAATTGTTCCATCGTTGACCATAAGATGGACCCTTCAAATGATATAACCTATGATCTAATGCCCATGGAATGATCTCAGAATGTAGTGAAACCTAGATCCTCAAATTTATCATCCCTCCAGAGTCTTCCATTGTGCCAACACTTGAACACCTTTGAGCTAAGTGTTTAACCTACTATTTTTAGTAATGATATAGATGGGGTAACTTACTGATTTTTAGTCATGGAGTATCCCTTCAGTTTAGACTAAATCTTCCCAACCTCAACTTTGTCCTGATTCCCCGTAGCATTGTTACACTATTTAGTTGATTACTGTAATCCTGATCACCTTTTGGGACCAACTAGTTATTTATAGTAGGATGGCTGTTGAGTGTGAATTCCACCTCCTACATATTGATTGAAGAAGTGTCAATTGCAATGGTCGAGATGACACTGTTGATATCCATGAAGATAGATACTTCCTATTGATAATCCCCTCTGTGTAGCCAAACTTCCTTATTTCATAGCCTCTTACAATATGGTGGCTTACCCAAAGGTAACAAACCCCTATGTAGGCAAGTGTTAAATGTTATTCTTTAGTCCCCAAAATGATGATGCTAACTGTGGATGATCAACCATTGCAACAAAATAGGTCTGTGAAAATCTAGGTTTTACTTTGGGGTTCCACCTCCGCATTTTGAGTAATTCCTAAAAAAAGCAAGTCGTGATTTTTATCAAGTGTGAAAAATTGAGCCCTTTTCATCAGTGACTTGCTGTAGAATACTAAAAAAAAATAGAGTCCTCCATATCCCTAATAAATAGGGTTACTTTCATGGACAAGATTTTCTAGTTTTGGCATGTGCTCATGGGACCACTTACTATTTTTCAACGATCATTCCCTTCAATTTTTGACAAGGATGATCATTTTCCCATGGTTGAACCCTGAGAAGTGATAGACTCTGGTAGCTCTCTGCCTCCTTTCACAAATTTTCTTCAATTGGTGACAAGGCCAGAAATAGTAGTCCTCTATGTAGAAGACTCAGTCCTTCATATCTCTAGAAAATAGGGACTTTATGGTGATCAAAAAAGTTATGGACACGAAACTTTTTTAGATGGGTTTTTTCCCAATGATCATTCCCTCCAATGTATTGCGACGATTTCACCCACTAGAACCCTGAGAAGTCGAGAGGTAGCTTACTGATTTTTGACCTGGCACTACTATTGAACATGACAATTCATTAATGGAGCTTGAAATTTACAGGTCTTGTTTTCTGTCTCTATTTGTACATCAAAATCAAATTACATTTTTGTTGATAGGTTTTTTTCTTCTGATGTCTCACTAGTGAAATTTCTCTCCGATCCAGTTGACTAGTCGGTTGAATGAGAAATTGAGCTTTGTTCTTCATTGGAGCCGGAAGAAAGAGGATGTATTTCCTGATGAGAATTCCTGTGCTATGAATGGAGACGTTTGAATATTATTTTTTAGTGGCCTTCAAGAGAAGAACTGAGCATAAACATACAAAAAAATTGTCAATTCTGTGCACCGTGGTTTGCAAGATCTCTTTGATTTTCGAATTTCACGACCATGGAGGATTTCTCTATTTCTTCATCTTCATTCTTCATTCTCTGTTCTCTATTCTTCATTTGATCAATATTCCTATTCTACTGACCTATGTTTTTTTATTGTTTTTGAGGATGTTAATTTCTATGGGTGAATCTGGTTCAAGGCTTTCATCAATGGTGAAGTGATGACAAGAAGTTACAGAGGAAGTTACAGAGCAAGTTGTGCACAGAGAAGTTAGAAGCAAAAAGTAAGAGGGGTTTTAAAAATTTGAAAATTTTGCAAGCAAGGAGTTAGGATAAATTTCATGTCCCTGATGTACTTTAAATATTAAGGGATGAAAAGGACATCAATTTTCATGTAGTTCTATGTTGCGACATGTGGCGGAGATCCAACTTTAGGGGATTTGAGCAAAAAATAGATTTAAAGCACTTAGGGGTTGGAAGTTGGTCACATGAGGAACCATGATGCTTATTGGAGGGGATAGGTGCATTTTCTTGACCCTGATGACCCCAAAAACAAAGGTACATGAGGGACATAAAATTCCATAGCACACCAGAAGATGGCATGTGGTAATTGACCCAACAATTGAGAGTGAAGGTCTGACAAGAATTTTGGGGCTGGAAAACTACTCTTGAAGGGGTCACATGGGTGACCAGAAGTCTCCTTGGGGGCTAGGTGAATTTTCTTGACCCTTATGTCCCCTGATTTATGATGGTACATGAGGGAACATAAAATTCCACATGTGCTCGCTAGTGATGACCACTTATGCACAATCTGAACAAATGGTTGAGGCTAATGAGCTCTCAGCAAGCACCTGTGAGGCTGAAACTAGTTGATCCTGAGAGGTCGCATTGAGGATCCAGAGGTCATATTAGGGGCTAGGAAAAAAATTTCCATGGTTTATTTCCATGACCTTGAGGGATGTGAGGGACATAAAATCCCACCAGGCTCCTGGAGCTGACACGTGTCCTCCCAAAATTTGACTAACTCTCAAACTCACTCTAAGAGGACAACTTAAAATGACAATAACTTGAGCTCCTGATGGATGTTTCTGATGAAATTTTATATGATACTAACTGGAAATGACATTTTGAATCCAATGGTGGGTGTATCATATCTATAGTTCTCCATTTTATCCCTAAAACATATTATTTTTGATTTGGTACTTCACTTGTACATGAGAAAAACTGCTTACATATCCAATGCACTAAAGTGTTATGAAAACCTAATTTCACCATATTTTATGGATTAGAATTAACTTTCTTAAAAAAAATATCCTATATCAATCCAGAGCTCCCAAAATCACCTTTAAAATTTTAGCATATGTTTTGGCCTATGCACTGCCTAGGCCTGTGAACCCTAATTTTGGTGAAACTACCCCAACTTCTCCAAGTCCTTCTAGAGTCTTATTGAATCACTTCCAGGATGTCCAAAGGCCTTTTAATTTCATCCACATCTATTTTGGATTTTCTACTCCACTCCATGGGGTTGCTCCATTTATAGGAAGGCCAATGATAGCCCTTCCCACAACTGCCTGAAGCTTGCAACTTTTAATGAACTCCTAAAATCACCTAGGGGGGATGAATGGACTTTCCTAAATCACCTAAGGGGATGAGATAACATCAATCAGGAGGTCAATAGACTGGTTACGTGGACTTGGTGTGCTTGGGAATGATAGAACATGAAAAATTTGGCACTCGGGCATAGTTTTCGTGCTCAGAAATTGTCAATTTCTCTATTGCACATTTGCATGAAAATAAAATTTATCATAGGTGCAAGATATACTTAGAGGAGAATCAAGAATGGTGCAACATGAAACGTCACCTAGCTTTGAGGCCATATCCAAAAACATAAAATCCAATCATACCAAGAAATCTCAAGCAACTTCTTGATTCTTCACTAAGGCTTATGTATCTCATTACATGGAAGTTATACATCCTAGAGTTATCAAACCCATGGGAGAGATGCCATCAGATGATTATGAGATGGATAATATTTCCTTAGGGCAATCCATACATGAAGGAGATGTGTATTTATTCAATGATTTTGTATCTTGGTTGTTCATGAGAGATGAAGAGATTAAAAAGACTATGGAACAACGTGAAGAGTATGAGAGAACCCTAATTGTTTATGTGTATTCCTTCCTAGATTCCAATGAACACCCACTTCCTCTTGTCAAATCTATCTCTCCTATAAGTAACTTCGATCTCCAAGTGGTGAATATAGATCAAGGGTACACTAGGAAGGGGAGAGACAATGACAAATGGGTGGAGAATATCATCGAAAAGGGGAAGGAACTACTTCTTGAGATTCCTCTCTCTATACAAAGTTTCCCTTGCAACTATTTCCAAGCTGAAGATGACAAAGGTTGAGATTGAGAAATAAATATCCCATTAGGATAGTTTTTTCCATCGATATCTAAGATGGGTGGTCTTGATTCTAAATCCTTAGTGAAAAAGAATGTGTTCACATCTATTGCTAATAATTTATCTCCTTTGCCGTCTTACACAATGAATTCCAAGTGTAAAATGATAAAAGATACAAGTTTAGAGCCTGATTCTTTTGAGGATCATACATCAGTTAACTTGGATGAAATCATTAAGAGTGTTTAAAATTTTGGATCCCCTCCACTCAACAAACATTCATCCTTGGAGGGACTCCTAAATCCTTCCTGTAGACAAAAAATCACACACTTTAGGTAATTATTTAGTCCTGAGTTCATACTACTATTCATATGATTCCTAAGTAAGAAAAGTACTCAGTAACCCATGTCTTTTTCCACCTTTCTTTACTTTCTATTGCTGCTTCCAATCTTGTACCCTTCACTTGCTTGGTCTATCTTTTTTACACTTTAACATTTATCACCCTAGAAACCAACACCCAGTCAAGATGCGAGCATTAGGCACCCATGTCCCCTTTGTACTTTACTCACACTTTTTGGGTCCTTTTTATCAATTTGAGCATATTATATTTTTGGTAGTTGGCCTTTTCATGGTTAATTATGAAATTCAAGCAATGGAATCATATAAATATAAAGTTATATCATCATAATACGGGACCAAGCACTAAGAATTATCTATCACCACTTACGGTTGCATCCATTAAGCATCTAATAGCTCTATTGAATCCATCTAGCACATCCGGGGACATCAAGCGTTGGTTATTCTGCATACAGTTCATAAGAGGGAGGTTTATTTTATTCCATACACACATCTATTAAATTTCTTTGAATCTATCTATTTTCTCGTTATAAAGTGCGACACAATTTCCACACACACAGAGAACTACATTAGGTATGATATGTAGTGTAATGCTCAATTGTAAGTTCACCAATGTGACAGCTAAGGACATTCTGACCCATCATTCTGCATCTTTCTTTTTAGGATTTGATGTCTATTTGAGGTTTTTGTAGGTTCTTTCTTCATTACAGGTTTCTAGGGACCTCAACGATCTTGGTGTGACCTCAGAGTGACCAAAGGCACAATTTCCATAGGTTTCTAGGGACCTCTAAAATCTCATTGTGACCTAGGGAACAATTTTTTAACAAACACACACAACTACATTTGGTATGATATGTAGTGCAACACTTAGTCATAAGTTCACCATTGTGATAGCTAAGGAAATTTTGACCCCTCAATCTACATCTTTCTTTTTAGGATTTGATGTCTATTTGAGGGTTTTGTATGTTCATTCTTCATTGCAAGTTTCCAAGGACCTTGGCGATCTTAGTGTGACCTCAGAGTGACCAAAGGAGACTACAAACGAGTAACTTGTGACGCCTCATAGGAGGTTTTTTTACCATTTTCGCAGACTCAGGTGCCCATTAACATTTCTAGGCACTTGCATGTACTCATCCCTCTCCAAGTGCTCTAGTCCAGCCTATCTCTCTAGATTTGCATTTTTCTAAGATCCATTGTGATGGTCAATGCTTCATATTTTCCAGTTTTCCAAATCTATGTATCTTACAGATCTCTATAAAATAGTAAATTCATTCTACATCTTCTTTGCACTTAGGGTTTCATATTTACTACCTTAATTTTCTTGGGTCTATTTTTGTACTTCATTGTATATCCATTTTATTGTGATATTGCATTTAGATTAGGCTTCCATATTTAAATTTAATATTAATTACTTCCAAGAGTTAGTCTGAAAATAGATATGAGATCCTTTTTCCTTTAATGAAGATACATCGGAATCCCTCACAAATATTAAAGGTTTCATGTCTAATAATTTAGGAGATCATGAGGTGTGTTTCACACAATGTAAGTCCTTTAGTGGTATTCCTTATTGTTCGATCATTACTTTGGGGTATATTTGCATCCCTTAGGTAGAGAAGGTTGCACTCACACTAAATCAGTTTGCAAAGATCTCAAAGGCAAGGATTTCATCCCTGGAACATTTCCAAAAATTTCACTGATATAAATCTCTTCATCATTGTAAAATTATTCATATTTGAATTGACCACTCATCTCTTCTTCCTTTTATCTCTATTTCTAATTCTTTGTTAGGAATGTATTTTTTTGGTTATTTCATCTTATTCACTTAAGCAACCTTTTAATTTTACATTGGAACATTTATTTTTCATAAATAGGAAAATAACTAATTTTTATTCCTATGGGAATATGAAGGGTCACAAGTGGTAGGAATGTGAAAAGTCACTTGTGGGAGATGAAGAGACATTTTGTAAGGATATATATTGGGATGGCTTCTCCATTTCAAAGGATTAGCTATTGTTCTCCTATTAATACAAGAAATAATATTATTTTTTTCTATTTCCTTGTCTATTTTCTTCTACTTCCTGCTCTCCAACTATGCAAGATTTGTAATATTAAACAACTAAGAAATAACTTTGTGTTTTTGAGGAATAAATCAATAGAAATTTGTCTTTGATTTTTTAATATTTTTAATTCTTACATAGTTTTTTCTCTTTCTATTGAATGTGGATCTACTCTAGCTATTTTTTATAAACTTTGTAAGTGTTTTCTCACAAATTCCTTGTTACTAACCCTCTCCCCTACTCTAGTTAACCCTCTTCCTATTTTCCCTATCTCCCCTTTACCTCCTCTTAATAAAATTCCTCCCTTATATTCCATACAATAAATTTTCCATATGTTTAGTGGAGTATTCCTTTGTGATCCCTTTCCTAACGGACACCAATCGATTTTATTTTTTCATGTATTCAATAAATTGGAGCCTCCCCATGCAAAAGAGGAGGAACTTAGTCCCGGAGTGTTGATGGAAATAACTAATTTTTCGAGGGAAAAATTATTTCACCAACACAATTGTACTATCTTTTATGGTCTTTAATTATTCTTGGGTCGGCCTTTACATGATAAATTATCTTTGAATCCATATATAAACAAGTTTATATCATGTCATTTATCATTCGGCATGAACTTGGAATGCATATAGAAAATCACTTGAAAAAATCATTATAAATACACAAAAAAGGCACCCAACGCTCCCTAAATATTACCAAATTTGATTCACATAAATTAGGGCAGCCAATAGTATAGTTCCAAATCATTACACCAAGTGAAGGAGTTTAACTTACCTCATTTCCAAGAACTCAAATATGCATACTCAATGTCTTAAAAATATCACAACCATCTTAATCATGTTCAAATTGATTCAAGTTGTCGACTAATTACATTCATCTATCTATATCACATGATAGGTGGATAACTATGTGTGGTTTGAAGCCTCTTTGGAATAATGAGGACATATATGGTGAAAAAATGTACTTTAACATAAACACTAACCTTATTGAGGTCACCCACTATCTGTTCAAAGCATTGAATTGGTCCTTGCATTTTCACAACACTATGAAGATGATTCCAAGATAGTGTGAGTATATAACAATTCAATCTTTACATTCCTCAATCACATAGGAATATCTCATTGTCTGTATATTCCAACTAGTAGAAACATTGTCATCATCACCAAGGAATTTGCATCACATGAGTGGGTGAAGACTAAGTCATAATTGCAAGGCATGGCACTCGGTTTGTGGTGAAGGAAGGAAAGAAAATCTTATCTTGTTCCTGTTGTCCACTCAAAATTCCCCGCTCTGATAAGAGTAAAATTTTCAAAATTTTGAGTTTAAGTGTTTTTCTCTAAAATGCCTAAGTCAATTGAAAAAATCTGTGTTTTGGGTCATTCTGTGTGATTTTCGGGCCTGTCGGAACTTTTTGTCCCATCTGTCCCAAGTACGAAAGTGTATTCTGTTACCCGACAGGCCGAAATCCCCGAAGCTGTCCCATTTTCGGGCCCGTCGGAGAGTTTTGTCCTAAGTGTCCCAAAACTTATTTTGCATGTTGTTCCAATTTCGGCCGAATCATCCTTCCCGCATACTCGCACTTTCCTATCCCAAATGTCCCAAAGTTAAAAAGTGCGAGCTTTCCCATTTTCGGCCGATTTGCCAGAACCGCGTCCTTCGCGCAATTTTGTCCCAACTGCCCCATTTTAAAAAGTGCGAGCTTTCCCAATTTCGGCCGAGCCGGTCAAGTCGCGTACTTCGGAACTTTTTGTCCCAAATGTCCCAAGTCCAAACGGGCCCTTTTTCCAATTTTGGCCGAAACACCCGAATCGCATACTTCACACATTTTCGTCCAATTTGTCCCAAATGCATTTGTGCGTCCTCTCCCTGTTTCGCCCAAACCGGCCGAGCCGCGTGTTTCGCGCATTCACGTCTCACATGTCCCAAGCGTACCAAGTGTCATTCACACTTAGTTTTTCCCACTCACTCCGAGTATGATGCTTTTCAAATTGGTGGTTGTGTATTCAATGCGCATTAAAGTCATTCCTCTCTCCAAACGGCTATATAATGAGCATTCCCCTTTGTATTTTTCGCATTGCTTCCATGCTACCTTTTGCTCAAACCCTTGCAATTTGAAAACTTGTGCAATCCCCCCTCCATTTACAAATTCCTTCCAGAAGTCTAGGTTGCAGCTCCAAGGCTATCAATATGAAGATCAAGTTCCAGGGACAGGAGCAAATTTCTCCGCTTGAGTCTGCTGTTAGCAATATAGGGGATAGCAAAGCTCGTCATCTGGACTTCGGTGATTTTTGGGCAAGAATGACAGATGCAAACCCTACACCAATGGCACAGATGATTAATGATAGTGGTTTAGCTTTTGCCGGAGGATTCCCAATCTCAGTACAGTGTGCTGATACAGTGCTTTCATGTGGAGCTCACTTCGACCCCGCTTCGAGTGAATTGACAAATGTACATGAGGAACTCATTGCCAAGATGGACGCTGCCACCATTGGCGCTGCTCTCAGGATTCTGGAGATGGACAATGCTATAGTCGTCTCCCGGGATCAAGCACAGGCTATGTTCGACTAAGACAGTGACAAATATAAGACACGAGTGGCGAAAATCTTGGTTGAAGAACCCTAAGAAAGGTGCTTCTCGCCTAACCAAAACCCTCTTCCGAGCATATTTCAATGAAGAACTGTCAGAATTCATAATCCTGCTGGCTCGGGTTATGGGTTTGCCCTCCACCAATGAGTTTCATTTCTGGATGTGCCCGCTCATCAGCATGGTGTGCGAGGGAACACAAAATATCAACTGGGCAGAGATCATCAGCATGAATTTAGCGGAGCAGCTATCCAACGTCCAGCAAACAAAGAAGTTCTATATGACTTCATACCTGATGTATACCCTAGCAGCATCCAGGTAGTGGTTTGGTTTCTCCTATAGAGATGCACACAAAGATGATCCAGTGTATGCCTATTGCCCGCAGTTCACCTTGGAGACCAGCAACCGCAATTTCACAAGGGTCAATGACGCTTTCACCATGTACGTGGTCAGATTGCTTGAAGGTGATACTGCAAGAAGGTTTTCAGATGAATCCATGAACCTGATATCGCAGTATGGAGCCTATTTCATCCAATTCAGGAAATTTTCCTATATCAGGCTTGCTGGCTATGAAAGCACTCCTCTACGGCTTCCCATGTTCTGCAATGATAAAATGGCTTTGATAGAAATATGTAGGCAACTAGACAAGTTGCACAGAACTTGCAGAGACAAGAAGATTTCTGGTTTGCACTTTCCCATCTCTCTGGGAAATTACACATGTAAAACAGCTCTAGATGCTCAGAACATAGAAAGATCCCTGGACCCTATCACTGTTCATTTCTTCAAGCCAAGAACCTATTTTGACTTGAAGAAGTTCATTGAACAGAACATCAAGATAGTCTATCATCATAGGGCAGATACAGAAGACTACTGGGCTGACTGTGCAGATGATTTTGAAGCCAGAAGAAGGCATTATGGCAGGTTCTCCCTGCAATTGATCCAAGAACTCAGTCTATACCAAGTTCCTGAAGGTCTCCAAGATGACAATTCTGATCTATACTCTTATGAGTATGAAATTGTGATTAAGCACACCCCTCTGGAGGACCTGGATTGGAACAGGAAAGAGAGAGATGATCTGGCTGAGATTCTTGCTCCAGTCTTAATCAGGACTAGGGTCTGGTTCAGTAAGAAGATCCGAGAATTCAAGAGGCACTCAGGAGAATCTAGCTCCAAGGATGATTCGACACCCATAAGAGAGGCATCAGTTCCAGAGTCTAGAACACCAGTGAAAACCCCTCCTGCCTCAACAGTTCAGGGACCTGTAGAATCTACTCCTTCTCCATCTACCCAGGTATACAGGAAGAAACTCAAAGAGGTAAAGAAGGAACCTGCAGAGAATGATCCTCCAAGAAAACAGGTAGAGTTGCCTATAGGGCCAGAGAACATCATTGTTCTCAATGAAAGTGAAGAAAGTGAGATGCCCACTCCTGCAAATGTTCCTGAAGACCCAGCAGATAAGGACAAAGAAGTCCAGAGCACTGAAGTTCCGGGTGCCATTGATTCTTCTACTGCCAATGCCTCCAGTGCTCTACTCACGTCTCAGCTTGAGTCAACAGCTGCGCAGACCCTGAGTGTCATGAGCTCCCTGTCTCTTGGTCCCCTTGCTCATCCTGCAGATTCTTCTTCCTCTTTTTCTTAGGTGCAACCTCTGGTTGACAAAAGGAAGAGGAAATCCTCCTCTCTAAGCTTGGGACCAAATTTTGATGCTGTAGCAGCCTTGTTGGGCACCACTCCTTCTCGTGCCAAGAAAGCCAGAACCACCTCTAGAATTGTGTCTGATGTCCAAGGTCAGCAATTCTTGGAGATTGCTAAGCCTACAGTAGACAAATCAGAATCAAACTTGCTGACATCTGACTTAGAGATTTCAAGGATCCTTATGGGAGAGTCTACTCCTGAAGGTGAAATTCACAACCTCCAGGAAACAGTCACAAGAGTCATTGGAAGGGTAGAGAAAGGGCAGCAGACTATTGAACAACTGGAAGAACAAGCCCAAGTTCTCACAAGTTTTATCAAGTCACTCTTGTCTAAGGACAAAGTTTTGGACCCTACCCCCTTGACTGCTCTACCGCCTCCGGTGATTCTAAGCCAAGATGAAGTGCAAAGTATTAAAGATATGCACAAGTATTCTGTCTATGGCAGAGCTATTGAAGCCATGGTAGATGACATGCTTGTTGTTGGACTAAACTTCATCGATGAAGCTTTTAAACTACATGGAAAGGTAGATAATTTGCAATAGAAGCTATCCTCTACTATTGGGGTTATGGATAAAGAGCTTAAACTCTGGAGCAGTTGCATTGTAGACCTTCGCCTCATGGGACAGACAGATGAGAACATCTTACTGGCGAATAAGATTTTTGATGATGCCAAAGACAATCTATCAAAATCCTGGGTCTACAGCATAGAGTGGAAAATCAAAGTCCTGGAAGAAGTTGTGGGAGAAATGAAGAACAGCTGGCAGAAGGGAGAAGCTTTCAAGACACTAGGAGCTGCTGCTTTCAAAGATATACATTTTCATCTTCAAGATGAAAACTCTGGTGTTTCCTTGTCCTTGCAAGAAATCAAAGCTCAGTTCAGAGCTTTTGTCAGAGATCATCTATTCAAGGAAAGCTCCATCTCTAAGGAAAAGATGAAGGAAATTTGTTCTCTTCAGTCTGCCATTGAAGAAGCAAACAAAGATTATCATACTCACTTCGAGTTTGATAAAGAGATGGAGAAATGTCTTGGATTTTGGACTCAGTCTGTAGCCAACACATCAGTCCCTCGTGGCAGAGATATAGCTGAGTCATTGAAGAAATTCAGGCAGCGGATTCTAAAGACAGTGGGCCCCTCCCAGTAGCTTGCCACTTGTCTCCTTCCCCTTTCTTTTCTCTTCTTCCCTTTCTTTTCGTATTCTTTGTAATTAGTTAAGGTATTGCAACTGGGCGGTCCTTAACTATTCTTTAGTTAAAAGAAATGGTTACGAAGAGTAACTGACTTGTAAGCTATATAATGGCCTTTCCACACCATTTTAAAGAGGAGGAAGAACTTGGAATATTTGCTGAAAGTGTAAATAGACCTTAAAGAAATCAATACAAAAGGGCTTTCCATTCTTTATCTATCTAATTCTTGTTATCTCTGTGTTTTCCTTTAATATTGTGGAGATCATTTTGTTCCTAACTCGTTAGTCTCTCTGATTGCATACTATTTAGTTTTGCAAATACAGTGATCTTGTACAACCAAGAAGGAACTTTGTGTCCTTGATTAATAAATCTGAAGAAGGTTATTTATGGAACTTTGTGTCTTTAAATTTAACCTCATTCAGCCATCGCAAATGATCTTGTCTTAAATTCTTTGAAGCTTTGCATACACGAAGAATTATTCTGCTATCTATAATTTTGAATGTTGCTATTCTGCTCATCTCCTTATTCCCTTTCCTCAGTCCTTGTGTAATTGATGATCCTTGTGGAAAACACTTTCGTAAAATCCAAGTTTGACCATAAAAACAATGTTCTGTACATTTGTAAATAAGTTCGTTTCTGAATAAGGGAACCTCTCCCATTAAAGAGGAGGGACTTCTTGTCCCCTGACTGTTGCTCTTCTAAAAAGTCCTATTTGATGACCAATAGTTTTTGGTGACTCCACTGGGGGAAAACTGCATTCCAGTACTGCAATTTTTTCGATCATCCTTTGATCTGGTGACTCCGTGTTTCACTCGAGGGAGAAGGACCCTTGGTATCGAAGATTCTCAATTTCAGCTTTTGGAGCAATAGGGTTTTCCTTTCCCTTCAAATAGAAGAACTCGTTCGATGAGCACTCTGCCTGTTCAAGATAGAAGTCCTACGGGTGGTATTCATTCAGAAGCCTGCTAGTCCCAATCTACGAGCTTTGATCCTAGATGGTGCTACAGTTCCCTTCCAAGCTGTATTTCCAAGAATGGCGGCATAATTGCCATGGGGTCAACGTGTCGGGCCCCTGGCCCTTACTCAGCCTTTGCATGAGTTACCTAGAGGTAACCGAAAGAACTTCCCCAAGTTTAGAGGAGATGGCAAAGTACACCCTGATGAACACATTGTAGCCTTCATGGTTGCATGTGGAGTCTTGGGAGTTAAACATGAAGACATCTCAGTAAGGCTGTTCGTTGAGACATTACAGGATAATGCTGCTGACTGGTTCTATCACCTTCCGGCTGGTGCCATCACCGACTAGAATACAATGAGAACTCAGTTCGAAAGCCATTTCAAGCTGGCAAAAGATGTGCATGCCCTGCTTGCCCAAATTTCTCAGATAAAGAAAGATCCATCAGAACCCATGAGAGAATTTGTGGCTCGGTTCAACAGACTGATCAACAAAATTCCTGTAAATACTCGACCGGTTGATCAAATTCAAAAATGTTTCTTTCTAAATGCTCAAACACCCAAAGTCAGTTATGCTCTAAGAAGGGCTAATCTTGGAACGTTAATTCTGGATCAAGAACTGGCTATTAGTGTCGAGGATGACATGATCATGTCAGGGAAGTTGAAGAGAGATCCTCCCAAATCTAAATCTACTGCTTCTTCCTCCTCCACCTCTGGACCCAATACTGATCCATTAGTCAGGAAACTTGCAAATGATCTAGTAGCTATAAAGAAACAATTGGCTCAGCATGCCCCGTATGCAGATGTTCCAAGAAGAAATTTCCAGCCCAGAAATCGTTTTCCTGCTCCTCACACAAGACTAGCACTTGAAGGTCCTCCTGTCAAAGTTCCTGTGAATGCAACCTGTGAAGTTGAAGAGCCAGATGATGATGTGGATGATGAAGCTCGTGAAGAGTTCCTGGAGGAATTTGATGATGAGGCGGAAGAACTCGAAGGATCTCGGGTTAATTTCTTTACCACCGAAGGCACTGATGATGGAGATGACTATGATGAAGTGGTAGCAGATATGAACAGTGAATCATTTGCTGTCATGACTCGAGAATAGATGAGGCAGAAGGAGAAAGTAACACAGCCCATGAAGAAATCTAAGGAGCAGCCGGCAACTATTCCTGTAATTGCCAGAAGAGGATCTCCTATCCCTACCTCATCTGCACCAAAGGTAAGTCCTATCAATCCTGCTACCAAAGTTGCTTCTTCTTCTTTTTCTCCTAAAGTTGATAGGCCTAGAATTCCAAATGATGATGGCCCATCCACCTCTGGATCCTTTGATATTGTTGATCATCTAAAGAAGGACTAAGGTTCAAATTTTGGAAGCTGAATACTACCAAACCCATCCCAAAGCTTTCGCCAAGATGATCCAATTTGTTAATTCCCATTCCAAGACCACCTCTAAAGACCTCTTGCCCACTCCTCCTTCTACACCACAGCCTAGTCTGGTAGCTGCTGTCACCTTGCCTGGTGACAAAATCAAGCCTTTTTATGTAACACTTCTTATAGCTGGCCATAGGCTCAGTAACTGTGTCATAGATTCCGGAGCCTCAGATAATGTGATGCCTGCTAAGGTAGCTCATGCTTTAGGCTTGACCCTTACTCGTACTTATGGATCTTGCTACTCCATGGAAAGTAAGGAAGTGCCTTTGGTTGGAAGGATTAAAGATGCACAAGTGGCTTTTGCTACTTTACCTGAAAAGAAAGTCTTGGCTACCATCCTAGTAGCAGACATTCTTCCTTCTTACGGAATGTTGCTAAGTCGGAACTTCTGTAAAGATGTGGGTGGAGAGATCCAAATGGATTGGTCACACGCACTCATACCTGTCAATGGACAAATGAAGAAGTTACTCCCTGAGAAATAGTCTGAGTATATTGTGCAGAAAACAGATGATCCTAAGGCACAAATACTCTATGAAGACATAGGTCATGGTAATTACATGATTCTGTCCCCTGATGAAATCCAACCCTCCAAAGTATCACCCAAAGATCCCAATGGTGTTTGGATTTTAGAATTTGATGGAAGTTGTTCCTTAGCTGGTTCTGGAGCTGGCATCCTGCTAGTGTCAACTGAAGGCTGCTTACACCCTTTTTCATTTAAGTTGCAGTTCGAAAACACTAACAATATAGCAGAGTATGAGGCTCTCATTCTTGGACTATAAGTGGCCAAAGAACGAGGTGTAAAAAATCTTCTGGCTCGTGGTGATGCAGAGCTGATTGTGAAGCAAGTCAGAAGCCTTTTTCAGGTAAAAAATGGGAGGCTGAAGCATTACCGGAATCAGGTTTGGGATTCAATTGAATTCCTTGACGCTTTCTCTATTGAAGCAATACCCAGAGAAAAGAATAGCAGGGCTGATTCACTGGCTGTCTCAGGGTCGTTACTGATTCCCCATCCTGAATTCTCTCAGGATAAGTTCACTATTGAAATGGTCCACCGGCCTAGTGTTCCTGACAATACTAATAACTGGCAAGTTTTCAACAATGACCAGCATTTGCTTTCCTTCCTGGAACTCAAGGGGAATTTCAAGCAACTGTATTTTGAGGGAAGTGACAACCTGCCTCGTGAGAGTGTGTCCTCTGACCAAGCTGTCATCCAAGGAGAAGGAACAGATCAGGAAGAGTGC
Organism: Taxus chinensis; assembly: GCA_019776745.2. Lineage (NCBI taxonomy): Eukaryota > Viridiplantae > Streptophyta > Pinopsida > Cupressales > Taxaceae > Taxus > Taxus chinensis. The sequence continues at coordinate 472,087,930 of CM034148.1, read as the reverse complement.
ATTAAACTCAAAGGAAACAAGATTCCCAAAGGTTTGGTGATTTTGGAGGAGTTGTTTGATAAACATGACAGATATGTAAAATCTAAAGCTTCTACTGGACCTCAACAATCAGCTGAGTATGATAAGATTGATATAGGGAGTTCTACTGATCCCAAGCTGGTAAATATTGGGAAATGTTGCACAACCGATGAGAGGAGAAGAGAAATTGATCTTCTAAGGAAGTATAAGGATGTTCTTGCATATTCTTATGAGGATCTAAAAGCCTTCAAGCCAAAAGACATGCAGCACTCTATCCCTCTCAAACCAGGAATCAAGCCTTTCAAGCAGAAACAAAGGCAGTATAATCCCAAAATAGCTGACACTATATTTCAGGAGATTCAGAAACTGTTGAAGGCTAAAATCATCTTTCCCATTCACCATTCAACATGGATTGCAAAAATTGTGCCTGTTAGGAAGAAGAATGGTGAGATCCGCATCTGTGTTGATTTCAGGAACCTGAATCAGGCTTCTCTGAAAGATAACTACCCTCTGCCTATGATGGATCAAATATTGCAAGCAGTAACAGGATCTGAAATGTTATCTATGCTTGATGGATTCTCGGGATACAATCAAGTAGAGGTTGATACTGCAGATCAACACAATACAGCCTTCACCACTCCTTGGGGTACCTTCACCTACAAGAGAATGCCTTTTGGGCTGATTAATGCTGGTGCCACTTTCCAGAGAGCTATGGATTTGGCTTTTGGAAGCTTGAAAGGGAAATGTATCGTCATATACCTTGATGACCTGATAGTGTTTTCAAAGACAAGAGCAGATCACTTCGACCACCTGGAAACAGTTCTGCAGAGATGCCGAGAGCATGGGATTTCTTTAAATCCTAAAAAATATGTCTTCTGTGTTACAGAAGGAAAACTATTAGGGCACATTTTATCCAAGGATGGTATTAAGATTGATCCTGAATGAGTTCAAGCCATCCAGCAGATTCCTCTCCCAACCAGTAAAAAGGGCGTGCATTCCTTTTTTGGTAAGATCAATTTTTTAAGAAGATTCATCCCTGATTTTTCTGAATTAACTTTAAGCATCTCTCAGATGATGAAAGGGAAGCAAACGTTTGGTTGGTATTCTGAAGGAAAGGAATCCTTTGAGGGTATCAAGAAAGCTATTGCTAAAACTCCAGTTTTGGCCTGTCCTGACTTCAGCAAAGATTTCATCATCTATTGCTATGCTACAGATAATACCCTGGCTGTTGTCTTAACCCAAGAAGACTCTGATGGACATGAGCTACCAATTGCCTTCATGAGCTATATCCTGAAGAATCATGAGCTGAAATACACCATGATGGAGAAGCATGCTTTTGCAGTAGTTAAAGCTGTCAAGCAGTTCCGTTTCTATATCCTCAACTCTCACTCTATGGTGTTGGTTCCAGATACGACTGTTAAGTCAATTCTTACACAGCAAGAATTTGGGTCCAAGAGAGGAAACTGGGTGGCTAAAGTCCAGGAGTATGACATTGATATCAAACCAACCAAGCTGGTTCGTGGAAAGGGTCTTTGTGAGCTCATTGCTGAAGGAGCCAAACATGAGTTGCTGGAGGAGAAAGCTGAAATTCCTACTATTCTATTCCTTGGTTCAGTCGATGAATGGTATTCTGACATTGCCTATTTTCTCACCTATGGGGAATGCCCCTCTCATTTAACTGCCAAGGAAAAGAGGACTGTTAAATTGAGATCAGCACAATATGTACTATGGGAAAATGCCTTGTTCAAGTGTGGTTTGGATGGGAGATTTCTGAAGTGTGTGGACAAGGAGCAGCAGAGAAAGTTACTCTCAGCTTTCCATGATCAGGCATGTGGAGGACACTATTCATCAACAGTCACAGCTCACAAGATACTCCGGGGAGGATATTACTGGCCTTCTTTGTTCAGAGATGCATCCAAGTGGGTGGATAAATGTGAAGCTTGTCAGACCTTTGTGGGAAGACCTAAATTGGCATCTTTACCTCTCAAGCCAGTTGTGATTGAGGAACCATTTCAGCAGTGGGGTCTAGACTTCATTGGTGCACTGAACCCTACTTCTAGTGTTGGTCACATGCATGTGCTAACTACCACTGACTACTTCACCAAATGGGTGGAAGCTATTCCAGTCAAGAGCACTACTTCTGAAGTTATATGCAACTTCATCAAAGAGAACATCTTGGTAAGGTACGGTGTACCTAACAAGATTGTAATAGACAATGCTTCGAACTTTTCCTCAACTGAGATAATGGATTTCTGCTACGGGTATGGCATCTCTCTGCTCATTCTTCAGATTATTACCCCCAGGGAAATGGACAAGCAGAATCCACCAACAAAAATCTGGTGACTATCATAAGGAAGTTGGTCAATGAATCTCAGTGAAACTGGCATAAGAAGCTTTATGATGCTCTTTGGGCAGACATGATCACACCTAAAAGAGCCATTGGAATGTCCCCTTTTCAAGTGGTGTATGGAGTGGAAGCTCAATTGCCAGTGACAGTGGAACTGCCAGCCTTGCACCTGATGAAGGCCATTGAGGATACTAGTTTCAGTGATGCTCTGGATAAAAGAATCATGTACCTGCACAAACTGAACGAGGATAGATTGGAGGTTGCTGACAGGATATCTGATCACCAGCAGAAGGTAAAGGTTCCGTTTGACAAGAAAGCTAAGTTCAGGGAGTTCCAAGTTGGAGATACCGTGCTGTTATGGGACAAAAGGCATGAACCTCGTGGCAGCCATGGAAAATTTGATTCACTATGGCTCGGACCATTCAAGATAAGACACTTTGCTGGTAAGAACTCTTTTTATCTTGATTACATGGATGGTTCCCCCCTCCCACTTCCTTATAGTGGGCAGTATTTGAAGTTGTTCAAGTCTTAGGTGACTAGGGAGTCCCTTTGTATATTCTGTACAGTGTTTTTGCTTTTCTGCTTTCGGTGTGTTTCCCCTTCTATTGTTGTGTGTGTTGCCCTTTGTGTTGGTTTGTTTTTGACTCCTTTGCCCAATGGATAAGGCACTGGTCTGCTTCACCGAGTTATCTAAGTTCTTGCCTTGTCTCATTCCATGAATTTATACCAAGTCATCCCCAGAAGGAGCCAGCTGTTGTCCACTCAAAATTCCCCGCTTTGATAAGAGTAAAATTTTCAAAATTTTGAGTTTAAGTGTTTTTCTCTGAAATGCCTAAGTCGTGAAATCGAAAAAATCTGTGTTTTGGGTCATTTTGTGTGATTTTCAGGCCTGTCAGAACTTTTTGTCCCTTCTGTCCCAAGTACGAAAATGCACTCTGTTCCCCGATCAGCCGAAATCCCTGAAGCTGTCCCATTTTCGGGCCCGTCGGAAAATTTTGTCCCAAGTGTCCCAAAACTTATTTTGCGTGTTGTTCCAATTTCGGCCGAATCATCCTTCCCGCGTACTTCGCACTTTCCTGTCCCAAATGTCCCAAAGTTAAAAAGTGCGAGCTTTCCCATTTTCGGCCGATTTGCCCGAACCGCGTCCTTCGCACAATTTTGTCCCAACTGCCCCATTTTAAAAAGTGTGAGCTTTCCCAATTTCGGTCGAGCCGGTCAAGTCACGTACTTCGGAACTTTTTGTCCCGAATGTCCCAAGTCCAAACGGGCCCTTTGTTCCAATTTCGGCCAAAACACCCGAATCGCGTACTTCGCACATTTTCGTCCCATTTGTCCCAAATGGAATTGGGCGTCCTCTACCTGTTTTGCCCGAACCGGCCGAGCCGCGTGTTTCACACATTCGCGTCTCACATGTCCTAAGCGTACCAAGTGTCATTCACACTTAGTTTTTCCCGCTCACTCCGAGTATGATGCTTTTCAAATTGGTGGTTGTGTATTCAATGCACATTAAAGTCATTTCTCTCTTCAAACGGATATATAACGAGCATTCCCCTTTGAATTTTTCGCATTGCTTCCATGCTATCTTTTTCTCAAACCCTTGCGATTTAAAAACCTACGCGATACCCCTCCATTTGCAAATTCCTTCTAGAAGTCTAGGTTGCAGCTCCGAGACTATCACTATGAAGATCAAGTTCCAGGGACAGGAGCAAATTTCTCCGCTTGAGTCTGCCGTTAGCAATATAGGGGACAGCGAAGCTCGTCAATTCAACTTCGATGATTTTTGGGCAAGAATGACAGATGCAAACCCTACACCAATGGCACAGATGATTAATGATAGTGGTTTAGCTTTTGCCGGAGGATTCCCAATCTTAGTACAGTGTGCTGATACAGTGCTTTCATGTGGAGCTCACTTCGACCCCGCTTCGAGCGAATTGACAAATGTACATGGGGAACTCATTGCCAAGCTGGACGCTACCGCCATTGGCGCTGCTCTGAGGATTCTGGAGATAGACAATGCTATAGTCGTCTCCCGGGATCAAGCACAGGCTATGTTCGACCAAGACAGTGACAAATAAAAGGCGTGAGTGGCGAAGTCTTGGTTGAAGAACCCTAAGAAAGGTGCTTCTCGCCTAACCAAAACCCTCTTCCGAGTAGATTTCAACGAAGAACTGTCAGACTTCATAATCCTGCTGGCTCGGGTTATGGGTTTGCCCTCCACCAATGAGTTTCATTTCTGGATGTGCCCGCTCATCTGCATGGTGTGCGAGGGAACACAAAATATCAACTGGGCAGAGATCATCAGTATGAATTTGGCTGAGCAGCTATCCAACGTCCAGCAAACAAAGAAGTTCTACATGACTTCATATCTGATGTATACCCTAGCAGCATCCAGGCAGTGGTTTGGTTTCTCCTATATAGATGCACACAAAGATGATCCAGTGTATGCCTATTGCCCGCAGTTCACCTTGGAGACCAGCAACCGCAATTTCAGAAGGGTCAATGATGCTTTCACCATGTATGTGGTCAGATTGCTCGAAGGTGATACTGCAAGAAGGTTTTCAGATGAAGCCATGAACCTGATATCGCAGTATGGAGCCTATTTCATTCAATTCAGGAAATTTTCCTATATCAGGCTTGCTGGCTATGAAAACACTCCTCTACGGCTTCCCATGTTCTGTAATGATAAAATGGCTTTGATTGAAATATGCAAGAAACTAGAGAAGTTGCACAGAACTTGCAGAGACAAGAAGATTTCTGGCTTGCACTTTCCCATCTCTCTGGGAAACTACACATGCAAAACAACTCTGGATGCTCAGAACATAGAAAGAGCCCTGGTCCCTATCACTGTTCATTTCTTCAAGCCAAGAACCTATTTTGACTTGAAGAAGTTCATTGAAAAGAACATCAAAATAGTCTATCATCATAGGGCAGATACAGAAGACTACTGGGCTGACTGTGCAGACGATTTTGAAGCCAGAAGAAGGCATTATGGCAGGTTCTCCCTGTAATTGATCCAAGAACTCAGTCTGTACCAAGTTCCTGAAGGTCTCCAGGATGACAATTCTGAGCTATACTCTTATGAGTATGAAAATGTGATTAAGCACACCCCTCTGGAGGACCTGGATTGGAACAAGAAAGAGAGAGATGATCTGGCTAAGATTCTTGCTCCAGTCTTAATTAGAACTAGGGTCTGGTTCAGTAAGAAGATCTGAGAATTCAAGAGGCACTCAGGAGAATCTAGCTCTAAGGATGATTCGACACCCATAAGAGAGGCATCAGTTCCAGAGTCTGGAACACCAGTGAAAACCCCTCCTGCCTCAACAGCTCAGGGACCTGTAGAATCTACTCCTTCTCCATCTACCCAGGTATACAAGAAGAAACTCAAAGAGGTAAAGAAGGAGCCTGCAAAGAATGATCCTCCAAGAAAATAGGTAGAGTTGCCTATAGGGCCAGAGAACATCGTTGTTCTCAGTGAAAGTGAAGAAAGTGAGATGCCAACTCCTGCAAATGTTCCTGAAGATCCAGCAGATAAGGACAAGGAGGTCCAGAGCACTGAACTCTCGGGTGCCATTGATTCTTCTACTGCCATTGCCTCCAGTGCTCTACTCACGTCTCAGCTTGAGTCAACAGCTGCGCAGACCCTGAGTGTCATGAGCTCCCTGTCTCTTGGTCCCCTTGCTCATCCTGCAGATTCTTCTTCCCTCTTTTTCTTGGGTGCAACCTCTGGTTGACAAAAGGAAGAGGAAATCCTCCTCTCTAAGCTTGGGACCAAATTTTGATGCTGTAGCAGCCTTGTTGGGCACCACTCCTTCTCGTGCCAAGAAAGCCGGAACCACCTCCTAGAATTGTGTCTGATGCCCAAGGTCAGCAATTCTTGGAGATTGCTAAGCCTACAGTAGACAAATCAGAATTAGACTTGCTGACATCTGACTTAGATCTTTCAAGGATCCTTATGGGAGAGTCTACTCCTGAAGGTGAAATTCACAACCTCCAGGAAACAGTCACAAGAGTCATTAGAAGGGTAGAGAAAGGGTAGCAGACTATTGAACAACTGGAAGAACAAGCCCAAGTTCTCACAAGTTTTATCAAGTCACTCTTGTCTAAGGGACAAAGTTTTAGACCCTACCCCCCTTGACTGCTCCTACCGCCCTCCTGTAATTCTAAGCCAAGATGAAGTGCAAAGTATTAAAGATATGCACAAGTATTCTGTCTATGGCAGAGCTATTGAAGCCATGGTGGATGACATGCTTGTTGCTGGGCTAAACTTCATCGATGAAGCTTTTAAACTACATGGAAAGGTAGACAATTTGCAACAGAAGCTATCCTCTACTATTGGGGTTATGGATAAAGAACTTAAACTCTGGAGTAGTTGCATTGTAGACCTTCACCTCATGGGACAGACAGACGAGAACGTATTACTGGCGAATAATATTTTCGATGATGCCAAAGACAATCTATCAAAATCCTGGGTCTACAGCGTAGAGTGGAAAATCAAAGTCCTGGAGGAAGCTGTGGGAGAAATGAAGAACAGTTGGCAGAAGGGAGAAGCTTTCAAGACACTGGCAGCTGTTGCTTTCAAAGATATACATTGTCATCTTCAAGATGAAAACTCTAGTGCTTCCTTGTCCTTGCAAGAAATCAAAGCTCAGTTCAGAGCTTTTGTCAAAGATCATCTATTCAAGGAAAGCTCCATCTCTAAGGAAAAGATGAAGGAAATTTGTTCTCTTCAGTCTGCCATTGAAGAAGCAAACAAAGATTATCATACTCACGTCGAGTTTGATAAAGAGATGGAGAAATGTCTGGGATTTTGGACTCAATCTGCAGCCAACACGTCAGTCCCTCGTGGCAGAGATATAGCTAAGTCATTGAAGAAATTCAGGCAGCAGATTTTGAAGACAGTGGGTCCCTCCCCAGTAGCTGGCCACCTGTCTCCTTCTCCTTTCTTTTCCTCTTCTTCCCTTTCTTTTCGTATTCCTTGTAATTAGTTAAGGTATCGCAATGGGCGATCTTTAACTATTCTTTAATTAAAAGGAAATGGTTACGAAGAGTAACTGACTTGTAAGCTATTATAATGGCCTTTCCACGCCATTTTAAAAGGGAGGAAGAACTTGGGAATATGGGCTGAAAGTGTAAATAGATCTTAAAGAAATCAATACAAAAGGGGCTTTTTCTTTCTTTTTCTATCTTAATTCGTGTTATCTCTGTGTTTTCCCTTTAATATCGTGAAGATCATTTTGTTCCTAACTCGTTAGGTCTCTCTGATTGCATACTGTTCAGTTTTGCAAATACAGTGATCTTGTACAACCAAGAAGGGAACTTTGTGTCCTTGATTAATAAATCTGAAGAAGGTTATTTATGGAACTTTGTGTCTTTAAATTTAATCTCATTCACCCCAACGCAAATGATCTTGTCTTAAATTCTTTGAAGCTTCGCATACAGGAGGAATTATTCTGCTATCTATAATTCTGAATGTTGATATTCTGCTCATCTTCTTATTCCCTTTCCTCAGTCCTTGTGTGATTGATGATCCTTGCAGAAAACACTTTCGTAATATCCAAGTTTGACCATAAAACAATGTTATGTACATTTGTAAATAAGTTCGCTTCTGAATAAGGGAACCTCTCCCATTAAAGAGGAGGGACTTCTTGTCCCCTGACTGTTGCTCTTCTAAAAAGTCCTATCTGACGACCAACACTATACAAGGGGCCAAGTTTACTGGGGACTTCAAAGTCTTGGCACTTATGGAAGCAGATAGTTTACCATCTTTACTTGGGAACCCTTAGTGTTACACGAACAATATTGATCTACGCTTTAATAAAGAATATATTAATTTTGAAAACGAGGAAGAGCATGTGATCATTCCTTTAATAGACGGGAAAATTACACCTTATGTAGAACCCTTGAGTGAAGAATATTTGAAAATAATTTTTGTGTCAACCATTAGGGATCCTAAAGTAATTGATCCATCGAAGGAAGGATTTATTAAATGAGATGATGCACATTCTATGAGTGATAAAACAAGTGTTACTTGTGAAAACTGGGTGCATAGAACTTATGAAATGGTTGGGCATGAGATGAAGAGTGCAATTACTCAGGTAATAAGGTCGTGCTATGTTAGGAATTTGGGCAGAACTAGGTACCAAGGTACACTGGTGAAGGAAATCCTAATGTATTTTTTCATGCTATGGAATCCCCGTGGGTAGATCAAGTGGAAAGGAATATTCTGATATATACAATTCATGGGAAATCAACGTGTTGGTGGAATACACACAAAGATAGTCTTTTAGAGTGGCAAGAGGTGAGAATCATCTTCTCTACTAGATTTCTTAGGAGATATGGACCTACCAAGACATGTGAATTTCATGGGAAGGATTATTCTTCACATCACATTCAAAAGTGTGAGAGACTCTACACAAAGGAGCAGGAGGCCTTACAACCTTCACTATGGGTGCACAAGTTCTACTTCACTCTGCATGTCTTCGTGTTTTCTTGGTATGTTTATGTGGAATTGAATAAAGAAATATGGAATTGGAAAGAATTTACTGTAGGTATGATTCAAACCTTTGGTTATTTTTTTACTAAACCTCGAGTGAATGAGGCATTACATGTTACGAAGCGCTTGACTACAAGAGATAATACAAAGGCTGAGTAGATTATTCAATAATTACTAGGTGAGTCAAATCTTAAGGAACTCTTTGACTAAGAAGAGACAAAAAAGAACAACTTGGGTGTGCCTTCCTAGAAAAAGAAAAAGGAAATATAGTTTACATGATTGATGATGAAGAAGTGGAGAATCTAGATGTTGATTATACTATGGGTACACGTGTGGTCTTAGAAAATGCATATGAGAAGGCACGCACATATCATGAGCTTATGAAAATGAAGAAGGCCAACATTGGGACAGATGCAGAACCTAAGGAGGCCATAATTAGAGATTATTGGTGGTATTTAGAGGTTACAAAAATAATTGAGCTATTGTGTGACTTCCAGGACTTATTTCCTAGAGGCTATCACAAGTTAAAAGGGGTGCATCACTCTTTGGGTGAAATGAGGATCAAGTTAAAGGAAGGTGCGCACCCGATTAGGAAGAGGCCTTATAGGATAGATCTTAATGTGTGCATCAAGGTAAAGGAAGAGATTGATAAACTGTTGAAATCTTGAATCATTGAGGCAATTTAGGATTCAGAATGGGTTATCCCTATGATGATCAGTATAAAGAAATATGAAAGGATAAGAATCTGTGTGGATTATAGGGAGTTGAATTCTACTTGTGTAATAGATCCCTTTCCCACACCATTTATAGAGGAGATTCTGGAAGTTGTTGTAGGGTGCAATATCTACTCCTTTACTGATGGATTTTCTGGATATCATCAGGTGTAGATTGCTAAATAAAATTAGGAAAATATAAATTTCACCATTGATTGGGGATTTTTTGCATACATAGTTATGCCTTTTAGATTGAATTATGCACCCACAGTCTTTTCATGCATTAATGTGCAAGCATTTCAAGACTTCATTCATACATATTTGCAAGTTTACTTGGATGATTGAATTGTTTATGGGCTAGTAAAAGATCATTGTGACAATTTAAGACCTATGTTTGAGATGTGCCTATAGTTGAGCATCTCCCTAAACATTAATAACTACATTTTTCTAAAACTTTTGGGATTCTGTTGGGACATATTATCTATAAAGAAGGCTTGTTAGTAGATGTTGATGGCGAATCACAGCACCCCTGAATGTCTACAAATCGATGGGTTGAGACTCTTAGTGCGATTGCATAACATGGAGCTTTTCCCAAGTGTGGGACCCTGCGAAATCAGAAAAGCTCTCCGGATGAAGGCCGGTTCCTATTCCTCTGTTCAGATGCACACATAAAAATGTAGAGGTTTTTCTCAAAAATATAATTTAACTTTCCAAGGAGACAGGGTAAGAAGATGCATAAGAAATAAACCTAAACTAACAAAGGTGATGCATCGAGGAATGAAGAACACCTGTCTTGCGAATAAACACAAACCATTAAAATGCAATGCAAGATCATGCACAGATAACTAGATTTGTAGTGAAAGATCAGGAGGATGCAAATGAACACAGAGAGGGTTGATAATCATTCACAGACATGCATTTATTTGCTCCAAATATTGATACAATACACTACAAAATGCCAAGAGGCAAAGTTGCATTACAGTTTTTAAATGGGAGTTTTTTTTTTCCACAAATCCGCCTACCAAAGAGAAGAAGGGAGGGGAAAAACAAGAATGTCCAACACTATAAAGAAGCCCCTCCTTACAATTTATAGGAATAATGAGAGAGGGAAGAGAGAGGAAATCCAAATCTACCCCAACCACCTCCAGGTTGCATTTAATTCATCTCATAATGGTGGTAGGTAAGAACCCTAGCAAACCCAAAAAGTGGCGAACTGTATTTTGCATTTTTAAGAATTTTTTCTCACCTAATTAAATATATCTAGTCATAGTTAGATATAGGACCTCGTAAGCTTTCCGAAAATTCCAACCTTGCATAAATCCGAGCTCCCAGTGAAAAGTTATGGCCGTCTGAATATCTGGGTCAGGGTTTGCTTCCTGTCAGCGCTCAAAATGTTGCGCCTCCTGAAGGTGCGCCTTGGCGCATCCATCCTTATGTCGACATCCTATTATGTGTGCCATGGGAACATCTATTTTCATGTCAACACCTCCTTATGTGTGCCTCTGACCTGCGCCATGGGCACGACTTTTGGCGTGTCGATATCTTCTTACCTGCGCCATAAGGGCATCCATTTTCATGTCGACACCTCTTCCTGTGCTCCTCTGACCTGCGCCATGGGTGTGAATTTTAGCATGTCAACATCTTCTTACCTACACCATGGGCGCATCCATTTTCATGTCGACACCTCTTGTTGTGCACCTCTGACCTGCGCCATGGGCGCAACTTTTAGCGTGTCGACATCTTCTTACCTGCGCCATGGGCGCATCCATTTTCATGTCAACACCTCCTTATGTGAGCCTTCTGTAAGTGTCATGTTTTGAGTTCCTTTGATTTCCATACTCTTCTGCTTGTCTATATCTACCCAGGGGGGAGATATTTACAACAGTAGACACTGCTAAGATTGTTGTTATTATGGGATTAGAGGAACCTACTAACTAGATCGAGGTGCGTAGATTCTTGGGGCATACAAGTTATTATAGGAAGTTTATCAAGGGTTATGCTAAGATTTTTTCACCATTAGAGGAATTATTGAATATTAAGGGAAAGTTCCATTGGGGTGAACCATAAGAACACATGTTTGAGACATTGAAAGAAAGGCTTACTTCTACACCTATTCTATAATTTCATTCTTGGACCAAACCATTCCATGTGCATATGGACACCTCTAGCATGGATATTGATGTAGTTTTATCCCAGCCTCGAGAATTTATTGTTGAGTATCGTCTCTACTTTACAAGAAGGAAATTAACCCCGGCTAAAAACATTTATTCAACTACAGAGCACGAGGTGTTGTCCATGATTTACACACTACATAAGTTTTGACAATACTTGCTAGAAACTCCTTTAATTTTCTATATAGATCACATGGAACTTAAGTACTTGGTAAACAAGCCCATTTTGTAAGGGCACATATACCATTGGATTATGTTATTCCAAGAATTTGAGTTTACAGTTTTGGTAAATCTAGGCAAGAGTAACTCAGGTTTAGACCTTTTATCAAGGATTAACTCCGATGAGGATGCGTAGATCATTAAGGACACAATGTCTGATGCAAATTTGTTCATATTAAATTGTGCACTCTCTAATTTATAGGATATTTCTCTATTCTTGTGTACAAGTATGCTACCTGAAGGGATGAAGGCTCTGGAAAAGAAACAACTTGTTATACACGTTATACCTTACATGTTAATTAGTGGAGACTTATACAAGCTAGGTTGGGATGAGTTTTTTCACTGGTGTGTACTAGAGCATGAGCATACTTCCATTATGAAGGAAGATCATGGGGGGATTGTAGGTGGACATTATATAGGAAATGCTACCGTGCGCAATATTTTATTAGCAAGCTTTTGGTGGCAAATGATTTGCAAAGATTGTATAGAATATTGTAAGGATTTTGACCATTTTCATCACCTTGGAAAGCCTAGGCATAGAGATTAAATTCCTTTAAGGCCTATTGCTAGTGTAGAACCTTTTGAAAAGTGGGAAATTTACTTTGTGGTTCCTATTTCCTAACCCACACGTAGGACATGATTGCGCTACATTATAACTTGTACATATTATCTGACAAGATGGGAAGAAGCAACACCTACAAAGGATTGCACTAAGTATGATAAGTGATATTTCCTATTATGGGGAGAATATAATCATAATACATATACCTACTGATTAGGTCATCTGGATCCTTGAGTTGCAAAAGCTCCTTTGTAGAAGGTAAAAAGGGAAGAAGAAGTTCATCCCTCAGTGTAGGAGTAGCATTAATTAACATTGAATAGAAAAGGTCAACATTCTCATCATGCATAACACGTAATTTATATTCTCAAGGTGCCAAATGGCACCTAGAAACTTGAATTGGAAAAGCATCTCCATTGAATAAAAATAATTCTAATTTTTCAACATTTGAAGTTTTTGTTTTCTCAAATATATTGGTCACTTTCTTCAACAACAAAGTTGATTTATTATTCTTTTTAATCCCTTGCAACTTTGACTTAGATGGATCTATCTCTAATTTAGACAGATAATATCTCCTCAGCATTGTAAATAGCTTTGCATGTTTCAGTGGAGAAAGTGAATTGTTTCTATTCATATAATGACAAATAGAAGAGGTATCCTCACTTCTATACAATTTTTTGAATACTAAATTCATGTTATTATGAAATTCAAGGTCATTTCCATAGCCTATTTTGTCTCACTACATGAAATTTCCCAAATTCCAACCATATTTAAGATAAGAGCACACCTTAGTTTCTCTAGAAGCATTCATTTCCAAATTCTTGAATAATGAAACTTCCAACTCCATATCAAGAATAAGGAACTTATTCAGTTTGATGTCAATGCATTCAACCTGAATACATAATTTTTGATCATCAATAAATTTTTAATTTAGTACCATACCAACTACTTTGACAACATCCTCATAAACAAAAAATAACCGCATATCACCATGTTAATTTTCTAGGGAATGTATTTCTACAAACCAGTCATCATCTCTCTTTTTCCAATCCTCTACTCCTTCAATCAAAGGAATTTGTATTTACAGAGTGTGGCCAATGGAAGACATACTACTTGACAAAAGGAATTAAACAAATTAATATTTCGTAAATAATTGGAAAGAACAAATACTGTTTCTCAACAGTGCAATAGCAACGATATGTCGTATCTTAATGTCACTATTTTCATAGAGTAAAAGTAAATAGGAATAAATATTTATAGCATAGCAGTCATCAGGAATACTCCAACCCTCCTTTAGTTAAAAAAACAAGATATCATTAATAAAAAAAAAATTTATGCGTTGCATTAAGCAATGTAAATAATTAATCGCTATTAAATTGTGTTTGTTTCAAATAGTGATTTTTTTGCTAGAAGTGAAGACTAGCAGCCACTAGCATCTATATATTCTCATCACTGTAAAAAATATATTTAAGTTACATCAACATCAAGATACTATGTTAGGCTAGGAATAACATGTAATAAACTTTGAATATTCTTGTGTTAATTACTTGTAATTCAGGAAAGTGGTAAATATCTTTTGTATTTAAATATTAGTTGTCTTCTCTTGTCTTGGAACATCAAAGAAATGAAAATTCTTGGTGAATGCCAAGGTATCAATTAAAAATTTTAGTGACCGCTAAGTATTTAATCAATGAAAAATTCACTTTCTACATTATCAAAAAATATAAGTGTTGGAGCATAAAAATAGAAGTAAATATTTTTAACCTAAAGACATATCTTGTTCATCTTGGCCTTGCATATTTTCAAAAATTACACATTAAACAAAATAGTCCTATAACAATTTACTAAACATCAAGGGTGAAGATGTACATGAACCTTGCTTAGGAATAAAGGATCAGAGGCCGTGAAGAGAAATGCTTGTTTTATGTTTACCAATTATTAGTTGACGAGAAGGCTAACAAACACTAGCCTCTACAATACCGGGGAATCCATTTTAATGATATAAAAACAACCTCAAAAAATTTGTTTTCATTGTTTGTAGTTATTTTATATAAGATGGACTATCCCTGGTAGAGCCAAGCCCTTGAATACATACCTTTGAGAAGGATGACGCCTTATGTAGTTATTATTTGATATTTTGTGCATAAAACGTAATCCATATATTTTCATATAAACAAAAATGCTTTACAACTGGTAAGCATCATTAGTTAATGAAATTTAAGCACCGTTAGTTAATGCTGGTAATAAATATAGACACGTAGTTAGGAAAGTCTAGATCATATTAGAGGAAATGAGCTAGTTATCATGAATCCTAATGTAAGAGGTTTCTAGAGCCACTTAACAATCATAAAAATAAAATAAAAATACCCTTTAATAGTTCATGGTTTTTTTAATATGCATATTTTCTTTTAGACATTTAAATGATGTGGAGAACTTATTTTTAAGGGATTTAAAAGTACTTTTGAGTACAAAGTAATTTAAGGCAACCTATTACATTAGAATAAAATCACCTTTTATGGGTTGTCTATGTGGCACCATTTCATTGGATAATTTATTGATGAGACTTGATGTGACTTACTTTATTGGCTAGTTTTTATTTAATTTTTAACTTGAATTCAAGAAACTAATGGTAGTCGTGAAAAAATAATGGGTGACTAATGACTAGAAATTTGTAAAATTTTAAATGTATAAATAAGTAAGTTTAAGCATTAGAACATTATTTATCCCTAGCTAATGACTTAAATAATAATGAATTAATTATTGGAGCTGACTCCCATATTAAAATGTTGTCATTAAAACATAGACCTTGTTAGGTAAAATCAATATTGTGTGATTAAAATTCCCTTTGTATGTTCTCATTAACTCCATATTAGACCTTAAATCTTACCTATTAAGATAGCTACTAAATAGGTAAATTTTGTGATATGATTTGCAATAAATATCTTGATTGGCCAAATTCATCACCTTTTCCAATAAACCTTGATATTAAAGCTGCTGACAAGCTTGTATTAATTTCAAGCATGTGATTACATATTCACTCCGTATATTTATCTTATCGCTACCCCTTATTTTCACACCTTTTGGGTTTCTTTCATGAGATTTAATTTATTTTGTCATGGCTGGACCAATTTTTCCTTTCATGTAATTTTCTGCGGATGTGAGTGAAATGGTATTTTATACCAAAATATTGCATCGCCGTTTGAAATCCATTTTTCGAATTAAAGTAGAGAAAGACCTGGTTCTATTTATGGATTTTTTGGATATGACTATCTTTCTCTAGAAGGACGTTTAAGGGTAAATGCATAAGTTGCTTCAAAATTCATTTGTCATATTCTTATCATACACTTGACGAAGGATTGGAATTTGGAGATGGGTTGTCACTGGATCAAGACAACGTATACGGTTGGCATGGAAGTGGAAATGGAAAAAACCTTGAGTGCACTGTGGTAATTGCTTTATGATGTTCACTATAAACAAGAAGGTTTAGTGCACATAGACATTTTTAGAGAGTTGTTCAAATGGTTTAATGTCCTAAATCATTTATTATTTGAAGTGTACAAATTGGGATAGTAAAGGGCAATAGATTGCTTCACTTACCTAACCTAGATGTTTTGTATTCTCCATTGCAACAGGAACCAAAAAATTGGGATATTCTTTGTTGACAAGTTCATGAGGCATATGATTTCTTAAAGAGTCAGGTTGTTGCTAGAAAAGAGCATCTTTTTTCGGAACCACCAGCGGAAACCATTTTCAGGCCTGTTTAGGTAGAGGTTAGGATTGGTCATCTGTTTCGGATAAATTAGTACTTATAAAATCCATCAGGTTGTATCTTTGTTTTGGTTGTTTTATAGAGTTACCATTTCCATTGTTATCGAATCATACTATCTAGCTTACTGCTTTAGGGTTTTTTATATTCCGAACTACTTCTTTTCTTGGAATTGGCCCTTACATTTTTTCACCAAAGTATTGTTGTATCATTCGAGTTTTTAGAATAATCCTATCATTTTATCTGTAATGTAAGGGGAAAGGGACCCTTCAACCCTCCTTTAATTATAAAATTTTATGTTATGTGTTGCACTAAGAAATTTAAACAATTACTCCCTATTAAATTTGGTAGAAGTGAAGACTAGAGGCCGTTAGTGTCTATATATTATAGGATATCTTTCCATCAAAGTAAAAAATATATGTATAGATTTAGGTTAGAGGGGCCTTAATGTAAGACAAGAATTATCCTAACAACCGCTAATCTAATAACATATTGAACTTAACGGCTGCTAATAGCTCCGCCAATCTTCTTACCAACGCATCCATCGATGGTTTGGAAGTCATATTGATTTCATGCAATCATAAAGATTTTAATGGTGTGGTAGATATCATTTCACATGAGGGGAGGCATGGAACATGCATCCATCATTAATGGTGGCTCGTGTCTTTTTGTTTTTTAGCTGGTCATTGGCTCCTCTCTCCTCACTCTTATCTCTTCCCATTTTTGAGCAGGAGAATTATGGTTTTCCTGGGCTTTCCTTTTATTTCTCTACATGGTGAGTGGTGGGAATTGACCTTCTCATCGGCCATCTCCCACATGTGTCTTCAGGATGTCTTTTTTATGGCTCTATTCATGAAGCTGAAGCAATCTAATGTGTGTTGGGTGACTCATATATGTAGGCTTCTAATAGGGCGTAGGCCACTTCTGATATAGCCATATATTTTGTTTCCAATTGTCTTCTACTTCACCCAGACAAGGTGGATGTCAAGGTTGTAGCAGAGTACTTCATTTACCCAGTTCATAAATGTGACTTTAATGATGAATTGGATAATTGTCACATCCCAGACCCCCTGATTTGGGTGGAAGAGGTTGATGATTAGGCTATGAGTCTCAGGCATGGGGTTCATTGGCTCAAGGACTAATACCAAGACTTGTTCATTCATGATGAGAATGTGCATGATTCCCCTTTCCATGGAGGCTTGGATCTCAATAGTCTACCCATCCTAGATATACCTGATGTATTTTTCCTTATTGATTTGGTTATTGATCACCTTAAAGAGTTTTACACCTTTACTAGGGAGTCATTCGTTTCTTTCTTAGTAAGGCTTCTCAGGGAGCAAGTGCAATAGCGGGTGGTGTGAGTCAAGTAGTGGGTGCTAGGGGGAAGAGGTGGTGGACGTGCTTGGTGAAATGGATGGCTCCACTTGTAGGTTCTAGATTTGGTTGGTGGCTTCCCCGATAGTTGTTTGTACCACTCTTTTGGCTCATTTTCATGCTTGGTTCTAGTGTTTCCTAGTCTATTTTGGTTCTTTAGTCTGTTCTCTTGGTTTATCTCCCCTTCATGGTGTCCCTTGTTGTGGGGACTTTGGTTTTTTGTGTCACTTGGTTTTTGTATTGGTTTTATATTGTATGGGTGGGGTCCCGTAACCCCCTCGGTTCAAAGCTCCAGTCAAAAGTGTTTTAAAAAAAACATATTGAAATCAACCACTGCTAGGCTGAAAAAATCTTTTTGGAATATGAGTAATCACAAAATTCATTAAAATTTATTATGTTACATGAAGGGAGTATAATAATCTTCGATCTTAGGGGATACATGTAATCTAGAAAATGGTTAATATATTTCTTGTCTTTGAATATTTTTTTAGATGATTCAACACTTTTGACAGGATCTTAGAACCTGGGGATTGATGAGATCCCACCCAATAACAAATGAAGAAAAATAATCAATAAACCACATCACCTAGTAAAGTAAAACCACAAAAACTAACTAGGCTGTAATCCGAGCAACCCAACATCGACAGGAAAAAAAATACCAAATCACTGACAATGAGGGACATGAACCAAAAATTACACCTAAGAGGATGAGCTACTTGTCTTTGGAGACATGCTCCCACCCACTGAGACACCATTGTGAGTAGTGCGCAACAAGAATTTTTATGTAAATCTTAGGAAAATCTAACTTCTCTAGCCAACTTCCTTCACCAAGCCCCTAAGAAAAAGAAACATGAACACCCAAAGAAAACCACATCAAAACCATGTTCCTAGAAGATAGCTCAACTATCACCCTCCTCACTTCCTCCATGGCTAGTCCCCTCCTGAACAAATGTTGAAGCGGTTGACCCCTCCCAAAATCCTCCAATGCTTCAACCAAGTTGACCCAGAGGGTTAATGAAGTGCAACTCTCACCTCATCAATATTCTTCCTAACCAGAAGAATTCGGGACACGAACTAAGAGGTGAATTTTGAATTAACTCAAGATTTGGTTGAATTTCCTAAATATTTCTCCCCTATAATCCTCTTAATTTCCTTACAGAAAAAACCCGACTCCTCCCTGAAGATAATCCTAATACGAGCTTGAGAAATGCTCCCAAAAATTCCATCTCATGCTTCACAGTTTGCAAGAAAAGGAAAGGTAGTAGAGGGCCCTCCATACTCGTCTATCAGAACTCCACACAACCACCAACCACCATAAGAAAATAGAAGAATTAAAAGGAAGCAAGGACACCAAAAATTAATAACACATCTCTCCCCCTTCCCGAGGTAATATATTTGGGAACGTGCTAGCTCACCCTAATTTCATCGGGTCATCTCTCTTAATGATGCCTTGGTTAGCTAAGAAATTAGGTGGTGTAATTTTATTCTTTATAATTATGGGTTAAAAAACACTTAGGGATTTTGCTCAACCAATGTAAAATGTTGGTGATATAATAATCCAACTTCTAGGAAAAATATTTTCCCTTTCAAACATCATTTATTACCACCTGGGAATCACCTTCAATTTCAAAAAATTCACATCCAATGTTGACTGCCAGTTTGAGACCTACCAGCAAATCTTAAGCCTCTTCCTCATTACATGTGTCTTCCTTTAAAGGAAAGGACCTAGCTATTACTAAACTTCCATCTACATCTCTAATTAAACACCTCACTCTTGATAGGCCCAAGTTACCTTTCGAGGCTCTGTCAAAGGTAAGTTCTCAAAAAGTGGGAGGGGTGGAAAATTTTGGATGGTAAATATTTTTATTATACCAGAGATATGACCTAGAGTGGTGGAGGAGAACTTTCCCTAAGTGGGACATGGGGGTGGGCTTGGGTCCTTAATGTCTACCGAGTGATCCATATTCGAGGTGCCCTGTTATATTCCGTGCTTGGTCCATATGGAGAAGTTTGACCCCTACCTCAAGGTGTCCCCATGGCCACTTATTGAAAGCATTGAATGAACTCAATGGGAATGGAACTTGGGTTGATGATTACAAAATACTTGTAAATTTTGGATGGTAAATGATTTTATTATACTAGAGCCACAAACCAAAGTGGTGGAGGAGCACTTTCTCTAAGTGGTACATTGGGGTGGGATTGGGTCCATAATGTTTGCCGAGTGATCTGCATTTGAAGCGCAATATACTACTTGTTCCATATGAAGAAGTTCGGCCCCTACCTCAAGGTGTCCCCAAGATCACTTATTAAAAGCATAAATGAACTCACATGGAATGGAACTTGGGTTGAGGATTACAAGCTACTTGTAAATTTTAGATGGTAAAACTTTTATTATACCAGATCTATAAACTAGAGTGGTGAAGGAGCAATTTCACTAAGTGGGACATGGAGATGGGATTGGGAACTTAATTTACACTGAGTGATCCATATTTGAAGTTCCTTGCTATGTTCCTTGGTCCATATGGAGAAGTTTGACCCCTACCTCAATGTGTCCCCATGGTCACTTATTGAAAGCATCCAATGAACTCAATGGGAATGAAACTTGGGCTGATGATTACAAACTACTTGTAACTCACCAATAGCCCAAGAACTTGAGTTCATCATGTCTTCGAATATTTTTTGTCTACTCATGCATTTGAATATCCATCAAGTCCATTACTAATTGTCTTGTATGCAAGACAAAAACTATCCTAACGGCCACTAACCTCAAGCCTATGTGATTTTATAACAACACTGATTCAAATATACATATTGAGCTCACCTTGCCACCGGGCTTAAAATTGAACACACCAGCCACTAGGCTTAAATTTTTGTTTGAAATTCATGTGATAGACTTCGAATTTACTACTGAAGCTCAGCAGCTGCTTCAGGCTTAAATTTTCATTTGTAATCACAAGTATTCATAAAATAAATGTAGTGAGTAACCAACCTAGTGGTCTCCTATCATTAAAAATAGTCTTTAAAAATTGAAATATAATTTCAGGGAGCATTCGAAGCACTCCGCTATGTTCTGCTTGGTCCATATGGAGAAGTTCAACCCCTACCTCAAGGTGTCCCCATGGCCACTTATTGAAAGCATCCAGTGAAATCAATGGGAATGGAACTTGGGTTGATGATTACAAACTATTTGTAAATTTTTGATGGTAAATGCTTTTATTATATTAGTTAGATCTATGAACTGGAGTGGTGGAGGAGCACTTTCTCTAAGTGGGACATGGAGGTGGGCTTGAGTCCTTAATTCCTCCAAGCGACCCACATTCGAAATGCCCCGCTATGTTCTACTTGGTCCATATGGAGAAGTTATACCCCTACCTCAAGGTTTCCCCATGGCCACTTATTGAAAGCATCCAATGAATTCAATGGGAATGGAACTTGGGTTGATGATTACAAACTACTTGTAACTCACCAATAGCCCAAGAAATTGAGTTCATCTTGTCTTTGAATATTTGTTGTCTAGTCATGTATTTGAATATCTGTCAAGTCATTACTAATTGTCTTGTATGCAAGACAAAAACTATCCTAGTGTCTGCTAACCTCAAGCCTCTATGATGTTACAACAATGTTGCTTTCAATATACTATTGAGCTTAGCGACTGCTAGGCTTAAAATTGAACACAATACCCACTATATTTAAATTTTTTTTGGAATTCATATGACATAATTCAAATATACTATTGTGCTTAGCGGCTGCCAGGCTTAAATTTTTGTTTGGAATCATGAGTATATCATGAAAGAAATGTAGTAAGAAACCACCATAGCAGTCACCTGTCATTAAAAATAGTCTTTTAAAAATTAAATATAATTGTGGGGAGCATTCAAAGTGCTTCGCTATGTTTCGCTTGGTCCATATGGAGAAGTTTGATCCATACCTCAAGGTGTTCCCATGGCCATTTATTGAAAGCATCTAATGAACTCAATGGGAATGGGACTTGGGTTAATGATTACAAACTATTTGTTATTTTTTATGGTAAACACTTTTATTATACTAGATCTATGAAGTGGAGTGGTGGAGGATATCTTTCTCAAAGCGGGACATGGAGGTGGGCTTGGGAACTTAATGTCTGCCAAATGATCCACATTCAAAGTGCCCCACTATGTTCTGCTTGGTCCATATGGAGAAGTTTGACCCCTACCTCAAGGTGTCCCCATGGCCACTTATTGAAAGCATCCAATGAAATCAATGGGAATGGAACTTGGGTTGATGATTATAAACTACTTGTAACTCACCAATAGCCCAAGAACTTGAGTTCATCTTGTCTTCAAATATTTTTTGTCTAGTCGTGTATTTGAATATCCTTCAAGTCATTACTAATTTTCTATATGTAAGAAAACAATTATCCTAGTGGATGCACTAACCTCAAGCCTCTGTGATGTTGCAACAACGTTGATTCGAATAACATATTGAACCCAGCAGCCACTAGGCTTAAAATTAAACACAACGGCCATTAGGATTAAATTTTTGTTTGGAATTCATGTGATAGACTTGTGAATATACTATTGAGCTCAGAGGCCATTATGCTTAAATTTTCATTTGGAATCACAAGTATTTAGGAAAGAAATGTAGTGAGTAACCACCATAGCAGTCATCAGTCATTAAAAATAGTCTTTTAAAATTAAAATATAATTGCAGGTAGCATTCGAAGTTACCACTATGTTCCACTTGGTCCATATGGAGAAGTTTGACCCCTACCTCAAGGTGTCCCCATGGCCACTTATTGAAATAATTTAGTGAACTCAATGGGAATGGAACTTGGGTTGATGATTACAAACTATTTGTAAATTTTGGATGGTAAACACTTTTATTATACCAGGTCTATGAATTGGAGTGGTGGAGGAGCACTTCCTTTAATCAGGACATAGAGATGGGCTTGGGTCCTTAATGTCCTCTGAGTGATTTGTATTCAGAAGCACCCCATATGTTCTACTTGGTCCATATAGAGAAGTTTGACCCCTACCTTAAGGTGTCCCCATGGCCACTTATTGAAAACATCTAATGAACTCAATGGGAATGGAACTTGGGTTGATGATTACAAACTACTTGTAACTCACCAATAGCCAAGAAATTGAGTTCATCCTATCTTTGAATATTTTGTCTAGTCATGTATTTGAATATCCGTCAAGTCATTACTAATTGTCATGTATGCAAGACAACAACTATCCTAGCGGCCGCTAACCTCAAGCCTTTGTGATGTTGCAACAATGCTGATTCAAATAACATATTGAACCCAGCCACTAGACTTTAAATTGAACACAGTGGTCACTAGGCTTAAATTTTATTTTATAATTCATGTGATAGAATGCAAATATATTACTGACCTTAGTGGCTACTAGACTTAAATTTTCATTTGGAATCATGAGTATTCAAGAAATAAATGTAGTGAGAAACCAACCTAGTATTCGCCAGTCATTAAAAATAGTATTTTAAAATTGAAATATAATTATGGGGAGCATTCGAAGAGCCCCACACTATGTTCCGCTTGGTCCATATGGAGAATTTTGACCCCTACCTCAAGGTGTCCCCATGGCCACTTATTGAAAGCATCCAGTGAACTCAATGGGAATGGAACTTGGGTTGATGATTACAAACTATTTGTAAATTTTGGATGGTAAATGACTTTTATTATACCAGATCTATGAATTGGAGTGGTGGAGGAGCACTTTCTCTAAGTGGGACATGGAGGTGGACTTGGGTCCTTAATGTCTGTTGAGTGATCCACATTCAAAGCACCCCACTATGTTCCACTTGGTCCATATGGAGAAGTTTGACCCCTACCTCAAGGTGTCCCCATGGCCACTTATTGAAAGCATCCAATGAAATCAATGGGAATGGAACTTGGGTTGATGATTACAAACTACTTGTAACTCACCAATAGCCCAAAAACTTGAGTTCATCATGTCTTCAAATATTTTTTGTCTAGTCATATATTTGAATATCCATCAAGTCATTACTAATTATCCTGTATGCAAGACAACAACTATCCTAGTGGCGGCTAACCTCAAGCCTCTATGATGTTGTAACAACACTGATTCAAATAACATATTGAACCCAACAACCACTAGGATTAAAATTGAACACAGTGGCCACTAGGCTTAAATTTTCATTTTAAATTCATGCAATAGAATGCGAATATACTATTGAGCTCAACAGCCACTAGGTTTAAACTTTTTATTTTTTGGAATAACGAGTATTAAGGAAAGAAATGTAGTGATAAACCACCCTAGTAGTCAGTAGTCATTAAAAATAGTCTTTTAAAATTAAAATATAATTGTGGTGAGAATATGTTCCAAAGCACCCCTACCTCAATGTGTCCCCATTCTTATTGAAATCATCATATGAACTCAATGGGAATGGAACTTGGGTTGATGACACCTACTTGTAACTCACCAGGTGAATCCCATCCATAGTTTTCTAGTTATTTGAAATCGCAAGTCATTACAATTATCTTA
Organism: Taxus chinensis; assembly: GCA_019776745.2. Lineage (NCBI taxonomy): Eukaryota > Viridiplantae > Streptophyta > Pinopsida > Cupressales > Taxaceae > Taxus > Taxus chinensis. The sequence continues at coordinate 472,063,764 of CM034148.1, read as the reverse complement.
TATGTATACAATATCCTAGGGAATGGAAGCCTTGTGATGTTGCATGATTAATAAAATATTTGCAACCACTAGGCTTTTGGACATTAGGCTTAAATTTTAATTTATAATTCATGTGATAGAATTCGAATATACTAGTTAACCGAGACTCCGTTAGGCTTAAATTTTTCATTTCGAATCATGAGTATTTAGGAAATAAATGTAGTGAGCAACCACCTTAGTGGTCGTCAGTCATTACAAAATAGTCTTTTAAAATTTAAATATAATTGTGGGGAACATTTGAAGCACCCTGTTATGTTCCACTTGGTCCATATGGAGAAGTTTGACTTCTACCTCAAGGTTTCCCCATGGCCACTTATTGAAAGAATCCTATGAACTCAATGGGAATGGAACTTGGGTTGATGATTACAAACTACTTGTAACTCACCAATAGGCCAGGAAATTGAGTTCATCCTATCTTCGAATATTTGTTTTCTAGTCGTGTATTTTAATATCCATCAAGTTGTTACTAATTGTCCTATATGCAATAAAAAAAATATCCTAGTGGCCACTAACCTCAAGCCTCTGTGATGTTACAACAACTTTGATTCGAATAACATATTGAACCCAGAGGCCACTACGACATTGAACTGTTACCACTAGGCTTAAATTTTCATTTGGAATTCATGTGATAGACAATATACTAACAGCAGACACTGGATTAAATTTTCTTTGGAATCATGAGATTAGGAAATTTTGAGTTTTAGTCATGTTAAAAATAGTCTTTTAAAATTTAAATATAATTACAGGGAACATTTAAAGTGCCCCACTATGTTCCACTTGGTCCATATGGAGAAGTTCGACCCCTACCTCAAGGTGTCTACATGGCCACTTATTGAAAGAATCCAATGAACTCAATGGGAATGGAAATTGGTTTGATGATTACAAACTACTCGTAACTCACCAATAGCCTAAAACTTTTAGGTTCATCCTATCTAGAGTGGTGAAGCATTTTTTAAGTCATGGTCGTGGGCTTGGGTCCTTAATGGCCACTAACCTTAAGCCTCTGTGATGTTGCGATATGGAAAATCACTATCCTAAGGTGTGCTAACCACATTGAAAGCATAATGTGATAGGAATGGAAAAAAAAATTGATTCAAATATACTATTGAGCCTCAATGGCCGGTAGTGTATTTGCCATTAAATTTAATTGTCATTTGGAATATCATGTGATAGACTTCAAGCCTCTATATAACAACATTGATTAATCTTAGGGGCCACTAGGCTTAAATTTACGTTTAGAATTCATGCGATAGACTTCAAATATACTATTGAGATCAACGACCGCTAGGCTTAAATTTTTATTTGGAATCACAAGTATTCAGGAAAGAAATGTAGTGAGCAGCCACCCTAACTGTCACCAGTTGTTAAAAATAGTCTTTAAAAATTTAAATATAATTATGGGGAACATAGTTAGATTTTCAATAGATTCGTTATAAATTGTCTTGAATGCAAGACAGAAAATATCCTAGAGGATGCTAGGAATATCATGTAGTAAAATTTGAATAACATGTTGTACTCAGAGGCTGCCCGGCTAAACAATTGGTGTTGGAGTTTAGTTTAAGTTTTGAGTTTTTAGTTGGGTCTTTAATCATTATCTTGAATGAAAATAAAAAAATTATCCTAGTGGACAGTAATCTTAAGTAATTATTATGTTACACAAATGCAGTGGAATAATCTACGACATTAAGGCTTTGAATATCATGCTAGGTAGGCTTTGAATTAATCTTGTCTTTGAATATTTGTTGGCTTGGAACATCAAAAAAAGAAAGTAAGCATCCACCCTAGCGCTTGCTAGTCTTAGAAAGTAGTAATGTAACATCCAAATATAATAAAGGAGAAAGTTAATTTTTTAGCCGGGTTATTACTAATTATTCTGTATGCAAGGAAAAAAATATCCTAGCAGTTGTTAATCTCAAGTATTTGTTATGTTGCACCAATGTTATTTACTAATCTTCAACATTAGCGGCCGCTAGGCTTCGAATATCATGGTAGGATTATGATAAATTAATACAAAAAATATATATAATAATGATGCTTATCTCAGTTTTCAGGCGAGTCATTCCTAGTTATATCGTATGCGAGTCAACCAGAATCTTAGCGGCCGCTAGTCTCCATTCTTGTTTGAAAAATGTATTCAGGAAACTCTTTAATATTTGTCTTGTCTTAGAATATTTGCTGCCTTGTGTTGTCTTGTAATAGCTAGGAAATTTCGTAAACATTGAACTTAATGACCTCTAGTCTTGGAATATGTTATTTTAGAATTTAAATATTGTTACTTTACATTGGCTCATTTATCAAGTAAGTCGTTACTAACTGTAAATGAAATATATGTTTGTAAATAGAATGATTAACATTTATATTTAATAATATTTACGATAACATATAATGTGCTTACCTTTTTTCTAAACATAAAAAAATGTAAAGACAATGCATTTAATTATTTATACGTGGAAAAAAATAATATAAAAAACTATGTCTATTAACGTAGAAATCAAGTGATGAATCAAATATTGAATAATTAGTCACGACTATTCTTTCATATTGAAAAATCATTAAACTAAGTCAAAATGATTAACTAAACTATACAAAAGCAAACCATTACTATTTATAAAAAAAAAATATGCGACTTGTGTTTTTACTAGAGATAGATGCCAGTAACTTAGGGAAACAAATAAATGCAAGAAGAAGAACGAAAAATCAACAAAATAACCAAAGAGACAGATAGAAGGGCTCAAAAGGGAACCCGTTTAACAAACACAAATACTTGAGCTACGAATGAACATAAAAAATGGGTTTTTGGAAGGAATAAATATTTTAAAAGGGATTACAAAATCTTTGGTCATGGGAAGACTAAAATGTGGTTTTATATAGAGCAACGTGTTTTGAAAAGAAGATGGAATAGAAGTGAAAAGGCACCAAAGGGAAAGGTAGGGACGAATTGTAGTGTAAAACATAAGAGCTAGGCAAATATAGAGCTACCGCAAGTGCTCTCCATCAACTACAGTACACATACAATAACATAGATGGTTTTGATAAATACCTATTTTAGTTGTATCTGATATTTTGACATGATTGATAATGTTTGTTAAAGCTCTGTATTCTCTCTAAAACACAGTATTAGCAAGATTCTATCTACAACCTATTTTGGTTGTCTCTTTTGATTTCATCCTTTGTCAGCCTCCTAATCTGCACTCGCACCCGTGATCTATCCACTATCACTTTTTTCTATCTTGTTTGTGCACCCCCAAACGTGATTACAATTGCTTCCTCAACTTATCATTTAAAAAACCTCCAGGAATTGAGCACTCAGACCACTAAATTAGTGCATGCGCGTGTTGTATTCTAATTTCAAGAGCTCCTTTTCTACACTTACAAAATAAAAAAAAACCCTAATATATATTTCTCTGGTTTATTTAGTTTTTTCCAAATGCATTCAACGAAAGAAATTCCGAAAAACTAAAAAAAAGTGGGAATAGGAAATTTCAAATTTTGAATTTCCCCCTTCTTAAAGTGAAAGTGTGGGATTTTGATATTTCAAATATTAGCATTTAATGCGGGGGATTTTGTATATCTTACTTTGAATTAACCTGTCATTAATATTTGCATTTAATTCAGGGCATATGGTGGGATATGGGGAAATCAAATTGATTAATTTTACCTACTTTAGAAACAAGTGGGACAATGAAAATTTTTCTTTGTGATCACTCGGAAAAACCACAAATATTAATTTAAGCATAATAAAAAACCATTTAGAAAATAGAAGTGAACATTAGGAACAAAAAAAATAAATTTTAATAGAGAAATAGATGCCTCGTTAATTATAATTCAGTATTTTATAAATATAATGCCTTGGGTTAGATTGATTAATTTTATTAATATACTAGAAACATGTGAAACAACAAAATTTTCTTTAACTAAAAATGAAAATTTTTAATTAAACAATAAAAAACCATTTAAAAATGCATTAGGAAACAAAAAATTTAATTTGGGGGATAGCATGGGATTCATTCAGGGAAATCAAATTTATTAATACTACCTACTTTAGAAACAAGTGGGACATTGACAAAAGTTTCTTTGTGGACTCGTGGGAAAATAACAATTGTTAATTTCAGCATAATAAAAAACCATTTAGAAAACAGAAGTGAACATTAGGAAATAAAAAATTTAAATTTTAAGAGAGTGATATATGCCTCGTTAATTATTAATTTTTATCTAGTGTGAATTTGGTATTTTATAAATATAATTCGTGTTAATTCAGGGAATAGTGTGGGATATAGGGAAATCAAATTTATTAATACTACCTACTTTAGAAACTGTTGGGACAACGTCAAAAGTTTCTTTGTGAACTTGCGGGAAAATGAAAAATATTAATTTAAGCATAATAAAAAACCATTTAGAAAATAGAAGTGAACATTACAAAGAAAAAAAATTAAATTTTAAGAGAGCGATTACGCCTTGTTTATTATTAATTTTTTTCGAGTGTGAATTCAATATTTTTTTAGCTATCAGTCCGTGTTAATTAAAAAATATCCAATAAATTGTGGCATCTTGCAAGTTTGAACCAGTTAATTACACAATTATATAACTGACACATTTATTAAGAAAAATTTAATTAGCGATAGAATTAACAAATATTTTTTACATATAAAAAATCCACATTATTAAGTTGTAACTGTAATCCATTAAAATGTTGCCACATGGTATGAAACTTCTAATATATCTTGTGATCATCGATATTTTTGAGTTATTAATTCTTTACTCTAGAAAAACTAAAACATAATTTTACGCTTCACCAACATTTGAGAGTACCTTATAGATATGAAAGAAAATAGTGACTGTGAAGCTCCATTAGAATGATATTTTTTGCAATAGAGAATTCAAAATAATAAATACTTACATTTTATAGGGGATTAGGGTATTATCTTCAACACGTGTTAATGAAAAACTTGTCATATGTTGTTTGTCTATTTGTTGAGTAGAAGCCTAGCGGTCACTAGTCTCTACAACTCCTAAGCTTCATTTCCAACAATGTAAATAAATATCTTTATAGTTTTTGATCACTAGTATTTTCATTAACTATAATCTTATCTTATTGACTATACATTCCTTCCACAACCAAGTGTGGCACTACATACCATTGAAGGATTTCTCAACTTCTATATTACTCATAAGTTCTTTTGTGTCTAACACATAATTTATATCAGTTCGTATCAAGTAAAATACTTAGCGACTGCTAAGCTCCATTACTTGCACAAGATCAATCAAACAGTGGGTGTGAAAGAAAATGCTTAGCAACCGCTAAGCTACAATACTTACCAAAAGGAATGATTATGTGGAAAATAGGCTAAACAATTTCTTGATAACATAGATGCTTTATGAACAAATCATACTGATAGATATTAGCGGTCACTAGGCATTTTCCATAATATATTTTGATGGTAGATAAGTGAGATATGGACAATTTTTAATGTTGAAAGCTATGGAGGTCTTTGCATAGTCGGGAAGAAAGATGATTACTAAAAATGTTTTCAGGGTGCTCATATAACACCATAGGGACTGCTAGGCACACACCTTTGCATATTTTATTTTTTAACACATCGGTGTGCATCAATGAAAATGATTAGCGACCACTAAGATTTGATACTTGTCAGAAGGAGTAGATTAGTGGCCACTAGGCTCGACTAATTTTCTATTTTGAATATAGAGATGAAACAACAATCCGTATTAAAGAAAATTCTTAGAAACTGCTAAGCTCGATTACTTTCAGGAAGGAATGATTTTTCAGCAGCTAGGCTATAAAATATCTTATTTCGAACATAACTCTCTAATAACATATCATAGTAATAGATATTATCAAGTGCTAGGCATTTTTGTGAAATTTTTAGATGCAAAATATGTGAGATATAAAAAAATTTTACTGTCCAAAGCTACAGATGTATTTTGAGAAAGTAATAGATTAGCATCCTCAAGGCTAAACTGTTTATTAATTTCTAAAATAGAGATAAAAAATAATTTCTATAAAAGAAATTCCTAGAAATTGTTAAGCTTGAATACTCATAGAACATAGAGCTCTATGCTTATTTTTTATTGTTAAATTAGAAAGGAATAATTTCGTGGCCTCTAAGATAAATTGTTTCTTAATTAATAAAATAGAATTAAAAAAAAATATTACAAAAAATGCTTAGCAACCACTAAGCTACGATACTTACAGAACATAACTCTCAGATAACAGATCATATGAATGGATGAAATGGCATCGCAAGGCATTTTTCATGTCGGTTCGTATCAAAGAAAATTCATAGCAACTGCTAAGATACATTACTTACTGAAAGGAGTGGCTTGGCACTCACTAGGCTCTATTGTTTCTATTTTTAAAAAATATTGAGCTAATTAAATTCAATGTTTTTCCTTACGAAAAAGATAAGAGTTAGAGTATGGTAATATAAGTACACATTTTGAACGTGTACACATATCCTGATCATCTTAGACCAACATATTTCCAAAAATAACCCATTAAACAAAAGAGTCCTAAATGTTTTACTAAAAATTTAAGGCAAAGATGAACATGGGTCTTGCTCAAGAATGATGGCTCCGAGTCCATGAAGAGAAATGCATGTTTTATGTTTGTCAAATATTCATTGATGAGAAGGCTATTGGATATAGTCGATGAATATATTTTAACCATGCATAAAAATAATCTCAATAGGTTTGAAGTCAATATTTATAGTTATATTATATTCGATGGACTATCATTGAATACAAAACTTCGAGAAGGATGAATAACAACTAGAATTTTTGCAACCGATAAGCATCGTTAGTTAGTGAAAGGGAAGGCTTTGTTATTGCTATGATTGAAAATTTCTTGTAATTAACATAGCCATGTAGTGTGGAAATGTTAGATCATCGTAACAGATGTACATCAATTAAACCTGATGACATGTTCTATTCATCTTGGCCTTGCATATTTTCTTAAAATCATCCTTTGAATAAAATATACCTAAAGGATCAACCACATGCGCAGGCTGAAGGTGAACAAGATTCTGGTGCAGTATTAAATGATGGAATTCTATTGTATTGATCAAATATTTCTGATATAGTATGCACTATAGTGTGTTTGATAAAATAAACATACTTTTGTGGGACAAGGAAAATTTAAAAAATGGGTCTAATTTCTATATGAGTGTTTCATACTCTCTCTGATCCTTGAACCTAGTTTGGCAAGATAGCCACGAAAAAAAGGGTGACCTTCTTCCATATGCTAATCGTAGAATTAATGACATGACTAACAACTAGAATTTTTATTGGAATGTGTTTGTTGAATTTATAGAAGTTGATAATGTTGATTGATGTAAGAGAAGTGTGGTTATGTAAATATGTAGTAAATTTTTAGAATTCATTTCACAAATGCGGAAGGTGTTATTACAGAGAATGTTGAAGAGGGTATTGAGAAAATAATGTTAATGGAAAGCATGTTTTGTATAATTTGTGTAGAAGGAATTGTCTTTAACCAATCCTATCGATACAATATTGTATCAATTAATTTTTTTCCAATATAGTGGTTCGTATTTCCTGGTTATATGATTTGTATCATGAAAAAAGATGAAGTATGGGAGTTTTAGAATATTTTCATTAAATTTTAAGTAATGAGTTTTTTTTTTGTTGAAGACCACACCGATATTTGTTATTTTGAAGGAAAGCAACAGAAGGTAATTGTTTATCCTCGAGACGTGTCTGGCTCTTGATGACATGATCAATATATGTGCACTGCTGGTCGGTAATTCCTAGTTGACGCTTAGTTTTTTTGATTTTGTCTTGTGATGTTTTGTAATCGGATGTACTCTTAGGCTTTTTTTCTACCTCGTTTTAACTCGTGGCTTTGGGGCATGTTTCCATACTACCAAATGTTTTATTGAATATTCTTATATCATTTTACTTGTTAATATAATATAAGTTGTTATTCATAAATAAAACACACCATCAACCCCAAATTACTAAATTAAAAGTAAATGTAATTTTTTTTGAGATTACTCGAAAGACCAAATATAGAATTTTTATTTTTTAATGATTATTAATAGTTTAAAGATTAAATTGTGTAGTATCATGATATTGATTACCGAGGTTGTCCCCAGCTGTAGATTACGAAACCTAATCCCGCCCAATGTAAATTAATAAATATATGAATCAATAAATTAAAGTGTTGGAATATTGTTGTTCCATTTGTATTGAATTGAATAGTAATGATTTAATTATTAGAGGTGACTCTCATATTATTGCTAATGTAGCCATCAAAAAACTTTTGTGAATAAAAATCCTTTTGTACTCTTTCATTAATTACATATTGGACATTAAATGTTATTTATGGGGAGGCTACTAAAAAGGTGGATTTTATATAAAATCACGTGATAAGATTGGAAATAAATATTTTGATCACCCGAACTCATCACCTTTTCCAAGAAAGGTGGATATTAAAGCCCCTAACAAGCTTGTATTAATTACAAGCATATGATGGCATAGTCACTCCACATATTTACTGTTCCTCTCCTCCTTATTTTCACACCTTTCATATTTATTTCACTAGATTTCCTTTCATCTGTCATGGCCTTTCTAATGTTTCCTTTCATGTAATTTTCTATGTTGGTGAGTGAAATGACATTTTATACCAAAATTTTACGTCATCATTTGAAATCCATTTTTCAAATTGAAAGAGAGCAAGACATAGTTGCTATTGAGGGATTTATTAGAGATGAGTATCTTTCTCTAGAGGGATGTTTGAGAGTAAATATAGAAGTTTCTTCGATGTTCATTTTTTCATCTTCTTATCATACACCCAATGAAGGATTGGGCTTAGAAGATGGGTCGTCACTGGATCAAGCCAGTGTATGGGGTTGGCATGGAAGTGAAAATAGACAAAACCATGAATGTTTCATGGCCCTTGCTATCTAAGGCTCATTATAAATAGGAATTTTTTTTGGACATGGCCTTTTTTAGAGTTGTAAAAATAGTTTGACATCCTAATGCGATTCATGTCTGGTGTGTCCAAATGGGGTGAGACACAGAGGGCAAGAGATAGTTCAATCCCCTTGCCTAACCTAGATGATATGGTTAATCTACTACAAGATGAACCAGCATGTTGGGATCTTCTTCAATTGGAAGTTCACGAGGCATATAATTGGTTAAAGAGTTGGGGTGCTACTGGAAAAGAGCATATTTTTCCGAAAGTACCCGCGGAAACCATTTTCAGGCTCGTTAAGGTGTATGTTATTGAGGATTCATTTGATTAAAATAAATAATTTCTTCTAAAATCTTACAAGATGTAATTTATATTGTTGTTATATATACTTTCCAGTTGCATTGTTACCAAATCATCATGTTTGTCTTACTGGTATAGGGTTTCTTTTGTATTCCCAAATACTTGTGTTTTTGGCATAGGCCCTTAAGCATTTTTTCACTAAAGTATTGTTGGATTTTTCATGTTTTTAAGACTGATCCTCTCATTGTATCTATAATGAAAAGGAAAAGGGACCCTTCAACCCTCCTCCAGTTATAAAAATCAAGAAATTATTAATAAAGTTTGTGTTGTGTGTTGCACTATGCAATTTAAACAATTAACCACTATTAAATTTGGTTTGTTTGAAGATTTCAATTCATTGTTAGAAGTGTAGACTAGAGGCCGCTAGCATCAATGCATTATAGAATATATTTCCTTCAATATAAAAAATAATCTGTACAACTTTAGGATATAGGAGCTAATAGTGGATTGATGAATATTTTCCCATCACTTTAGAAAAATTGAGTTACAGTAGATCATTGCGGAAACCTAGAGGTCTTCACTTTCGAAAGCTATGGAGGTCTTCGAGAAAGGAATAAATTTAATTATCTTGCAATAATAATAAAATATATTGTAAATGTATCTATTTCTTTACAGAAACCTCTCCTACAATAATATGTTTGGGGAAATTCCTGTCATTAAAAACTTTTCATGTTTTCCTCCATACAGTTATAGATATAAAAACAAATTTTCTCTGTGTACCAATTCAGTTTTGTTTCTTATGATTTTTGGATATCACCAATTAACTGATGCAAGAAATAGTAGTTGTCTTTTAAATATCTCGAGTTCCAGATACATTCTTCTATTTTTATCAAAAATTTGGCAAACTAGGATATGTATGATGATTTCTAACAAAATTGTGGCCCAATGCAATGAACAACATCCATCTCAAAATATGCAATTTTTTGCATCTATTAGGGTTCGTTACTACTATTGTGCATAATTATAGCTATGTACTGTTCAAATCATCCAAAGGTATTTACAAAAGACTTTGCAAAAAAACATGGAGCAAGGTGTTAAAACTAACATGGGAAGACATGATTTCATATTGTATAGATTATCAGATGATGAATCAAAAAGCAATATCATATTACAATTTATTTATTGACACATCTATTTCTTACATTCAAGTTCTCAAAATTTGTTCATACTACACATGAACATGTCTCTTTACATGTATGGCGACATACTAAAAATCACAAAAAATATTAAAGAGAAATATGTAATTGGCTATGGTGCTACAATAAATATTTATAAATTTGATGTAAAGAATTCTAATCCAATTTCTATAACTAGAATGTACAGTCACTACCCACTACGCTTTCTTACATTTGAAACTGATGTGGAAATAGTTAGAAGCATCAAGCATCAGAAACTTGAGAGTCTGCATGGATGTTCACTTTATCCACTTGGAAACCCAATGTTTTATGATTACATGGTAAACAGAAGTCTATGCGACATCCTACATGGTGAGTAAAATGATTATGTTATGAATAAAAATGAATCTTTACATTGTAGATTCAATTTTTGAAATAGAAGTGTCCAATCAACCTCTAACCTTCATAGTAAAATGGATATTTGGAAAATCTAACAAGTGTTTTATTAATTTTTATTTTCATATGGGATCATCAAATAAGATTAAGCTATACTAGAATGATCGGATAAAGATTTCTCGTGGTGTTGAAGAAGGATAGCCATATCTTCATTATGAGTGTCACCCACACATTGTTTACAGGGATGTGAAGAATTCTAAAATTCTTTTGGATTATAACTTTGACATAAATTTTTCAGACTTTGGCATTTCCAATTGCATTTTCACGGCCAAACACCACACCTCTACCTGTGTTATGGGTACCATTAATTGCATTGACCCAGAATAATCAAGAACATCAAGGCTGAATAAGAAATCTATAGTACACTCTTCTATTGTTTCCTTCTCATAAATAATAGTCTCTACTTTGATAGCACTTCCACTGCTACTTTACTTAACACTACTTGTATCCAAATTAGATGTCCCATTTTAGAGATGGGAAAATTTATTCATGTTTTATGCAAATAAAATTGTCCACAAAAGGCAACAACACCTGATATAAGATTTACAACTGTATATGTATGAATTTGTAAAATTTTTAAAATATACAGATAGAACCTTTCAATGTAAATATGATAACATATCAGTTTTTATTATTTCTTGACTCAAAAAAAAAAACTTTGACACAATGAGTGTTTTGATTGATGTAAACTATAAAATAATGATTCAATGTGTAGTAATTTTTGTACACTTCACAGAATAGGAAAATCCCATGCACACCGACCTATTACCCAGCAGACACTGAGTGCTCACTCGAGGCATGCGCAGGCACCGAGTCTCTCCTTTATGTGATTTTTTTGAGAATGCATCATCTTAGAACAAAAAATTAAATGCAGGACAAAAAAGAACTAATCCACATTCTTATGAACTTAGGAAGACTTGTCATCTCATTGTATGCAGGTAAGAGAAATAACAAGCAACACATGGAGATTATTTATATAGAAAGGAAATGCATAAGTATTGAACATAGATGATTTATAATGAAGCATTATATTCATACTATAAAAGTTAATAACCCATATTACATCCCTTGAGGTCATAACAGATCCTCATATAATTATGCATAGCCAAATCATGCATCAAAGCTATATTATGCTCATCATATTACAAAGAAAAATGAGAACCCATCCCATTATATATGATATTTCTCATAGAGATCTCCTAATCCCTATCCATAACACCCTCCATTTTATTTTCTGCAGGGATTAACCTCTCTTCAACTATATCCTTTTCTTCTACCGGGAACTTGTATATATAGCCTTAATACCCACTGCTATGCCTTTCAGAAGTTACAGATCGGTCACCAAGTGTCAAAGTGGTCCTTCATGGGAGCATGCCTTCATAGACCTGAGCTCTCCACTCTACATGATGATGCTCTTCTAGAACCCTCCATCGCATTCTTGGAATATTCCATTCTTGATCCCATATTCGTCAGGATACCACCTTATCCACAAGGGTCATGCTTTTCTTGTGTTCTGCATGGGGTGCCAAATATGGCTAAGTAAAAAACCCATTTTTCCTTATGCACCTTCAATCCACGCGCCCTTCTTTGACTAGGTACTACATGCCCATGCACCTTCTTCTAATTGTATTGATATTTTACAGTGCAACATCAGCCCACACTACGCCTGTTCTCCATCATCAGAAACACTCTTCAATAAAGGAAATAAATAATGGTGGATCCTTACAAAAGGTTGGGAAGAATAAGGAATTAAGAAATGGGGAAAATAGTGAAAGAATGGGGAACTTGTTTACCTCTGGAGGAGGAGAGGGAAATCCTTTCTTAAATCAGCTTCTAATTTTCCCTAATTGTCTACCTCTCTCTCAGCCTGCTGACAGAGATCCCCCACCAGGGCACTCACTTCTTCAAAACTCATCCCCTATCCCTTAGCGCTCATTGTCTCTATGATATCCTCCAATTGTTTTCCCAAATCCTCAAGCACATCAATCCTCTGAGTGATCTAAGGGTAAAATTCCTTCATCCGGTTCTTGATTGAGCCCCGCAAGGTCTCAATGGCCTCTAATTTATTTTCTACCTCAGCTAGGATCTTGTCTTGCTCCGCCATATTCCCTTTGTTCTTTTCCTAGAACTCCTTGAGTTCCACCTCATGGGTGGAGACTAGGATACTTTCCACTCTATATCTATTTGCACAGTTGTCATAGGAAGCTTCAACAACTTGCATGATGGCTTTTACATCAGCAAGGATTTTGTTGTACTAAGAAAAAATCTCCACCACCTTCATCCTATTTTATTTTTCTTTGTGTTCCAATGCCTCCTTCATTGATTATAGGGTGATTGGTTGCCTCTCTATGGTGAATATGTGGGTCAATTCCTCTAGGAATTATAAGGCTGATCCATAATGCATGTGGTGTTAAGTCTAGATTCTTTAGGAAAATGGCATATGTGATCATCTTTATCTTCTTGTATGCCTCGCACATTCTTGTATTTTCATCTTTCAACTCGTGCCTTAACTGAGAGCTGATTAGCCCTTCCTATTTCAAGTCCTTAGTATTTTTAATGAGCTCTTATTCCTTTTTCTATAGCTCTTCCTTTAGGAACTTTACCCTGTCATTTCTCCTGAAGAGCCTGGCTTCTACCTTAACTAAGACTTTGTTGAGCGCGTTGTATATCTATTCATCTGAAAATCTCTGAGCATTCACCAAGGGGTTTATCCCTTTTATTTTTGGTACTTTCATCAATGCCCCTTGGCTTACTTCAAATTCCATCTCATCAATGTAGGACTCAAATACCCATGACAATATTTTCCTCATCCGAGGGTATGCACCTTCCTCATCAAATGAATTCATAGCTAAAATTTATTCCATTGGAATGGTTCTCTGGAAGCACACATGCAACACTTTGTTCATATCATCAATATAGCCCATTCCTTTAACTTGTGATGCTTCTGAACTCTTCCTCCCTATGTGTGTAACCTTTTGAAATATAACAAACAAACTAGAATCTCCTCCTATGTTGTCATATTCTTTTTCTACACTTTCCTCCTCAGCTTCCTTCATTACCACGTCCACGCTGCATTCCACTTCTTGTTCCACCAGTTCCTTGATGATTTTTTCCACTTCTTTCTCCATGGCCTCATCTACCTATTCATTTTTGAGGCTTGGGGTCCTTTTTATTTTTGTAAATTCTTCCCTACCTACCCCCTTTCCATGTGTTTCAACTTCTTTTTCATCCTCCTCCACATATCTTTCTTTATACTCGTCATCTATTTCTTCTTCAGAATCATTTATTTCATAGATAGGATGGTCTTCACCTCCTGGTTCATCATCATCATCATCATCATCATTTCTATCTCTGATGTAGGCATTTAGACTCTCAGTCTCTTCTGAATCATCCTCATCCATCACCTTATGCTTCTTCCTTACTGGGGATTCCAATACAGGATATTCTTCTTTTTCTTTTCCCTTGGAAGGTGATATCTTCCTTGGTGATTCCTTCTAGGTGAGGGTTTCTTTGTGCTCAATCACCTCTTCTTCTGGAGTCTTTTCTTTTATTGGAGACTTTCTCCTCCACACGTAAGTACTAGGTTTAGTGCTTGTCTCCAATGCGCTTACCGTCTATGTAGTTTGAACACTTGGTGCCTTCTACACCTCTTCTCTTTTTCTCTTTCTAGGTGTGGCCTTCTTCCTTCCTATAGGATCTTCAGGGATGGAGACATCACTCTCCAAGTAAGTGCCTTTTTTCATAATTTAGCCTTATGCAAAGGTATATACTTGTTGCAGACCTTCTAGTGATTGCAAGCATTACATGATTCATCATTTGTATCTCTTGGGAGACATATCTGTCCATGTACACACACTTCTTTGGGTAGACTAGCTTATGGTGCATGTCTCAGGGGTCTGCATATACCTCACTAAGGTCAAACCTTATTCTCTTGGCCTCCTTGAACTGATTAAGTCTAGCTTGGAAGTATAACGCAGTGAAGGAGAAGGGTATTTTGCACCACAAACTCATGTTCTCATCTGTCAACCTAAATCTGCCATTGCATAAGTTTTGGTACATTGAAAATTATTCCCCTCCATTCACAAGCTCAAGAAACTCCTATGAGATTCTCCACTCAGCTCTGAATGTGTCACGCATTCACTTATACCATTTCTCAATGCACGCCTTGTGAGACACTATCATGGTTTCACAAGTGTATTTTGAAAATCTCTTTACGGGCAAGGGATCCTCTTCTGGATATTCCCAAACAATTTTTTTGGCCCATCAGGAACTCCAATATCTAAAAATACAATGGTGAGGAGGACATTACCAAATATTATCTTCTCTCCCTCTTACGTGGTGCTTATAATTTCATCTGCGATGAAAGTGGACAAGTTGTAGATGGTCCCTTCTGATATCTTCCAGCATACATCTAGCCATACCTTATTTACTTTTTTCCACCATTCCTAGTCATTGAGTTTGGTGACTAAGTGCACATCCATCCTCATCATTGGGTATGGTATCTCTGATATGTCAAAGTATCTCAAACCCTTCTTGTAGTAATACGCGGCTACAATCTCATTAATAGCCTCTTTGTTGCTTAGATCATTATCAATGTTATCTCCTTCACAATTGAGGCATGTGAACTTGGATATCAGTTGTGGTGTGATGCATATATTGTTCCTTGAGAAATAAAAATGATCTTCATGCACAC
This sequence comes from Taxus chinensis, assembly GCA_019776745.2. NCBI lineage: Eukaryota > Viridiplantae > Streptophyta > Pinopsida > Cupressales > Taxaceae > Taxus > Taxus chinensis. Next base: position 472,048,151 of record CM034148.1, on the reverse strand, counting down.
GTGACATCATCCATTGGTAAAGGTGCTAAGGTTTTCCAAAGTAGGGCAACTCGTATAATTACAAAAACTGAGGCTTTTCTAGTTTAACCGTCACCTCATCATTGTAAATGGGCATTCCGTATTACATCCTATTGTTCATTAGGTGAACAAAATCCAAGGTTATTTCCTTCTCCATTGTTCCCATGTGATGATTATAATCACTTACAACCATCTTTCGTAAGTGTGACTCCCATTCTTTTCTTAGCAATACCCCATATGTGTATTGCATTTCTACATACCATTCTTCATAGGTACTCACAATGGCAATGATTTGTTTTCCCTTTCCATTTCCATTTGTTTTCTTTGATGAAATGGTTGGTTTCCTTAGTGTCATTATTTTGGCCAGGATAAAATTAAAACTCCTTCCTCCTACTCTTCTATGTTACTCTGTTCAAACCCAAAGCTCGCTCCAAAGCTTCAACTCTGGAAATGAATCTTTCTTCCTCTGTGCCCTAGCTCAAAACCCTAACTAGGAAATCCTTCCACAAGATGACACTCTTCACATAACCTTCCTCATGCATGTGTAATCCTTCCTTCTGGTTCATAGATCTACTCTAGATGCACACTGAAATTCCTCATATTCTTCTTTCTTTACACAAATTTCTCTCTGGATGCAATGGTTTACAAGGACTTCTTTCACTTCGTAATATCAAGGTAACGAATGACTTGCCCAACCTTGTATTTCTAGTTTTTCCTTCTTTCCAGCATTAAATTTTATATCACCTACCACTGTACTTTAACATTAAATGTGGATTTTTCCAATAAGATGATTTTAAGTGCCCTTACCTGCGCACCGCATACTACACATAAAACCCTTTACAACCTTCTAGCACGTAAAAATCCAACCTGACCAAAGAATCTTATGCACATGTCTACAACGCCGAAGACACTTCTTCTATCCTTTACCTAATTTTTTCCCTTGTCTACCTCATGTTGTTCCTTCACTCTTCATCCTTTACATACGTGGTTTATGTAAAGACTTTTTGGAACCAACCATTTTCATCCACCTCTTTTCTATGCACTTCTTACTCCTTACGCCCTTTGTATCCATCAACCAGGCCATTTACCATAACTTCTACTGCCAATTCAATCTTGTATTATGGTCCTATAATTTGCATCACTCTATCCCACACTAAAAAAGATGTGCGTTCCTCTGTGCATAAACAACCTTGGAAAAATAATTTGGTTACCGGTGCAAAAGGCACAAAACAAAAAAAAAGAGAGGAATAAGCAACGAGAAAGGGAAACAAAAGAAAATAAAAAGAATAAAGGAATTCTAGACTACTTTACAACACTACCTTTTTTACAAACACCAATAAGACTTATTTATAGTAGGGCTTCATCCTACTCCCATTGAAGTGACCTGGTAACCTTGTCCCATCTGATGCTTGTAACTAGAAAATGCCTAAATTAAGAATGTACGAGATGATGTAAGGTCTCAACCAATGAACTTTCAACTTCTCAGGATGGTGTGAATACTTGGAATCATATAATAATACTAGCTTCCCAAATTCAAATTTCTTGTTCTTGATATGACAATAATGCCATGCTTTTTGTCTTGATTTTTATTTCTTATGAATCCATCTAGCAAATGATCAGCTTTTTTCCAATTGCATCAACTTATCATTTCTTTCTTCCATCGCTTTCTCAAAATGTAGTCATTTTTTTACCCTTCACAAAATAGGAAAATCCCATGCGCGTCAGCCTATCACCTAGCGGGCACTGGGTGCTCACATGAGGCACACAGGTTTTGAGACTCTCCTTTATGTGAGTTTTGTGAGAATGCATCATCTTAGAATAGACAATAAAATGCAGGATAGAAAATAACTAAACCACATTCTTATGAACTTAGAAAGAGTTGTCATCTCATTATATGTAGGTAAGAGAAATAATAAGAAACACATGGAGATGATTCATACAGAAAGGAAATACATAGGTATTGAACACATATGATTTATAATGAAGCATTATATTCATACTATCAAAGTTAATAACCCACATTACATCCCTTAAGGTCATAAAAAATCCTCCTATAATTATGTAGATCCAAATCATGCATCAGAGCTATATTATGCTCATCATATTACAAAAAAGAATGATAACCCATCCCCTTCTATATGTTATCACTTGAACAGAGCTCTCCTAATCCCTAGCCATAACACCCTCCATTCTATTTTCCATAGGGATTCACCTCTTTTAAACTATATCCTTTTCTTTTATCGAGTGCTTGTATATATAGCCTTAGCACCCACCGCCATTCCTTCTAGAAGTTACAGATCAGTTGCCAAGTGTTGAAGTGGTCCTTCATGTGAGCATGCATTCATAGACCCAAGATATCCACTCTGCATGATGATGCTCTTCTAGATCCCTCTATCGCATGCCTGGAATATTCCATTCTTGATCCCATAGTCACAAGGCTAACACCTTATCCACAAGGGTCGTGCATTTCTCGTGTGCTGCCTGGGGTTCTGAATATGGCTAAGTAAAAAACCCATTTTTCCTTACACACATTCAACCCGCATGCCCATACACCTTCTTATACTTAGCTTGATATTCTGGGGCCCAACACAATGTACCTCCGAGGGCGTAAGACAACATTTCTCACAAACATTTTTCTTACATTGTGTCAAAAATTATTTCATTTTCTTGCTCACAAAAGTGACTCATTATTTATATGGGGAATGGAAGAATTTACAAGCATAAATTCTACTATCTTTCAGAGTAATACAATTTTTGATATACATAAACTCACAACTTTGTTGTTCAATTTTAATGATTACTTGCATATATAGTTTATAATAATACACTTTAGTGAACTTATATAGTATAAAAAATATATAATTGAGTTGTTACAAGGTATATTTCGGGGTGAGAACGTAATTTTTTTTTTGTACCATGAGAAGTCAAAATAACACCACTAATATTTATGGCCCATGTCAAATTCAAGGATATGTGCATACTAAACATTGAAAGTGAATACCTCTCACTTTCAAAGTTTGATATTCGTACTCTAAAAGTGTGAGTGTGAGACTTGGCTAAGTCAATGTTAGTATGTGAGAGTGTATTCGGTGGAGCAATATGAGGATCAGGCACCAATGAAGAAGTGTCAATAGTGTTTAGGGGTTCTTATTGTACTAAAGTGACATTCACGTCTTGATTTATTTTGGTACATATGATTTTTGGGTAGCACAAGACTTCCCTATCCTAAATCTGGGTATTATTGGCTAGATGAGGGTCATCTAAAGCATAGCCATCATTATAATATGACATCGAAGAATCCATTGTATAAGATTTGATTATGTTTTATAGTTAAACTATACGCTCTTGCAGTGGTTATGGTGTTTGTGAGATAACTACATGAATCAAAGGCTCTTTTTACGAGGCTACAAGGAAGGAGGTAGTTGAGATATGAGAATTTTAGGAAGATTAGAAGTATTTATTCTAAGGATAAATTCATCAAGCTCATTTTCATTTGATTTTAAGATATTGGGAGGCATGTGGCTAACTAACTCAAGATGAACAACATTGTAGCAAATAGTATATATGGGTAGTTACATCACTGATATTCTTAGAATTGGATTGGTGATAGCTCCTCAAGTGTGGGGAGCTTATAGGTCCCATTTATCTTAATTTTATATAATTCCAAGGGTTGGTGTCTCCTTGAATATTATAAATGGCTCCCTACTGAGAAAACTTCACACATTGACATGTGGAAGAGGTAATGGAGTGCATATGGCGAGTCTAAGGCCACCCTTGGAGAATGTTATTAGATAGGGGAAAATTAAATACCATAACATTGATGCAAACATTCCTAAGGGGGTGGTGATGGGTAACCAAATATACCCCACTAGAGGGATGTGTTGGAAGTCATATCCTTCGAAAGTAATTTGTGTGGATTTTAGGTTGTTGATAAAATAATCGAGAGCTTTAATGAAATCTTGTGAATCCACACATGTTCCCAATAACTCATCAATGAGATCAAAATTAAATGAATTTTGAATGATTTTAATTGATATCAAGAGTGGCAGATCATCTACACTAAGAAATAACTCATCCAGGATCATAGAAGCGGTAGGAAAATGAATACATGAATGAGAATATGTGGTAAGATTAGTAGAAACAAATATTTTTCACATTGCCAATAGATACATTCTTCTAAGCCATGAAATGTGGGAATTTCCCCCAACTAAGAAGAAAACTTAATGTTCATATCAAATAGTATATTCATGAGACACTCACGATGGTGAGGTGATGTGTGCATGAGTTCCAAGAAGGGGATTGGACCATAAATTTGGGTAAGTTCTTTGAGAGGATCCCACTCATCATGAATAGACTATGTAGTAGGTTAAGAGTGTTGGGAATCCTTATAAATAGGGTTAGAAGGAGTGGGGGTAGCTAGAGAGACTTTTGGAGCTGATTTTTTCTAATTTCCTATGTTATCAGCCCTAAAAATTTGATTTACGTAGGGTTTGATGGTGTCTGTAGATAGGGATCTAGATCCATAAACAATCAGTCTTGTAGGAGAATTTCCATAGGGGTCAATGACATCTGGAGAGGGTAGCTTTCTAATTTGAGGAGCCTGATTATGAGGTATATGACCATGTGAGTCCTAGGCTAGAATGCTACAGGATATTCATGTTCAACATAACAATAACATGTTTTACAGCATTGATTGTAGTCATGCTTTCCAGAGGGTAATCAATGTCAACCACATTAGTTGTAGCAATATCTTTCTTTTTAGAACTTTTAGTGACATCACGATTAGGGATAGGATTGGAAAATATTTTTAGCTTCTCATTTTCTTGGTTGATGACTTTATGATGATCTTTGTTTTGATCCGCATCATGATCTTTGAATGCCTTGGTCAAACATTCATGAGTGATGGCATCATAATCAAATTTATGTCCTACGAAAAATTTAATAGCATCCATATGGAGTGCATGACAATTCTTATGTGAGTGACCCCAATTAGCATGCTACCAACAAAACTTGCTCTCATCATGTCAATGAGGAATAGGTTGAAAAGGATCTAAGATCACAGTAAATTTCTTAGGTAATTTATGTTTCAACTCTTCCTTACTTAGTGGTTGATGAGGGTTAGGTTGATTCTTTTTGTTAGTAGGTTATTGGTCAATGTTGAAAATAGTTCTATTTGAAGAAGCAATAAGAGGAAGAGTGTTTGCGACTCTATCATCCATTGTGTTCTTATTCTTTTATCATTGAAGGATTTGGACGTACTTGTTAGCTTGTATTTGTGGAGGAGCCTTATTGAATTCCCTCATGAAATAGTCCTTCCTTTCAACTTGTTCAAAGTCATCTTCCATGGAATTAGGAGAAAATGACCTCATCTTGTATTGAAGGTGAGGCTCAAGGGATTGTAGAAAACATTGAAATAGGTTATCATTTGGCATGTTATGTGTTTCCTGTATGGATGGGGTCCTCCAAAACTTGATAAATTATTTCACGTATTTGTGCTCATATTTCTAAAAGTTGGTGAAAGTGTTGATGTTATTTTTGGTTCCATCATAATATTGGAATTCATTTACTAGGCTTATTAATAGGGACTCCAGCTCAACTATAGAATAAGGAGGAAAATAATTGCACTAATCTAAAGCATCTCCTATAAGGGTCTTATCTAAGAGTTTAGTGGGAGATTATGATTTAGTTTTACTCCATTATTTGTAAATATTGTCGAAGGCATTGATGTGTAGAGTGGGATTAGTAGACCTGTCATAATAGATAGAAATATAAGGTGTTAATGGCTCTTGTTGGACTACTTGAAAGACCTTGTTTTGAGTGTGGGTTTGAGTTATGGGAACCTCATTTTTCCCATTCAGAAGGGGAAGGGGTGTGGTGCACTAAGATCCCATTGGATGGCAATTTTTCTAACTGAGCCATATTGGATTGCATTTGGAGGAGTTGAGCAATAGTGGGAGATTGATGTTGGTTAATTTTTCCAATAAGCTAAAGAATAAGATTGGTAGGATCAGAATTAGAGGCATTTTTAGATGATCCTATTATAGCAGCTTTCCTCGTTTCTTCCCTATGGGCAAGTTATTCAGAGACAAAATAAAAAAGACTCTAGTTAAGCATCTCTTCTGAATCTCCCTTGTATTGAGGAAACTAAGATAGGAATTTATGAATCTCATGAGGATTGTAAAAAGCATCATCATTTTGGATTTCTTCCTCCTCATCCTTAGGTGGGACATTGCGGTGGGTATAATTCTTCTTTCTAGGTGATCCTATGATGCAATAGTCCATACATAAGGGAAACTCATTTTTAGGATGGTATGTTTATGGAAATGATTACACAATAGAGTCATAGGATTGTAGGACATAATACACCATGATGGATTAACTATCAGTCTAATAAAAGGTCCAAAGATGAAGGCTATAGAAAAAATTATCCCTGTAGAAAAACACACACAGGGGCCAAAGGCATCTGGGAGTAGATTTTGTAAAATAAAAAAGGATCGGCCATGTAGAGATGTCTACATAGAGGCTGAATGCATCTAGAAACACATAAGACATAAATAGATAGAAGCACCCATGGGAAATGGTATCTGTGTAGGATGATTTTTATAGTTGTTAGGGTTTTTGGATACTTAGATGAAGTCAAAATAAAATATGGGTGTATTTAAATAGTTATTCTTGATCAGAATATCCATAAGATTCATGTCGGGTTCACCAGAAAATGTATGTGGTCCAAAATGTGTCTCAAAAACATGCAGTCTTACTCATCCATTCAATTAGGGTATTCGAGGCAATGAGTAGGAGACACATAAGTATAGGAATACAAGGGGTAGATTTATAGGGGATAAAGTGAGCATTAGGGTGACATATCTAGAGGGAAATAACCCTTACACTAGGTCAACCTAGGGCTTCCAAGGCCTTCAATCGAAATAGAGGAAGGAACCCTACTAGGATATCATTGGTTTTTTTGGTGAGTTATGGATTAAAAAATAAAATAAAAAATAATGCAATAACTAAAATGAAAGTGACTAAAGTGTTGATATTTGATAAGACTACTAAGATAGTTAACATCAACCATGTACAATACTAAACTAGCATACTATAGTGAATAAGAGCTAAACTAATCTATGAAAAATGACAAATAAGGGTTATAACACTCACCTTGTACCTATAGGGTGATTATTGATGCATCTATCTACCTTGAGAAGTAGCACACAGAGAGAGTCACTATTAGGTGGAGTAGGGGAATACCATTCATGTCCTAAACTCACTATATGTTGAATTTTAATAATGTAAAATTTAAGAATCCAAAAAGGGAGGTGTTCAATCCAATCAAAATAAAATGCAAGATGAACTAAGAGCTAGGTTAGCAGATGTGAAGATGGTGTAAAAGAGTAGAGAAAATGAAATTTTGGATCTTTTATCTTCCTTTTTCATATGAGTGTGAAATAAAGTGGAGGTATATATAGGACACCTTCGCCCATGGGTGATCACTTTGGACATGAGAAAATATGACATCAACACAATCACCCACATGTGATTGTGTTAGCCAATGATGAAAAAATAAAGTGATGTGTCATGAAAATTGAAAATAATGTGTCGTGATTCATGAAAGAGGATGAAAAAGGTGTAAAATGGTAAAATGTAAGAAAGAATTCATGAATATGATATGTATGATACCTAGGAGGACAAAGATACCTAATGTAAACTAAGGATAATACTAAATAGTGATGCTCTCTCTATATAATATCTCTAACCCATAATGGTTACATGAATAACCATTCCCCATTCTCAGAAGGCCCCTTGAGGCACCTCCTAATGAAACAGATGCATCATTAACCTTTATCTACACAAGGATAATTGCTAGTAATAGGTGTTAAAGATGAAAAGTGAAAAGTGAAAAATTAGTTATTTACAAGAAATTCCTCCAAATTCTGTAGGTGTTATTATTTTATCATATTTCCTATCACTTCCTCATTTTGTTCAATTATATACATTTTGTACTTATTTATTCTCAAACTAGTAGGAATAACACATGTGTCTTTTGCAGACATTTTTATTATTGTTTATCACATTCTGACACTCCTAACTATTATAAATTTTTTATATTTATGTTTGTTACTAGTTGTTTGCTTCATTGGTTACAACTTGAGTGCCTTGATTTTCTAATGACACCATGGGCATCCCATGTTTTTTACTTTTTGCCTCTTTTGTATTATATTGATTATTCTTGTTTATGATTTAATAAGTATTGAATTCGTAAAACCCTATATATTATAGAGTCACATATGATAAATAAACACTTAAGTATAGACTCGACACAAATAATAAGCTAGTGAAAATTGAAACCTTAGGGGAAAGAGAGGGAACAAAAAACTTACTTGATTTCTCAATAAATCTTAAAATGTACTAGACTAAAAAATTAACAAATAGGAGGAGGATATTGTCGCAACCATGCCCATAAAATTATGTAACTTCAAGAATAATTTGGACCAGGGCACTTGGAATGGGATTGGGCACCTAGGTGCCTGTGACTACAGATGAGATCGAAATCTAGTTTTTTCTAGTTTTACAACTTAGTCACTAACCTTTTTTTTTGGTCTCATGTATGGTCCTGGATGTCCAAATAATTCACCTATAACCTACAAAATAGATGATATCCTGTAAAACCCCAAAACATGCTAAATCCTAAAAAATAAATATATAAATGGGGAGTTAGATTGACCCCGGTGGTCACCAGTCAGAATGAAATTACGACTGAGTGTTTCACTACATATCATACTTCGTGTAGTTCTTATGCATGTGTGTATAAATCTTACCCTAAGAATATCTTGTACAAGATGCACTTGATAGCGAGTGATATCTAGATGTAGCAATGTAGATAGATGTGTGGATGTCAAAATTAACTTACCCCTATGTGTGTATGTAGAAATTAAAATCCTTTATCCCTTGAGTGAGTGTTATATGGATGCCTTTATGCTCTTAGAATGACTTTGGATGCAAATTTAGGTGATGATAGTAGATGCTTAGAGCATGGTCCTTTATTATGGTCAAATAGCTTTGTATTTATATGATTCTCTTATTTGAATTTCATAATTGACAACTAAAAGGATGACCCACAAGAAAACAATATGCCCAAAATATAAAAGAGGCCTAAAAAAGACGAGTAAGATATTAAGAGTTAGGGTGCCCAAAGGGGATGAAGGCATCTGGGTGCTAGTAGCTTGGCAGGGTGCTAGTGTCTAGAGTCAATAAATATAAAGCAATGAAGATTAGAATGGGTTGTGGGGTTTGTAAGACCAAAGAGAAAGAAATAAAGACATAAAAGAGGCTAAAAATAGATGTCAATTACTAGTTTTCTTGCTTATGAATCATACAAATAGTGGTATGTGGTTATGATCTAGAAATTTACCCAAGTGCATGATTTTGTGTCTACATTTTCCCCCACTTTATGTCTTTGAGTGAATATTTGATAAAAAAAATTAGCTAAGAGATAAAAACATAATAAGTAAGTAAATTTATGGTGAAATCATGCCGAAGAGACATGAACAAGCATGAATTGATAACAATGAAGTGTGTAATCTAAGAAAGAGGAAGTGACCCTAGGAGTGAAGCGTATGTGTTTTTTCATGTTCTACTTATTGTCATTTTTTCTTAATAAAAGGTTGCTTCTTGTTACATATTAAGGACAAACCTAAAAAAAGAGTGAAAGAGTATTCAAAGTCATGTATTATGAAAACTCTATAAACGTATGCAAAAGTATGTAAAAATGTGAAAAAGTAGTAAAAGGAACATGTGCACCTAATCTGCAATGAGTGAAAAGGATAGAAATTGTCCCAATATGTTTTAGAAAAGTTATTTTTTTAGGTGATCTAACACCAAGAGTTATTTTTTTGGGTGATATCATGCCACCACAGAAGAGTGTTGGGGAGAAAGGTCTAGTGTTATTCTCCATCCCGAACTGATTCCTGAATTTAGAAACCACTGTAGATGGTGTGATCCTACTATATTCCTTGTTCAATCCAGTTCAATCCAACTAGAAAATGAAGATGTAATACATTTTACTTGTTATAGGATTGTGCTTGTACTATGCAAACTACTTTTTGAAATGCTTAAAAACTACGTTGATATGAGAAAGTAACTATAACTACCCCCTAGTCATAGGTGTTCAAGAATTTTCATGAGTGCCCATGTACTAGTTTTTGTTTCTAAGCATTGACATCTGTGTTAAACTGAGGACCCAAGTCAGGTTCTGGTCCATTTTTATAATTGTATACTGCATTATTCATTTATTGCGTATGCATGAATTGTAACTGTGTATTGTTGTATGGGGTGACTAGTTCATCCAATGTATACCAGCCTCATTTGAGTTGTATGTGACATTGATAGGAGGATGTAACCCAAATGAGAGGAACATACATTGATGTGAAACCGATACCCTCCAGGGAGGATGTGCATGGTAGAAACCAAGGCACATACAAAAAAAGTGGCTAGGATATGTGTTAGTGCAATTAAGATGAATATGCATATAGAAGAAAATGTAGACCATGAAAAGTGGGTTTCAAACATGGGATATCACTCACAATTTTGCAAGACAATTAGGGCCGAAGTGGACAAAAGCATACAATAAATGAGCATAAAATAAAGGAGTATATAAGATATAGGGAAAATCCCACAAACAATGACATACAATAGCAAAAAGTAATAGACAACCATGGTGATAAATAGTCTTGTAAAAAAAAGTTATACATGAAGCACCTGTTATCATGTTAAAAAGATAGAAAATATGTCAAGACATGGAAATATCAATAGACCTTGATACAAATCCAAGTTCACACTTTCTACGCGGGATCATAAATACCTGCTATACAGTGAAAAAATGAGGATGTAATAAATGAAAAAATGTCATCTCACTAGAAGACAAAATTTGACCATACATAATCAACATAGACAAAAATTTTGACACCTTTATCAGAAGATATTTAATCCAACCTACTTGCAAGAATTAGGAAAATAAATAAATATACTTAGACATGCCATGTTAGATGGAAGCTGGAAAAATTATATGTAGAGCTTCACTTATGTGTCCAAGATTCACATACATGTCAGTATAAATTGAATTCAATTGGCTAGATCAAATTTGATCTAGAAATATTCTAATCCTTTGTCGCATTTAGAAAAAATATTCTACACTGTATAGAATATCCAGACATGTCAAGCACTTTTAAAAATCCTAGCAGGAATTTAGTTTAATTATACTATGCATCCAATTTATATTTGATTTGTGAAGTCTATGATAGGAAGTAGACTATTGCTAAGAATTATTTTAAAAACTATTCATTATTATGTTTCCATATAAAAACACATATGCAACACTTTGTAAAGGTACATGAATTTGGAATAGAAAATATTTTGAGAGTTTTCTTATGAATTTTTATGTGTCTCACTTTCCTTGTCATGTTTAGGCCTAAACTAGTAACTATAAATGTGTTATTTCAATACAATTGAATGTTAAAGGATCCACCTTTTATTATTACTTGCAAAATCTTTTGATTTTGAGACTACTAGAGTTAGATTGCACTTCCTACATGTTTGATAGTTTTTTGTTCACCTCTTGGCCTACTAGTTGATGGGCTCATACTCTTTCACCTTCCTATGTCTTGATTAAATGCATATCAATATAAGTGTGGGAATGGTTACTATATTTTAGTGTTCAAATGGATTGGATCTCATAATTTAGTTCTTTAAATTATACTACTTTCTCCCTACCTTGATTATTTTTTACGTATTTTTATAAACCGTTCTTAGATTAGATTGGTATAGGACTAAATCTTGTAATTGTTTATAAGGATTCATTTTTTATATTTTTCAAGTGAAATTCATAGCTCAATATTTATATGTGACACCAAATAGACTATGAATCATGCTATGATTAATTTATTTTTCTTGTAGAATCCTTTAATTGATCCTCCTGTGATTGAATTGGAGAACATAGTTTCCATAATAGGTCCTAACCAATAAACACCCTCATAACACAAATTTTAGGTCTCCTTGAGTTATTTCAATTTATATTTTATGTCCATCAAGTCCTTTTCATAGTTACCCTTAGGTAAGAACATCAAACAATACATTACACGTGCCTCCTTTTAAGAGAAGAATAACCTCACACATTTACATAAGATCTTGTCTATTATTTTTTGTACTCATGTGCTATTTTTTTTAATCATAGAGAAAAACATTTGGTGCATAGTAGTGAGGAGATTCCCCATAACAAAATATATAGTTCTAAAATGAGGTTCTTTAATATATACAATAGAAACTAGATTAACCATCACTAGATCAAATTTATTTCAAGGTGACTAAAATTTTAATCCTTTGGGACCATAAGAAGCATAAAACTAACAAATGAATTTACATAAACTTAGATAAACCTAGTTCTCAAATAACTTACTTCATGCTACTAGTCCCTTCATCAATCCCTTTACAATCCCTATAAATTCTAGCCATGGATTCTTGGTTGGGAAACATCACTAACCACATCTCCATTACAAGGGCATATCATAATGTAGACACCAGGTTTTCATTACCTGCCTACTCCTCGCACACGCACATTACTTTATCAAAATATAGCAATATAAAAAACATCCCTAATTAATTTTCCCTCATTCCATAAAATCAATTTTTACTCCCTTACAAATAACTATTTACCCATCTAAAATTACTTTAAACCCCCTAAAGCCACCTAACCATTTATAAACTATCCATAACCCATTTTATCTTAACCTCCTAACCTCCCCAACTCCCCTAATGTATTCCTAACATTTTCCCTCATCCCCATACCCAAAATTCCCATTTGGGAAGTGGTTAAAACCAATTTTAAACATTTTTACCATAATTCCCAGATCGCTGGAAATTCTAACAAATTACCAACGATTATAAATTGGAGTTTTCACTTCTATTTTAGGGATATTAAAAAATTCTTAAGACATTCTTGCATCTTTATTTTTGATCAAGTAGTGAATCTCTATCATTATAGTGATCTCCAAGCCAAACAACAACATCAAAATTCTCTTCAAAGATCCTGTAAACACCAAAATCTATAGCTTTGTTTCCAACAATCTTCCTAGAAGAAGAACAATCAACAGTCAAGCATATCAACCTAAAATAACCATATGTAGGTGCTATGTACCTTGTCAATACCTCAAGGTACTCCTATTTACATTATCGTTTCTTTTATCACATAAATATTTGTAAAATCATTCAATTTGATCTTTGCTTATATCAACTTATCATTTGTTGAGAAATAGAAAACATTTATAGCAATCATTAGGGATTCATTTGAATTACCAATGATTCTTGTGAATCACCTAGGATTCTGATAAATTTACAACAATTCCTTTGAATCACCTACAATTCCTATCTTTCTTCATCTTTTCAATCAATTATAATATTTTATCCATTTTTATCAACATCTCTAAATTTAACATGTATTTTACAAGTATGTATTCATTTTAGATGATTGTTCCAAGATAATCACACCCTATCAAAAGCATTTATAATATCCCAATCTTTCAATATCCTTTTTTGTGGGATAAATTTGACATCCTTCACAAGCTCACATTGTGCACCATCAAATTCACACCTAACATCAAGGATATTGAGAATTGGCTCAAGTTCCTCCATGATATCCAACAAGAAACTATGGACTATTGGTATGATTATTTCAAAGCTGTCAAGATATCCACCACATTATCCTAGGCCACCTAAAAGAAGAACAAGAATTTCCTTTTAACCTTGAGTTCTACCTCCATATCTATAATTCATCTATCGCTATCATTGTATATCATTTTATCAATTCACTTAATTGTTTAAAAATGAGCTGACATCCTCCAAAGAAGTCCCTTTGGATTTTTGGAATCATCCCTTGTTGAGCAGCTTATCTAATATTTCTTTTTTATTTTTCTATGATTATAATTATCTTCACTTGGAGAAATGAGGGGCACTTATCCATTGATATATTAGATCATCCCAACATTGCGACTGTCGGCATAGGTATTGATATGCCATGTCTTGAATTTGAGTTTTAGGTACATTCTGCATGTAATAGATAAGCCCCAAAATTTACCTAATACATTCTTGTCACTCCCAGTGGGACCCTTGTCCCCTTGATTTCCATTAAAATTTAAATGATAGCTATTTTTTGGTTGTCTACTCTATAGTCACTAGTTATTTTGTAGAATCACCTGCTATTATGGTGAATTTCATATGATTCTTGTGAATCACTGTCAATCTTTGTGGGCTGCCTTTGATTACTCATTCAGTATACCCTTAGGGTTTTGTTTCTTTTTATTTCCATTTTTTGGCTAACCCTTATAGGATTTTCCTTTCTGGAGCACATGTCTTCATAAAAAGCAAAAAGCAAAAAAATCTTAAATCTTAAAAAAATCTAAATCTAAATTACATGTACACTCTCTTTGAAATTTTATTTTCCTCACAATGCATTTTTTCTTCTTCTTTCATCGAACTCACATGTATTTTCAGGACTTAAAACAAATATTTCATGTTTGCATGGTCATCTAGTATAGAATCTAAACCACGCACTTTGGGTATCTATCTAGTCCTAGTCATGTACTACTATTCATATGATTCCTAAGCTAAAAATGTACTAATTGATCACTATCTTTAGTCATCTTTACTTGCTTTTGTAGCCTCTTTTGGTCTTACACTCCTTCTTTCTCAGTCGGTCTTTTCATACTTTGGAATTTCTTACTCTAGACACCAGTGCCTAGCTAGAATGCTAGCGCCAATCACCCCCATATCCTATGGGTGCCCTCGACCTCTTTATAATTTTCTCACATCTTTTGGGTCCTTTCTAGTTGTTTTCTCATCTTATCTTCTTACTAGCTGGCCTTTTTGGGTTAATTACAAAATTCAAATAAGGGAATCATATAAATATAATGTTATGTGATCATAATAAAGTACCAAGCACTAATCATTAGCTATCACCACATAAGATTACATCCAAAGGAATTTACAAGAGCATTCAATCATTCATCTAGCATCCACACAAGGGAAAGGGACTGCATTTTTCTACATACACTTCATAGGAGGGGAAGTTCATTCTTTCATGCACACATCTATCTACATTTTCTACATCTAGATACTTTATCACTATTCAAGTGTGACACACACAAGATCCACCTAGGGCATGATTTTGACACATGCACCAGAAAACTACACTAGGTCTGAGATATAGTGCAACAATCAGTCGTAAGCTTACTTTGTTGACAACTGAGGACAATCCAGCCCCTCAATTTTCATCTTTATTTTTATCATTTGATGTGGTTTGAGGGTTTTATAGGTGGTTCTTTCTTATTGTAATTTTCATATGAATAACAACAAAGTACAATGACACACAAGTAACTAAAGGAAAACACTAGAAAATATCTCACGACCATACAAATCTAGTTTTCTGAGGTTCTGAGCAGCTGCAGGTGCCTAGAACAGGTCTTCAATGCCCCAGGAACCCTTGATCGTCCATAGGTGGCCCAATCCAGGTAGATCTTATGGTCACACAATTTTTTGAGCTTCTATATGACACTTCCTTACTCATGTTCATCAATTTATTAGCTTGGCACAGTCCATATTTAATTGTAAATCAGATAATTTTTTTATCTTTTCATTTGTAACTAGGGTTACAAATTTAAATTGTTTATTTTCTAGGGTCAATTTCATACTTTATTGCATATTCATCAACATTGTTACATAATTAGTATTAGTCATTAATTTAATAAAAAAATTTAATAATTTGGTGAACCCACCACTCAAACACACCTTACTTCTAGGGATTTTATCTCCTTTTCATTATGGCTCAATCCTATGGTGAATTTACTGAAGCTCATCTCCAATATATTATTGATCATCTTGTTGAGAATCCTCATGATCTAGACTTGATTTTATTCATTTCTCATGAGGAGGCCACTAATATAGCAGAGCTTAATGTTTTTACCTCCATCCTTGTTACCATTGCTACTCAGCTTTCTATAACCACTCTTCTGCCTACTTCTATTGTTCATGTTTCTATTCTTACTCCCATAAATCATTTCACTCCACATCTTGT
Source organism: Taxus chinensis (assembly GCA_019776745.2). Lineage (NCBI taxonomy): Eukaryota > Viridiplantae > Streptophyta > Pinopsida > Cupressales > Taxaceae > Taxus > Taxus chinensis. The sequence goes on along the minus strand of CM034148.1, from coordinate 472,032,019 downwards.
TTGTAATACATGGAAGGTATCTTCCTCTGTTACTCAATATTTTTCCTCTCTTTATCAAGAACTTCAAGTTCAAATTCATCAATTACAACAAAATACTTCTCATGCGAATCCATCTCTGGACTCCACATTAATATGTCATACTCCTTTCACACCCGTCATTTCCACTTATGAATTTCCACCTACTTTTGTCACTCCCAAGCTTCCCATTTTCAATGGTCATAGTGACCACCAAGAGCATCTCTAAGCATTTTATGTCACATGTCTATATTTTGTAGATGATCACACTTTATTAATAAAGCTCTTTCCTTGCAGTCTTCACGATTATGAAATGTGTTGGTTATATGATGTACATGTTCACTGAGTTACATATTTTACACATCTAACCGATGTTTTTCTCACTCATTTATCTATCAATATCATCTCTACGATATCCTATGCTCAACCCACTCAAATTAAATAGAGATCTAACAAAATTCTAGCTGATTATGTCTTACGATATAAACACAACTTAGCTAAGATGTATAATGTACTCATAGACAATGAGCTTCAAGATCTATTTGTTTAAATTCTATTTCCACCTCTCCAAGAGAGTCTTATATTTTAGACATATCCTTCATTTGATCGTTTATGTCATACTCTTAAGATATGCGAGACTAAAATCTTATCTATGGGTAAGCTTACATATCAGGAATAGGCTTCATCTTCTACACACTTTTAAAGTAAATCAACTTTCAATCCATCCAATAAACCCACTGAAGCTAAAACAATGGTTAACATTGTATCCAATCCTAAATATCTTTAGTGGTAACCGGAAAAGCATACATATACCAAATTGACTATCACTCCACATATTTTACCACCAAAAATTTTTTAGAGCAATTTTATTACGCTTCCTTCACTACTCAATTTAGACCCATATCATCCTAAATTTCGTAATTACAATGAAAATTTTAGATGTGACTATCATTAATGCATTGGACATTCTGCAGATTGATTTTTCAAGCTTCACAATCTTATTCAAGATCTTATCGATAGTAATACAACCAATTTTCCAAAGCCAATAGCTTTTGCACCAGTCAACAAAAATCGTAACCTCAAAATATTCAATAATACTCTTCCAAAACATAATAAGCATGGTTTATTCCTCATCTAATCATACATATCATGTAGTTACTCCTCCTGCATTGGGGGCTCTTGATTTTTTAGTTGCTCATGTGGAAGCATATCCATTGATCATTACTTTCTCTGATCATTACTATCATGTTTTATTCTCTTCTGATTGCTTACACATTAGTGATTTTGTTGTGTCCAATATAATCAATAAAACTATATTTGATCCATCATTTTGCATCAATTCATGTTTTATTAAACTTCTTGTCATCAGTTATCCACTTTCACAGATTTCATATCCAATTCCTAAATCATATTGGGTTACTCTAGCTTTTAGTCACTGTCAGTCCTCTCACCATCCTTGTGCCTTTTCTTGTGGAACCATCAGTCAAAGGGTGTGACATGCTCTTAGGTCTCCCCTAACTCCATGAAATTCAATCTATTGTCTCCATAAATCAATTATGTCTAGAATTCATTCATAACAAGTAATTCATAGCTATCAATGGTGTTTTGTCATCTACACCATGGCCATAACCTCCTCTTGAGGTTGTTATTGTACTTATTAAAGTATCTAGGTCCCTATGGTTTATCAAATTAAAAATGAAATATTCTCCTAGCTCACCTATCTTCTCATGGCCTACACAATATCATTAGTCTACTAGTCTATCACATCACTTTAGCTCCATCACTTACACAACTCCTTCACCTAGGTATGTATCACTGCTTCATTTTACTTCACATAGGTGTTTGATGCCTTTGCACTCTCATGCACATAGGTCTCCATCACTTATACAGTCTCATTCACATAATAATTCATTGCCTCTACATTCTCTTTCATATAGGTGCACATCACCTTCATAGTCTCCTCCACATAGGTACTCATCACCTCCTACGTCTCAGGTGCATAGCTCCCATTCACCAACTCACTGTTTGTCCCATACATCATCAATATTTGAGCATGGGAACACACCTTTATCTTTGCAATCATTAGGTGGAGGGACCTCATCTTTCACTTTCATTGGATAACACATTTAGCACCATACACTTGGGGAGAATCATACTTATTCTCCCCCTATAACATTCTTATGTGTCTTAAATACTCTATACACAACATCTAATATTTCACACACGTCATATACATTTTATTACACTCTTGTATCATCATTTTCCAATGATGCACTCTTATGTTACGGTTCACACTTGAATGTTGAGGGCATACTACATACATGAACCTTACACACTACACATTTCACACAACTTGCATTATTCACAACTCTTTCTCATAGATTATATAAAACATCATATGCACTGCATCTTTTACACATTCACGCTATAGTTTTCTTGCATCTACTTTTATATGTTTCATTCATTACCCTATTATGCACTCTATTTTTTTGGTTCATACTCGACTGTTGAGGTTTTACATCTACAGTGAACCTTACCTCACTCATGCACTCTATACTCTCTATGATTTGATGATCATATCTTTCTAACACATAATTCAAACCATTTCTCGATGATGCATTCTTTTTATATGGTTAATTATCGGCTACTGAGCGGTCATGTATAAATGAACCTCATCATATTCATACCCATTCACATTCACTCGGGGGGCACGTGGCTCCTATCACACTCACATTCCATTCTATTCCTTCTCATCCAAAAACTACTACATATCTTGGTCACATTTTATCTTGTTTTCTTACGCTTACATGTGCACTTTTTACACATGCTAGATATATTGTATGTCATTATATTTATATGTATAGATGCATGTTCACTTTTCTTCTAGTTGTGGATGTAAATTTTATACAAATTGATACATGCAGTATGGATGCTTGGCATGGTATCTATTACCATTCTTACAACGGCTCCTGGGGGCATCCACTTTCATACACTACAGGTGATATTGTTTCATTTTTCATAGCACATTATTATATCATATTATACACACTTTGACATACTGTTATATTTCTAACATGCTAATGGGTGTTTCATGTGTAACATTTTTCATGTAGGAACTATTTATTACAATGGTTGTCTATTAGTTTGCTTTCTATTATTTTTCATTCTTTGTGGTTTCCATCTATCTTGTTTGTTCTCTCATTGCATTTTATGCTTTTGGCCACTATGGCCTCAATTTTATTGTGACATTGTGAGTGATGTCCTGTGTTTGAAACCCTATTTTCATGGTCTACTTTATCTGCACTATTGCTTATTGCATTGTCTTCTTACATGATTAGCTTACATCTTGTCTTCTACATGCATGTTTATCTTGTTTGCACTAACAATTCTTTTCGGCCACTTTATTTGTATGTGCCTTGGTTTCTACCAAGCAAACTCCCTCCCCCTGTAGAGCTTCAATTTCATCACATCATCTGGTCCTCCTTTGGGACACATACTCCTTGTAACATCGCATACACCCCAAATGAGAAGGGGAATCATTAGCTTAATTAGTCACCCCATACAACAACCTCCTGTCACCATTGAGTATAGTTCAGCACATAGTTAGCACAATATTCAGTCTTAGCAATGCCCCAGAATCTTACTTAGGTCTTTAGCACAACACATTTACCAGTGCCTAGCACCATATAGTAGTGCTTGGGTACCCTTGACCTTTCCTGGACACCTATGACTGGGGGAAAGTTATAAAACATTTTTAAGTTCACCATAGTTTTTGGCAATTTACATAGTGGCTTCTACAAGAAAGATAGTCCTTCTGCACTCAACATGCATGCATTGCATCTTCTTTTATAATTTTTTGTTGGAATGAACTGGATCATATTTTTACACACCATCTGCAATGGTGTTTTTACTTCGAGAAGCATTCAAAGTTTGGAGAATGACACTAGAATTTTCTCCCTACACTTCTTCCATACTTGGCACAGTTGGCGCGAGATCTCCTAAAAAATGTGTTCTTCTACAAAATCTTTAGGATCCTTTCTACACCCTTTTACTCATTATGGATCAGGTGAACATGTTGTTTTTCACATTTTTACATAATTTTTACACACTTTTTACTTGTTTGGACAAAAAATTTCATTCTTGCATATTTGACTACTTGTTTTTTCTTCTCTTTTACAAGTATTTCCTTATGAGAAGCATTATTCACATCAATCACACATCATCACACAATAAATTGACATCAATAAGAGGTACAATCATGATATCTACACATACGCTCTCACCCTAGGGGTCATCATCATCATCATCACCACATTTTTTACTTCCTCTTCTCTAGCTTCCATGCTTCACATTTTTATCACTCCATGTTTTTCCTTATCTCTCGATACACTTTTCACCATCGATCTACATGGTTATAAGGTACACATCTATTAAATACTTTATGTTATCAATAATTCTCTCAAAAAAATGGGGGCAAATGTAGACACTAAATCACACACTTTGGGTGTTTATCTAGTCCTAATCAAGTACTACTATTCATATTATTCCTAAGAGAGAAAATTACTAATTGATCAGTGTCTTTTGCCATATTTTCTTACTTTCTATTGCCTCTTTTTTGTCTTACACTCCTTTCCTAATATTTCTTTTCACACTTCACCATTTTTCACTCTAGAAAAAAATGCCCAGCCAGGATGTTAGCGTCAGACATCCCTATCCCCTTAGGGAATTGTATGATGGAAAAAGTGACAAGAGAGCATGGGAATCGACAAGTAACTCTTCCTTGCACCCGACCTCCCGAGGTCATGTCGAGACAGCCGGTGGGGATGGAATATACGTGGGGCGCAGAAAAACTAGTTAGGCGATCTTATGTCTTCGACTCACACTAATGGAATATGCAAATCCAAAGCAAAGAAGGCCCTCCTAACCTAAACTGGTGTGATAGATCATTTGGAGAGGATGACCACTCGAAGGCTCCAATAAATATTAAGCTTTGGCATGATCCAATCTATAGGTTATGGAATACGTGGAAAATGACATGTGGGTGCTTCGTAGATATCCCCCGACAGGGTCATAAAGAAATGGATGATGGATATATGGTGGGTTCTATGGGTGATTCTCTGGTCTAGTCAAGAAATCCTTAGATTAATTAGCTGCTACATCTAGTGAGGATAATTGTGTGATAATGATTGGTGAAAGTGGAGAGGATCTAAATACTGATGTGCGTAAACTAGCATCAATGTCTGATTGACCTATGGGCCCGTTGGGTTGTGGGACCTGTGGATCACAACTGTAGGTTTGTGGTTGTTGTGGGCTTCCTATGGTCATGTGCAGAATCAATCCCTAATACCTTATATCCAGTAGTCATATGCCTTTTCAACCTCTATGTTTAGAACTAAAAGTTGTGCAATCTTCTCAGAGTACCTTACAGGTGTTCTAGCAACTTGAATTCTTAAGCTAGTGTCTGTGTCAATGAGAATGTCTCCTGCATCTGGCTATGGGACCAGAGGATCACAACCAAATGTTCTCTTTTTCAATCCCTTCTATAGTCATGTGGATATTTATTTAGAGAAATCTGTGGTTTGGTTGGTTTGACCAAAACGTATGCGCTTGATCGTCTTCTATGTTTAATCCTCTTAACTATGACCTGATTTCTTGTAGGTCTGTTGTTGTTCAGAAGACTTGAATTCTGATATTTTGGTCTATGTCAGTTATTGCTGCAACAAGATTGGGTTGAGGCACGATTGGCTCAAATACGTATTCTCTGGGCTCCCTAGGTCCCATGATTGTCATACAAAAGAAACGGTATAAATCTAACTAAAGCAAAGTAAACTAATTATGTACAGTATATCTATAGCATATATAAATTCTCTATTTTTGTATTTTTGATAGAATATTTAACAAAATTAAGATAACAACTATTTAATATATCTAGAAAATGATAACTAACCTAATAACATAATTAAAAACAAACAAGGTAGTTAAGTATAGCTACTTGTTTGTGCAGTTGTGAGTCGATTCTAAATAACTAAATAACTGATCTAATCTATTTGAAAGACCCCCAATCTTACCTCAGAAGTGAGGAATGAATCATAGTTTCTCATAAACTATCAATCCCCACAACTTCTATCAAAAGAAAGATTAACTGAAATGAAATGATTCACTACTCTATTTGAAATGTTTTAACTAGAACTTTGATAGCTTGAACCTAGATTTTGCATAACAGTGGCAAATCTGATTGTGTGTGGCTTTGTCCCCTTAGTGTGGTCTCCTCATTACTTCATGCTCACGTGAATCTAGAAAAGCGTGTAATGCTAGCATCAATAGAAGTAGGTATTAGAAAAATGGCAGCTTTGGATGTAAACTGAATACAATGCGAGTAGGAGAGGGATAGCGCAAGAGAATAGATCTTGGCTTATGTAATTCCTAGCAGGATTTATTGTGATTCATGCAACACAAAACATCTAGAACCTGAAACTATCCTTCTTGACGAACAAAACCTACAACTCTAATGGCTTTAGATAGAAAATGAAATTATCCTACCTTAATTAATTGTATGAAACAATAATGACACTAGAACAAGAAGATCATGTGGCTTCTAAACAACAAAATAAGACTAACTATGCATGCAATAAATGAAAACTATTGAATTCCTAAGCAAGAACTGAAAGACTAAACTATTGAAATGAGAGGATGAGAGGCAGTTTTTGAGGGGCCATTTGCTTGTAATCAAACCAGCTATTTATAGAATTCCCATTCACCCAAAGGTAACTCCAACTAGGACTCTTTTAACATTAAACAATGGAGAAACACTACTATAGGGAACCAAAATCATATATACTAGCCAAAGCGGGTGAGAAAGCTGGTAAAATTTGAAAATTTATGTGAGTCACATTCAAAGAAATGTGTTGGAAAATACATGAAGGACCACCACCCTGCCTGGGTGGTGGTCACAAGACCGCCACCCAGGCAGGGCAACGGTTTCATCACTAAAGACCAAAATGCAAAGGAAAAGAGGGGGAAAGAGTAAAACAGAGCATGCGGACACTTGGAGAGATTTTCTGGATCCTGAACACCTTGCGAGGAGACTTGTATCATCATTGGGGCATGTGTAATATCATTCCGGTGGTACTATACCCTACAATTTTGGGTACATACATATTGCCCCATCAGAGAAGCATTTTAGCTATGAAGAGGTGTAAAACAGTGGGTCCAAGTATGGCGGTCCCGAAATGGGAAATTAGAAATTATACCTGACATGTCCATGTGTCAAAATGACGCCATCCAAAATTCTCGCTACATAGGTTAGTTGTTCTCAATTTACCGTTTTTATACCTAAAACGTAAAAATGATGAAATCTTCGCCATGGGGGGGTAATTTTTGAAATATTTAGTTTTAAATGTGTCCTTAGGGGGGACGCCTAATGGGTAGGCTCTCATTTTAGTCAAAATGGTAATTTTTTGTGTTTTTGAGAATTTTTTAGGGCACGTGACCCGTTTGAAAATGCGGGACACGACCGCCACCTTGAATAGGGTGGCGGTTACAGGACCGCCACCTTTCAAAGCAGCGGTTATAGAACTGTCTCACTGCTAAGGGTGGCGGTCCTTTATAGAACGCTAAAATAACATTGTTTTGAACCCATTTTTGCATTTTTAGTATTCTCATATGTTTTAATGGTTTTTCCAATGTAATTTTGATACTTACTCCTTTTTTGCGTGTTTTTGTGTGTTTTACAGAAGAAGGAAGAGGGCATCAGATGGAGCCATGAGAGAGAGTGTGATTGGCTTCCAACAGTGTTGGATGCACTTTCTTAGGCCGAATAGGATACTCTTCAGAGGGCCAACATATTACATATATCACGGGTTCCTCATGTCGCACCTTCTAGTCACATACTATGTGACCTATTTTCATATTAGGATGTTGATCAGAACACTTTTCGATTTCCAAGAGTTAGGGGTGAGTGGACTATCACCCTAGAGGATGTCTACCACATCTTAGGAGTCCTGATCATCTGGAGACAGCTTACACTTGAGACAGTGGGGTCACAGGCTCAGATAGCTCAGTGGGCTACATATATGGGAGACGCAGTTGTCTCCACTGGTTCAAAGAAGGGGGTGAGGGTCCGTTCCATTCCTAGCCTACCTATCCCTTTGATTCGTCAGGCCATTATGGGGATTCTTGCCTTGAGATTGATCAGGGATAAGGGAGGGGACACCTTACTCTCCTGCTGGTCCCCTATTATTGCACAGATTGAGGCACATGGCTGGATTTATGCCTGGGGAGCCGATATACTTGGGACCACCTACCACAACCTATACAGGGTGGTCTGCTTACAAGGACAGTCTTTGAGCCATCCTAACTTGGTTATGAGCTGGGTCTATGAGCGTATCATCCCCTATGGGAGAGGTGTAGAGGTGGCAGATCCCGGAGCTGTGAGGGCAGCTAGATGGACAGAGATGTTGGTGCTTAGAGCACCCCACCAACCAGTTGCTTCCCTGACTATTGATGATATGGAGGCCACACCTTATCAGGCCATGGCATGGTTATGGGGCAAGGATACCCTCACTTTTATTTCCTTCTCTACTACAGGGAAGCTTGTAGACAAGATGGGGAAGGTAGATACACACCCTTTTGATCGAGTGCCTTAGCAGTTTGGCCTTGCCTACGTTGGTATGCTTCCCTCAGTAGTGCTAGTGTTCAGATCAGTTCGGGAGGCTAGGGGAGGTCCTAGAGGCCAGGGTTGGACTGTTGTTACTCCTAGCATCCCCATTGTAGCTAGGTAGGTGGTACATATCTGATAGAGAGTCGGTGCTCCTCAGGCACCTTCACTTTGGATTGCCTCTGGCCTTGCCCATAGCAGTGATGACCCTATTGATATAGACTCTGATTCTGAGGAGTTCATAGAGGGAGAGACAAAGGAGGAGATTGAGGACATGGAGATCAGTGAGTTGGGTGGAGAGGAGGATAGCAATCCTGAGTGGTATGACACTCAAGAGATATTACAGGATGAGAGGGCAGAGCAGAGTGTGGAGAGGGTGACTCTAGTCTCAGAGGAGTTGCCCTCTTAGGACCTAGGTGGGGAGGATGAGTTTTTAGTAGGATGGTATGTTGCCCCAGACATAGCAAAATGACATCAGTCAGTGGTAGCATTTGTGGTAGGTGCTGATCCTAGGGATCCCTCTTGGAGGCTTGGAGATCTGAGTGAGTTGTCACTCTTATTTTAATATTTGTTTTTAGCTAGGATTGCCTTAGTTGCTATATCTCCTTTTGTTCATTTTTATTTTTATATTTTGATTACTTTCTAATTTTTCTTCTCCTTTTCTTGCAGAGACTGCCGATGACTGGTGAGACTTGATTCACCGGGAATTTACTGATACCCTGATGCTCCCCATGGAGAAGACTCGTGCTGAGTTGTCGGTGGATGCAGGGGAGCCTTCAGTAGCTGGTAAGCATAGTGATGTCTTTACCCCTATCTAGCATGTGGCCAAGATGGTGACGTCCCTCCGTACCAAGTTAGCTGGGTATAGGACTACAGAGTGCCTGATGAGGAGCCGCTCTCATAGTGAGGCTATAGCTACTGTTTAGGACTGTGAGCCTTCAATGTACTCAGAGTGTCAGCATAGCCGGAGTCCTAGACGTGTTCATGTACCTTTGGAGGTATCTCATAGGGTTTGAGAGGCCACTTGGCTCTTTTTGTAGTGACTCTTGTTAGATTTTTTATACGATAATTTATTATTTTTTGGGCTCATTGAGCGTTTTGACCATGCCTAGCGCATGATGGCATTGTACACAAAACTTGATAATATATATATATATATATATATATATATACACTTCTTTTTTTGGACCAGACTCTTGGTGTCTAGGATTTTGTGATTCATTTCCACATGTATATTAGATGCTTGTTAGAATTCTTATTTTTATATGCTTTTCAGAATGTATGCAATGGAGAACAAATGATACAAATGCTTTCTTCCTTTTTGTATTTCATGATGTTGATGTATGATGATGAAAATTAACTTGTGACCTTGAACTTTGGCTTTCATAAGCAATTTTTTGGTACTTCATATTGTTTTGACAAAATGTAATGACGAACTGGTATGATGAGAAGATGTACTTGCCCCACTCCTAACTCCATGCAACTAGTAAGATGCGAGGGCTCACCACTGAGAGCTAAAAAGGGCACAAGTTATGAGGTGTGTTGAAATGGTAATGATGGGAGATAGACAAAGAGTTGGTGGAACCAAATTAGGATGCTACAAACCTACCCTAATCAAGTGACTCCATAGTTTAGAATGCAACTTCCTTTGCAGTTTATCTAGACTTAGATCTGTAAATGGCCACTTGGTTGACAAAATCTGGTTTTCAAGGTTTTAAAATCTCTTAGAATTTTGGACATCTGATTCATTTGTTTTTGACTCAAGATTTCAAAGGTTTATTTGAACTATTTGCTTATGACCTTCAACGTTTACTGTCAAGAGGACCCCCTACACCTTGCCCCATGCTACTAGTGGAAGCATGGGCTTATCACCATGGATAAGGTACAGGCGAGTAAGGGCATTCCCATCCTTTCCCAACCCTACGTCACTAGTAAGAGACACAAGCTCATCACCGATGGTTGGTAGGACAAGGAAATGTGTAAAAGTAAAATTTTCTATTCGATCTATATTTGACTTATTTATTTGAGAAAAATGTCAGTATGTTCTTATTTCCAAAGAGATTTTATACACAGGATAGATGTGACACCATGAAGCTTCTAGAACAGACCATAGGCAAGAAACCTATCCTAGGAAGAAACAAAAGTGAGAACAAGCATACAGGCCTTGGTATGGCTACTATTAAGACTTTGTCATATCTAGCTTTAATTGATGAAATGACACAGAAATAGTTTGATGATGTTTGAAGAAGAAGAAGTATGATTTGAATGCTTCTGTGAATACCATCAAAATTTTGTAATGAATTGCTTAAGAGCAAGTCCCTTGATCACCAATTTTTATGAAACGAGTGAACAAAATGAACCTATCTAAATGAAAATGTAATGTAGATATAATTCTACAAATAGTGTCAATGCTTCATGCGTAAAACCATTTAAGGTGCAAGGAATTGATAGTTTCATTGAATTCCTCACCTTCAAGTGTACATAAGAGATACGCACCATTTCCATAGTCCTTTATGACTTGGTATGGGCCCAACCATTTGGGCCAGAATTTCCTCCCTTTACTGGTCTTCTTATCGATCCGACTGTCTAGTCTTAGGACTAGATCTCCTTCATATATTTCTTGCTCATAGACCTTTTTGTTATACTGCCGGCACATCCAGCCAACATAGACTCTATGCCATTGTTCAACATTTAACCTGGCCTCATATAAGATTTCTAGTTAGGAGAGGCATGCCTCTCTGTAAGCGTCCTCATCTAGAATCCCTTGTAGTGAGATGCAGAGACTGGGTATTTCAACCTCTAGTGGGAGAACTACTTCCGCTCCAAATACCAATGAGAAAGGATTTGCTCCTGTTGGTGTTTTTATTGAGGTTCGGTGGGCCCACAAGGCTAGATATAACTCTAAATGTCAATCTCATTTTTTTTATTTTACCGTTTTGAGTAGAATAGTTTTCAATGTCTTGTTTGTTGCTTCAGCTTGCCTGTTGGCTTGAGGGTAATACAGGGAGGCCGTATGATGGTTTATTTTAAATTTACTGCATAGCTCATGGACCTTGTCATTCTTAAAGGACATGCCATTATCTGAGATAATGATTTGTGTGACACCATACCTATAAATGATCTAGTTCAAAATGAACTTAGCGATCACGGCACCTGGTACACTGGTAAGAGGCATAGCCTCTACCCATTTGGTAAAATATTCGGTGGCCGTGATTATGAAGTTATGGCCATCTGTTGATGAGGGAGAGAATTTCCCTATAAAATCTAGGCCCCATGTAGAAAAGGGACATGGAGTCGTGATTGGTTGTAGAGCTTGTGCCGGCATGTGAATCTCATGGGAAAATTCTTGGCATTTATGGCATCTTCGTACAAACTCTACTACGTCGTGTTCGAGAGTGGGCCAAAAATAGCCCATTCAATGTATTTTGCAAGCGGTGGAATGACCACCAAAGTGGCCTCCACATATTCCACTGTGGGATTCATAGAGAACCTTCTTGGATTCTTCTGTGTCAACAAACTATTAGTGCAAATCAGCAGCATCCTCTGGATGTTCTATCAGATTTCTAGTTTGACATTTTAGCATCCAGTGTGATTGCACAACATTGAATATTTTCCCCAAGTGTGGGACTTGTGAAATGGAAAAGAATCTCTAGATTAGAGGCTGGTTCCTCAACTCCTCTTATCAGGTATATGCATGAAATTTGCAGAGGCTTACATTCCTAATTCCTACTCTAAATTCTAAGGGGAAAAAGATAGGGAATGCAAGAAAAATGAGACTAATGCTGATAAGGTGATGAACTAAGGGAGTAGTAGACACCTACTACTACAAAACATACACATTCCAAGAGGAACTATAGCACAAAACATGCACAGATTGCCAAAATGTGGTGCGAGGTTAGGAAAAACAATGATAAACATATGAAAGGATTGAGAAACCTTTTAATCACAGAGCATATATTACCATTCCAGGTCCAACACAGTGCATTACAATGACCAAGAGGTAGAAGAGGTGTTTTATTTACATGGAAAGGTAAAAATTTCAACAAATTTTTCCAAAAAGGAAGAAAAAGGGAAGTTACAGAGCTAAAAGAGTGTCTCCTTCAAAAATGAGCCCATTTTGGCTTTTACAATGCAAGAAATGAGCCTAGGAGAGAGAAAAATGGGAAAACGTGAGAGGATATCCAACCACAAACCAAAATACAATAAAAACACATTGGCATCCTTAAAGGTCTATTCCCTGACATTTTTCACCATGCTGGGAGAGAATGTGAACCATTCTTCATTAAAAATGGTGGTTGAAATGTCATTTCTGTTGATTTCCACGTGCCAGAGGCATTTTCAAATTTTATCTCTCTAAAATCCATCAAAATAAAAAATTGATCTTGTAATCATGTAGATAATTTCACCAGCTTTCTGTTGATATAAAGAATGCGAAAAAATGAGCTCTGAATCGAAATTTATGGTCATTTGAAAATTTAGGGTAAAATAGGGCCAAAACGGGTTGGTGGGCCGAAAATTTGAAATTTTCTCACTTTTTGCATTTGGGAAAATTTTCCCAAAAATATCCATGCCCCACCAATCCAGTGCCACATGGCATGATTGTATTGGTCACAGGCTCTTCCTGCTTCATTTTCCATCAATTTGGCCTTTGGAAAATTTTCCAAAAATTCTTCGCCGGCTGGGTGACCCAAGGACACATGGCACGATGTGATTTGCTGTGAGATTTTTCCTCTATCTGTTCCATCGCTTTTGACCATATTTTCTGACCTAGACACCTGGCGTCACCTTATAGGCCACTGGCTTTTGCTTTCAAAATTCTCTGTAGGCCTGCCTTCTCCATTTTGTCACCACGTGGACACGTGGCAAGATCTAATTGGTTGTGGCCTTTGGGAGTGGACTTTTATTTTGAAATTTTCCTACTTTTTGCTTGGAAAAAATCTCCCAATTTCTCCCTTGCTCCGCTGGTTGAAGACACGTGGTGGGTTTCCATTTGTTTCAGGCCATGGGGGTGAGAACTTTTCTTTGTGCTATCCTTTGGGAAAAATTTCCAAATTCTCCTCGGCAGTCGAAGCTCCGATGCCCCCTGAGACATGTGGCGTAATCCCATTGGCTCACGGGCCTGCGGGCCAAAATTTCTCCTTAGCGCCCTTGCCAAACACTTTACAAAATTTCCAATCTTTCCTCCACCCTCCACCACTTCTTTGGCCTAAGGACACGTGGTAGCATGTGATTGGATGCGGGCCTGGTGTCGAAAATTTTGTTTGTGTCAACCCTTGGGAAATTTTCCCAACTCCTCCCCGCCTGGACACGTGGCCTCATTCAATTCGTCTGCAGGCCTTCGGGGTGAAAAATTCCTTTTGAAATCTTACAAACCCTTGATAAAAATTCCAAGTTTACCTCCACCTCTGCCCTTCCAAGGACACGTGGCCTCACCTTATTGGCCTGGGCTTTTCCAGGGAAAATTTCGGACAAAAACCTCACCGAGCCATAACTTCAAAAATACATGGAGTTAGGAGGAAAACTTTATCTTTCTGGAAAGCTGAGAAAAATTTCTATCCAATGGTGCCATTTCCAGAAGGTTTTGAGTGATTGAAAGAAAAAAATTATGACTGAGGTACAAGAGAGGAAAGAATGAAGGGAGTTAGCCAAAAAATGAGCAAGGGGCTCATTTTGGATAACAATTTTGGCGACTCAGAGGGGTCATCTGCCTGCTGGATGAAGTTACCACTTTCTTGAAGCAATCCATTGGGCATGGGGTCACCTAATTCTCTACTTGGTACCCCAACTGATTAGAACACTACAAGGAGGAAGATGGAGGGTAGAACACCATCTGATTAGAGCAAGGCCTGTAAAACACATTTCCTGGAACAACAAGCTTGTGCCAAAGCACTTAGGGAAAGCAAAGCTAAACTACAACAAAACAATGTGCATAAGCACTTGGAGGAATGAAAACCTAAGCTAATATTTACAAGGTGGATAAGTTCTTTCAGTAGCAACACTTTAGATGGATTCCATTGACTGGAATCTGAAATTCTTCACCATCCAATGTGGACAATTAGAAGGCATTGCTATCCTTACACTTTGTGACCATGTATGGGCCACTCTAAATGGCATCAAATTTTGAATACCTCCCTAGTTTTTCTCTATCTGCATCCCATTTTAACACTAGATCTCCAACTTGGAAAGATCTATCCTTGGCCTTTCTATCAAAGGTCTTCTTGATCAAAGCATGATCCTTCTCCATTGCTTGGGATGCCTGATTTCTAATTTCTTAGAGCTCCATCAATTCTGCATTTCTAACTTCCATTGGTCCAAACTCCAACAACTCCAACTGTTTCATGAGTTCCAATGTTGGCAACTCAAGTGACATGGAAAAAATTACCTCTCTTCCATAAAAAAGCTTGAATAGAGAGTTACCTGTAGATCTCTTAGGAGTTATCCTATCAGCCCATAAGGCTGATTTCAACCTAGTATGCCAAGACCTTTGATTTTCACCAAGAGTCCTCCTAATGATCCTTAAAAATTTCTTGGTTGTAGATTTATCTTGGCCATTACCTTGAGGGTAATAATTTGATGAGGTGCTTAGGTAGATCCCATTCTTGACAGCCCATTCAGTTACCTTAGACCTAATGAATGCCAATGTATTATCTGATATTATTGTAGCAAGTATGCCAAATCTAGTTTCTATTCCCTCATAGAAGTCCAGGATGCTAGATTCATTTACTTCCTTGAGTGCTACTGCTTTAGTCCACTTGGTGAAGTAATTTGTTACTGTTAGAATCCATTTTTGTCCTTGGCTTGAATTTAGATTAATGACTCCAATGAAGTCCAAACCCCATTACATGAATGGTTGGTCAACTGAAATTGGATGCAATGGAAGGGTAGCTAGTCTCTCCTTACCCGTGAAGAATGCACAATTCTTTCTCCCCTTGATCCATGCATAACAATCACTGAAAATCTTGGGCCAATAATAGCCAGCCCTCATGATCTTTAGAGCTGTCACTCTCGGTGCAAAATGACCACCAGCTGATCTACCATAGAACTCTTCTAACACCCTGTGAGTTTGATTTGTACCAATGCATCTTAGCAGCACTCCATTCACATCCCTTTTGAACAAAACACCATCAACAAGGGCATATGGGACAACCTGCAATCTGAAGTGTCTTCTTTTGGTCTTATTCATCTCTGGAGGGCATAGACCTATGTTTAGGAAGTACATTATGTCTTGGGTCCAACAAGGAGTGAGGACACCATCATTTTCTTCTTGAGTGCTTCCTTGCTCATGGCTGTATTGCAACACCAAAATAACCTCCTCATTACATGTTTCCTTAGATTTATTCAAGACCAGCTGCTCACAAAATCATTTTCCTCTAACCAACTTGGTGACTTTGATCTCAATGTCATACTCCATGACATGAGTAATCCAACCTGCTCTTTTTTCATTCAGGTCTTTGTTGAGGAGGAAGTCCTTAACTCCCACATGAGAAACCAGCAATTGAACCTTGTTGTTTGAAACTAGATACTTGAATTTCTTCAAGCTCCTGATTACTGCAAGAATATGCTTCTCAATGAAAGAATACCTCACCTCATATTCCTCTAGGATTTGGTTGAAGAAAGTAATTGGCTGCTCATCATTGTCTTTGTTATGTTGTACCAAGATTATAGAAATAGTATCATCACCCCCAAATGCATAGAGGATGAAATCCTTGGAGAAATCCAGGTTAATGAGAGTTGGGGCTTATGAGATGGCTTCTTTGATTGCTCCAAAACTTTCTTTGCCTTTTGCTATCCATTTGAAAGCTATGATTTTATTTAACATCTTGGTGAAAGGCTTGACTAGGGCTGCAAATTTTGGGACAAACCTCCGAACAAAATTTATCTTCCCCAAGAAACTTTGAAGGACCTTCAAGTGGCTTGGCAATGGTAGTGCTCTTATGGCTTCAACTATTTCTAGATTAATTGCTAACCCTTGTTTGGAGACAATGTGACCAAGGAGCTTTCCCTCATGAACTAGAAAAATACACTTTTTGGAATTTAAGGATACCCCAAATCTTCTGCACCTCTGGAATACTTGTCTTAAATGAAAGAGATGGTCTGCTACATTTTTTGAAAAAACAATGATATCATCAAGATATATCAGCACCATGTTGTTAATCAAATCCTTGGACACCATGTCCATTTCCCTTTGGAAAGTAGCTCCAGTGTTGGATAGCCCAAATGGCATTTTCCTGTATGCATAAGTTCCCCATTTGGTTGTAAAGGTTGTCTTGAACTGATCCTCTTCTTTCACCATAATCTAATTGTACCATGAATAGCCATCAAGTAATGAAAACCTCTCAGAGCCGGAAACAACTTGCAAAATTTGCTCCATAGAGGGAAGTGGGTAATGATCCTTGAGAGATGCTCTATTCATATCTCTGAAGCCAGCACAAAATCTGATTTCTCCACTCTTCTTTCTAACTGGAACCATGTTGGCTACCCAACTAGAATGCTTGATAGGGAATATGATACTTGACTCTATCAAATTATTCAATTCTTTTCTCATGAGAGGCTCCATGTGTGGATTGACTGGCCTTTGTTTTTTCCTGATGGGTTTAGTACTTGGATCCAATTTAATGGTGTTTTGAGCTAACTTAAGGTTAAAACCTTTCAAATCTTCATAGCTCTAAGAAAACACATCAGGGAATTCTTGACAAAGTTATATGAACTCATACCTTTCTTTCTCAGTTGTCACTTTACCAACTTGGAGTGATTTTCCTTCTTCCACCAAGATGGACACTGAATCTTCTCCCTTGACTTGGATGTTTTCTTTCTCCTTCCTAAATTGATCATTAGGATTGAAAATGGACTCCAAAGTAATAAGTCCCTTTGGTAGTTTGCTAGTTCTCAGCTGTACCACTTGGTCACCATACTGCTGCTCCAAATTTTCCTTATTTTTAGCTAAGAATTCAGCCTCTTCTCGCAACAAATGGATGATTTGTTGATCACTTTAAAACACTTGCCAACTCACATTGTTGTCTGGCACTAAAGGCCTTACAATCACATGGATGCTTGGCTATACCTTATCTTTTTGGATGCTTTCAAAAACATCAAAGGCTGCTCCAACTACTGCAAGCCTGTCAGTAGTTCGGTTATCTTTTCTAGGAATGGAGTTGATGCCAAAGCCCTCAAAATATTCAATGAGGCCCCACACCCTATTTTTGTAGCACTTGAGCAGATCATTCTAGGTAGCATGCTGCCCCTTAACTTGGTTGATGATCAACTCACTGTCACCAAAGACTTGCAAGTTATTTATCCTTCTTTTGATTGACCAATGTAATCCTTGTATCAAAGCTTCATATTCAGTAGTGTTATTAGAACATGCAAACTGAAATCTAAAAGCTGAATAATACCTAACTCCTTTAGGTGAAACAATCATAGCTCCCTCTCCTGCACCTTGTCTACTTCTTGATCCATCAAAGAACAACTGCCATACCTCATTGTCATCCTTGTGGTCTGGTTTGGTGATGTTAAGATTAGGCTGATTTTCTTCATGCATGTAATAGACTCCTAGCTCAGATTCTTCTATTTCTTGATAAGGGTCAAAATCATGCACCTTGATTTCCCATTCATCAAGATTCAAATCTAGATTGCTTCCAACCTTGGTGTCAGCCTCATCAGTACTTGGATAATACTCTTGATCAAACGCGGAACAATTGGTATTGATTTGGCTTGGAGTGTGAGGCTCAATGTGAAAGTTTGCAATAGGCTCAGATCTGATTGTGGCTTTAGTTCCATATCTTTTTCTGAAGAACATGTGTGACCAATCAGAAAATAAGTAACCTCCAATCTTAGCCATGAAATCCCTTGACAAACATAGGGCAAAGAGTGGTGAAAGATCTATTATTGAGACATCTTGTAAAACAACAACGTTGGGGCATGCATGCGAAGTAAGACTAAAATTTTTAATCACTTCTACTATTGTTACTATTGTCCCATCCAATTTCACTGCCCCTTTGGATATGAATTCATATTGGAGCCCCAACTGATCAGCTATTTGCTTAGGCATTACTGAACTACTTGCCCCAAAATCAATCATGCAGTTGTGTACTAATTGGTTTCTAATGATCAATGAAATATAGAATGGAGGGGGATTCAACATTTTACCTTGCTGTCCTCCATGATTCCCTTCAGGATAAGTAGCATTTGTGAGTACCTTCTCTTGCATTTAAACCTGTTGATTTGAAGTTGACCAATCCTTCATGGCAGCTTGTAGCAAATCTCTTTGGCCTGGGATGGATAGTGATTCCCACATTGATATGTTTACATTTGTCTTCTTCATATAATCAATGATGTTGAAAGGAGATGAAGCATCTCTCTATTGTCCCTTGGCCTACACATTCATTACTTGCACATGGGAAGCAACAACTGGCATCTGAGTTGGCCTAGGATCCACTTTAGGTAGTCCTTGCATGTTTGGAACTGCATTTTGTTTGCCAATAATTTGTGGAGTGGTGGAAGGTTGTGAATTACTTGGAGCCAGTGGTTGTTCTTCACCCAAATTTCTCCTTTTTGACCTTGTGTTGGCTGCAACACTTTGGGAGATTGTTTGATTCATGCCATAAAAATATTCTGCCTACCAGTTTACAAGTGTGGTATCATTTGGAGCTGATTGTTGTTGGGATGTTTCTTGTTGTTGGTTATTTCCTTGACTCCCTTCACCCTCCACACCAATTGTTGTTACCATCAAGGCTTGATTTAGAGTACCATTGAAGCACATAGACTGGTTGTGAGGTTCATTTCATGGGAAACACCAATCATACTCTTGAGCCATGTTGTTTTGTACTGGCACTATTACTTTAGAGGCAGATGTAGCATTGGGATTATAGGGCTGAAATGGTCTATTGACAGGAGGTCTTTCTTGAATTTGATTTGCAGTTGGATTGGGTGGTATTTGAGGTTGGTTTGGCTACCTATTAGGGTGAGCTTGAGGCTGGAAAGAAGGTCTAAAGCCTTGGGCCTGCTGCCTCTTGAGTGTAACCAGCTCATTACCTAAGTTTTGCAATTGCTTCATGACTTCTTGAAGTTCATTTGAGGTAATAGAAGATGAAGTAGAAGCTTCAATTGGATTCTGATTTCTAGGAGTGGGAATAGGATCTAAAATAGGCACTTGACTAGTGCTTGGACTCTCCAAATTTGGATACAATGGCATTGGAGGCCTAGGAGCTAGCTTGCCAGCTTGAATCAAACAATTTTCTACTCTAATGGTAATGCTATAAGCAGCAGGGATAGTTGTGCCTCCCATGGATTGAATTAACATAGAAATATCAGAATTTAAAGATTTAAGGTAATATAGAAAAGCACCTTCTACTGTTGGCCTTACTACCATTGGAATTCTCTCCTAAGTCCTTTGAAACCTGAAGTTGAAGTCATTCAATTGCTCATTGGGAGCTCTCTTGATGGTTGTCAATTGTTCCAAAAGGGACAAGTTATCTTCCTTTTCTCCAAACTACTCATGGAGGGCTATACATAGCTGGTTCCAATTTTGGATAGAACCTGAGGCAAGAATCCTGAACCATTATAAAGTCTTCCCTTTGAATGAAGATGTCAACAGTTTGACAACAACTTGCATCTCATCAATCTCATGGATTACACAAATATTAGCAATATCTTTGACATGATCACTAGGAGTGGTCTGATTCTCTCTAGTAAAGTATGGAATGTTCTTCAGTGCTTCAACTAGAATTGGATTTTGTGCATTGAGAGAAAGTGGGCTGCTGCCAATGAAATTGACATATGGGTTGTGTTGTGCCATTCCGATTGGCCTTAGAAACCTCGTTGATTGGATGAAAGGTCTACTAGGTGGAGGAGTTGATAGAGTTCTGTTTGGTGGAGATGGAGACCTTTGAACTCTCCTCCCTCTTTTCCTTCTTCTTGGAGATAATTGCATATACTCAAAAAGCACCTCTTCTTCTCCAACTCTTGACCTTTTGGTGATTCTTCTCATGAGTTTTCAGGTCTGTACTGCTAAAACCAGCTGATTCTTCTTCTTTGGAGTCGCCAGATGTGCAATTTAGGGCTCTTTTAAGCAAGAAAATTACAAAAAATGCACATTAATTTTGTTGCAATGAAGATGAAGACCTCTAAGGTCCCACTGGGTGTGCCAAAATGGTTACTGAAAATCAGCAGCACCCTCTGGATGTTCTATCAGATTTCTAGTTTGACATTTTAGCATCCAGTGTGATTGCACAACATTGAATCTTTTCCCCAAGTGTGGGACTTGTGAAATGGAAAATAATCTCCAGATTAGAGGTTGGTTCCTCAACTCCTCTTATCAGGTATATGCATGAAATTTGCAGAGGCTAAAATTCCTAATTCCTACTCTAAATTCCAAGGGGACAGAGATAGGGAATGAAAGAAAAATGAGACTAATGCTGATAAGGTGATGCACCAAGGGAGTAGTAGACACCTACTACTGCAAAACATACACAGTACAGGAGGAAATACAACACAAAACATGCACAGATTGCCAAAATGTGGTGAGAGGTTAGGAAAAACAATGATAAACATATGAAAGGATTGAGAAACCTTTTAATCACAGAGCATATATTACCATTCCAGGTCCAACACAATGCATTACAATGACCAAGAGGTAGAAGAGGTGTTGTATTTGCATGGAAAGGTAAAAATTTCAACAAATTTTTCCAAAAAGGAAGAAAAAGGGAAGTTTTGGAGCTAAAAGAGTGTCTCCTTCTTAAAAAATGAGCCCATTATGGCTTTTACAATGCAAGAAACGAGCCCAGGAGAGAGAATCACAGGAGAACATGAGAGGAGCTCCAACCACCAACCAAAATACAATAAAACAACATGGGCATCCTTAAAGGTCCATTCTCTGACATTTTTCACCATGCTGGGAGAGAATGCAAACCATTCTTCATTAAAAATCGTGGTTGAAACGTCATTTCTATTGATTTCCACGTGCCAGAGGTGTTTTCAAATTTTATCTCTCCAAACTCCATCAAAATACAAAATTGATCTAGAAATCATGTATATAATTTCACCAGCTTTCTGTTTATATAAAGAACGTGAAAAAATGAGCTCTGGATCGAAAGTTATGGTCATTTGAAAATTTAGGGAAAAATAGTGCCAAAACGGGTTAGCGGGCTGAAAATTTGAAATTTTCCCACTTTTTGCATTTGGGAAAATTTTCCCAAAAATATATGTGCCCCACCAATCCAGTGCCATATGGCATGATTCTATTGGTTGCAGGCTCTTCCTGCTTCATTTTCCATCAGTTTGGCCTTTGGAAAATTTTCCAAAAATTCTCTGTCGGCTGGGTGACCCGAGGACACATGGTACGATGTGATTTGCTGCGGGATTTTTCCTCTATCTGTTCCATCACTTTTGACCATATTTTCTGACCTAGACACCTAGTGTCACCTTATAGGCCACTGGCTTTTGCTTTCAAAATTCTCTATGGGCCTGCCTTCTCCATTTTGTCACCACGTGGACACGTGGCAAGATCTAATTGGTTGCAACCTTTGGGAGTGGACTTTTATTTTGAAATTTTCCTACTTTTTGCTTGGAAAAAATCTCCCAATTTCTCCTGTGCTCCGCTGGTTGAAGACAAGTTGTGGGTTTCCATTTGTTTCGGGCCATAGGGGTGAGAAATTTTCTTTGCGCTATCCTTTGGGAAAAATTCCCAACTTCTCCCTGGCGGTCGAAGCTCCGACGCCCCCTAAGACACGTGGCGTAATCCCATTGGCTTGTGGGCCTGCACGCCAAAAATTTTCCTTAGCGCCCTTGCCAAAAAATTTGCAAAATTTCTAATCTTTCCTCTACCCTCCGCCACTTCTTTGGCCTAAGGACACGTGGCAGCATGTGATTGGATGTGGGCCTGGCGTCGAAAATTTTGTTTGTGTCAACCCTTGGGAAATTTTCCCAACTCCTCCCCACCTGGACACGTGGCCTCATTCAATTCGTAGGCGGGCCTTCGAGGTGAAAAATTCCTTCTGAAATATTACAAACCCTTGGTAAAAATTCCAAGTTTACCTCCACCTCCGCCCTTCCGAGGACACGTGGCCTCACCTTATTGGCCCGGGCTTTTCCAGGGAAAATTTCCCACAAAAACCCCACCGAGCCATAACTTCAAAAATACATGGAGTTAGGAGGAAAACTTTAGCTTTCTTGAAAGATGAGAAAAATATCTATCTAATGGTGCCATTTCCAGAAGGTTTTGAGTGACTGAAAGTAAAAAATTATGACTGAGGCACAAGAGAGGAAAGAATGAAGGGAGTTAGCCAAAAAATGAGCAAAGGGCTCATTTTGGATAACACACACCTTAGAAGCATTCCATCGAAAGCCTTACAATAGATCACTTGTTCTATAATAACATATCTAGCCATGATAATGCATAACCACCTTCTTTGTTTTGGTGTAGCACCCTCTGGATACATATGGTCGATGATAAAATTGATAATATCAGTATACCAAGGACATTCAGAGATGGGAGGTCTATTTTCAATATAATATATGCATTCATCAGGAAAATCTAGATCTACTAGATCACCTCTATCTAATGGGTTGTCAGCTAACCAATCTATAATGATTTGTCCCTTAACGGACTTTTGGTTTACAAAAGTTAATTCGAATTCACCCATTAAGGTTATAAAGCGTCCAACCTTTGTAGAAAAGGAACCTTGTGTGAGGAAGGTTTGTAAATGGTCTGTTTTTACAATGACCCTTGTTTCTTGATTTAGCATGTAATGTCTTAAGCATTTGGTTGCAAAGAATATGGCAAGGCATTCTCATTCTGCTTGCATATAACATGTTTCATAATCAAGCAATGTTCAGCGAATAAAATAGACTGCACATTCTCTTTTATCGTCATCTTCTTGAGCTAACATACAGGCTAGCAAGAAATCCGTAGCCCGTGAATATAAGATCAAAGGATGATCTAGTCTAGGTGGAATTAACATGGGAGGAGACAGTAAGAAGCAATTAACTACTTCGAAGGCCTCATGGCATTCCTTTGTCCAAATAATGCAGAAATCCTTTTTCAACAAATTGTTGATCGGATGAACAGAAAAACTTAAGTCCGGAATGAATCTCCGGATTACACCGAGCTTTTCAAGAAATGATCTAATGCCAGAGTCATCTGATGGTGGGATCATCTCAAGAACAACCTAGATTTTGGCTGGGTCTACATTGATCCCTCGTGATGATATAATGTAACCTAGGAGTTTTCCTCCTGTCACACCAAATACACATTTTTCTAGGTTTAGTGTGACTCCCTATTCGATCAAACGTGAAAGAATGATGTGGATCACTTCCAGGTGATCACAGTTCTTCTTGGCCTTGGTCAATAGGTCATATACATAGGATTCCATGATTTTATGAATAAGATCATGAAATATGTATGTCATTGCCCGCTGGTATGTAGTGCTAGCGTTCTTGAGACCGAATGGCATAACAGCGTAGAAATAAGTTCCCCAAGGAGTTATAAACGTGGTTTTGGCTTGGTCTTGTTCAGATATTCTGATTTGATTATATCCCGAGAACCCATCCATGAGAGACAAAAGCTCAAATCTAGTTGTTGTGTCAACAATGACATTAATGGATGGTAATGGGAAGTCATCCTTGGGACATGCCTTGTTAATGTCTCAAAAGTCTATGCAAATGCATATCTTCCCATTCTTTTTTAGAATGGGGATGATATTAGATACCCACTAAGAGTAATCGACTAATTTGATGAACCCTACCTGGAGAAGTTTCATTACTTCTTCCTTCACCATGAGAGCTACCTTGGGTTTCATTGGTCTTGATTTTTGTTTAATTAGCTTTGCATTTGATTTGGTGATGAGGTTATGTATTGCGATGTGTGGTGCAATTCCCATCATTTCTTTATAATTAAATGCAAAAGCCTTTTGATGTTATTTGAGGATTTGAGTGTGTATTTCTATTTCTTCTAGAGTTAATGAAGATCCTAGTTTCAATATCTTTGATTCTTCCTCCATTTCGATGTTAATATCAATCATTTCTTTGATTAAAGAAGTGTTACCTTCTTCAAACTCAAGTGGGACTAGAGGTAGTTCCAGATCTTCTCCATTCTCTACCGCATATATGTCGAGTTCCTTTTGTGGGGAAAGCTCTACCATGGGATTTCTAAAGTAAGAAGACAAATGTGGGACTAAGGACAAATCTACCATGTGATGGGTGAGATGTAACTCTACATAGGCATTTAGGTAATCAAGAGTGGCTCTATCACTATCAACGTGACCTAAGATAGTAGATTTATTCTTAGATATGTGTGTTATAAGAGGGTTTGTTGACGTTTTATTTACTAACTGTTCAGTACAAAGGGATACCATGAAACAGGTGTCTTCCAACTCACTGTTTGAAGTGAAATGTGAAGCTGAGGTTGCTATCAAATCTGTGAGAAGGTTTTCTTCTCACGGGATTGCTTCAATTGATATGAAGTTAAATCCTTTTCTCAAATCTAATACTGCTGTTTTGTAGAGCTATAAATGTTCAGCTCTAATCTCATACACCTCAGAGACTTGGTTTGCTACTAATTGAGAGTCTCCTAACACTCTGATGTCATTAACACCGAGCCTTTTAGCTATGATGAGGCTAAGGAGGAGGGCTTCGTACTCAACACCATTGTTTGTACATTCAAAATTCGATTTAAAGGTGAACGGTAGGATCTTTCCCTCGGGAGAAGTAAAGATCACACCTACCCCAGCCCCATAACGACATCTATCTCTATCAAAGTGGAGGGTCCAATGTTTATTTGGGAAGATGGATGTTGGGACATTCATTACATCTATTTATTTTGCTTCAATTACTTCTACCATGCAGAGTTCCTTTGCTGGAAGAGAACCAACTCCTAGGGTACATCCCATACCTGTAGAATCAAACAGTAGGAAAATTGGTAGATCTTGTTCTAGCAACTCAACAATTTTTGTAGTAGTCCCTAATGACACTGTTTCTACAATGTTAGCTTCATCCTTGAGGGTTGGGATGCTCTTGACTCGGTTCGTAATTTCTAGTTCTGTTGCAGGTATTAATTTTTCTTCTGGTTTTGAGTTGGTTCATTTGTTAAGTTGGTTTGTTGGGAGTTCAAACTCAGAGTGAATGCCTAGCCTTTTCTTCAGGTCTGCTAGGTGTATATCGAATGGTTTCAGATCACCTTTTTCTACGAATATCTTTCCTAAGTGCAAGAATCTTATTTCCTGAAATAATGTAGAAGGGATTGCCTTCATTCAGTGTATCCATGGTTGGCCAAGGATCATATTATAGTTAGTTTCTTGATTTATAATATAAAACTCAGTGAGGATTGTTTTTGGTCCTAAGGTGACTAGTATTATTATAGTTCCAATCGAAGTGGCTTCTAGGCTATCATAGCCTCTTAGTGTATTCCGAGTTGTGGAATAATTTGTCTCTCCATACCCTAGCTTTTGAAGGAAAGATAAGGGGACTATGTTAACTACTACCCCATCATCAACCATTATGCATTTAACATAATTGTTATAAACCCACACTTGTAAATGTAAGGCTGGATCACATCTACGTGTAATCTCAGCGTTTGTTGGCATTTTTCTTATGTCGAATATAAACTCAGTATCCCTATCCGGCTGCCCTGGAGGGTGGATATCAAATTCTATATGGTTTACCTATGTTTCGGGAGGAGGAGTGATGTTAATTAAATTACCTAAACCTAATGCTTCTAAAAGATCAGCCCTATGGGTGGGAGAGTTCTTTAGCAATTCCAAAAAGGAGATGTGGGAGAAGGTCTTTGTTAGGTCATTAATTAAATCATAGGCACCTACGGGTTTTACTAATGTTTGTTGAATGTTAATTGGCTCTAGTGGGTCACTTGGATTTGGCTAAGAGGAATACTCTCATTTCCTTGTTATGGCTTCCATGTGTAGCTCAGTATCTAACTCCACTAAACCGACTATCTTGGTTCATGGCTGATTTCCTAATTGCGGTGCGACAGGTGGATTTAGTGAAGTCGAGGCTTCATGATCATTATTTCCTATCATTACACCCTCGTTTTTCCCATTTAGATTTAATTGGTTGTTATTATGATTTGGGACTGGATAATTGAAGATCTTGAGGGGCGTGTTTTGAGGGGAGACTGCCCCTATGAAAGTACTTGGCGCAGGTGACGCAGGGTCAGCTAAGAACATATCTATGAAAAGTTGTCTTTGTTCCTCTGGAAAACATTGCATGAATTTATTGTAGTCACGGAAAGTCCTAGTGTCATGGCCTTGAATTTTGTGGAAACCACAATATGAGTTGGGATTGTAATTCCTAGGTTGTTGGTTTGGCATGTGTTGTGGTCCAAAACTGTTATTAAATTGTTGACTATTAGGATTAAAGTTTTGCATTTTTTGCCTTTGGTTTTGATATCCAGTTGAGTTTTGACTTGGACCCTGTGTCTGGATCTGACGTTGTTGTTGTTGATTAAAATCCACCACGTTGATTATTGGGGAAAATTGTTGTTTCGTTGATTGTTAACTGGTGGTGGAGAATTTACAACATTTTCCTTTTTTGCTTGGTCAGTTACTCCATTTGTTGTGACCCCGCGGTTTTTGGTAGCAGGATAAGTCGTAGTATTTTTGTTGGGGATGATTAACCTCCCATTTGTTCCATATGCCTTGCGACCACTATCTATTACAGCTTGATCTATTCAGAGAGCACTCTAGAGCACCTCATCATAAGTTCTTAGCGGGAACTTCTAGACTTCTTCCTTTATTTCTTTGCTGAGAGAATGAAGGAATAAATTACATAGTTCCATATGATCCATGTTTGGAGTGCTTGCTGAAGAATAGAGGACTGTACAACATCTTTGGATGAAATGAGCAATAGATTCATTGTGTTCTTGTTTGATATGCAAGAATTCCCTGATTCTTGTTCTCAATAATTTGTTCATGTCAAAAGTCTTGATGAATTCTGAATCAAGTTATTTAAATGAATGTATTAAGGCTTCAGGTATTCTGTAATACCAATCGAGGGTGATACCTTCTAAATTTTTGGGGAATATTTTAGCAACAACTCCATCCCATGGGAGTAGTTCTCGAATGGTTGTGGCATAGGCCTTAATATGCACATTCGGATCTCCCTCCCCTTTGTACTTTGGAAAATTGGGAAGAGGTCTTGGAAGCATGATGCTTCATATAGTGAAGTCTAAGGGCTCTTTCAAATATTCTGAATAAGTCCCTATCTCATAGGTTTCGACCATCGATGGTGCCTGTTGAGGGGGTGGAGGTGGAATGGGTTGTTGATATGGCATAGCATATGCATTTGCAGGGACATAAGGAAATCCCTATGGTTGAGAGAATATGCTAGGATAAGAGAACATATCTCCCTGTGGTGATTTGGAATACATGTTTAAGTATGGAAGAGCATTGCTTACAAATGGATTGTTTTGTACTAAACTAGGAGGTATCATATTTTCCACTGGAGCAGTGTTAGAGAACGCAGTTCTAGTTGGAATTTTTTGTGAATACTGAGGAGGCATGCCCAACTTTCCTATTCCTATGAGGAGGTCTACTTGGCTAGGATGATGTGGAGGATTGGAATTTCTTTCCTGTATGAATTGTAAATTTTGACTTGCTTGAGAAAGTTCCAACCCTCTAACTTTCTCAACGAAGGCTGAGATGACCTTGTTTGGTGAAGATATGGTATTTTTCCTTAGTGGTGTTTGTTGAGTTTGTATAGGCATATGGTACCCAGCTATGAATTGATTGGTGCCCTACTAAGTTTCAGCGAGGGCATTTCCTACAGGTGGAGGAATGGGGGTATTTTCTTGGAACGAGACCTCGGGTTGTGTTTGCAAACCTCCTATAGGTGCGTATATACTTTGAGAGCATTGCTCACTCCTGGCATAATGTGCTAAATGTTCATCATCTAAAAATAGATATGGATCTGATTGTCTACTGATTTGTGGTCTAAGAAACACCTGAGGAGATGAACCAGATTCCCTAGTCAGCATCATGTTATTCACGTCTGAAGGCTCTGGTTGTTGTGTTTGAGTGAGCTGATCCAACTCCTCTATTTGGAAATAAGAACTATACCTAGTCATTTGAGGTGGAGTTTGTGTTGAAAGTTGGTTAATTAAATAGTTGTCACCCCATGCTGAAAGTGAGGGTGATGGTTATCTATTTAGTTGATCATAGTATGCTTCAAGACCTAGGAGAGGTCTACCATATGCATTGAATCCTGACATATTTGGGGGGTATATGAATACCCGCAGAATAATGGGAAGAAGTGAAGATGGATGAAATAAAATGAAACACTAAAAGGGAAAAGGTGAAAATGAAGCAACTGTTCCTTTCACATCGGGTTCACCAATTTTGTTGGAAAGCTGATGTGAAAGGCTAATGAGGTAGATAGGGTGAAATGGTTGTGTGTTTCACGTTGGGTTCACCAATTTTGTACGATGGAAAAAGTGACAAGTGAGCATGGAAATCTACAATTAACTCTTCCTCACACCTGACCTCCCGAGGTCATGCCGAGACAGCCGGTGGGGATGGAATATACGTGGGGCATAGACAAACTAGTTAGGAAATATTATGTCTTCGGTGTGCACTAATGGAATCTATGAATCTAAAGAAAATAAGGACCTCCTAACCTAAACTAGAGTGATAGATCATTCGGTGAGGATGACCACTCAAAGGCTCTAATCAATATCGATCTCTAGGATGATCCGATCTATAGGTTGTGGAATACTAGAAAGTGACCTGTGGGTGCTTCGTAGATATCCCCCAACAGGGTCATAAAGAAATGGATGATGGATATATGGTGGATTCTATGGGTGATTCTATGGTCTGGTACAGAAATCCTTAGCTTGATTAGCTGTTACGTCTAGTGAGGATAGTTGTGTGATAATGATTGGTGGAAGTGGAGAGGATCTAAATACTAATGTGCGTAAACTAGCATCAACATCTGATTGACATGTGGGCCCGTTGGGTTGTGGGACATGTGGATCAAAACCATAGGTTTGTGGTTGTTGTGGGCCTCCTATGGTCATGTGCAGAATCAATCCCTAATCCCTAATATCCAGTAGGCGTATGCCTTTTCAACCTCTATGTTTAGAACTAAAAGTTACGCAATCTTCTCAGAGTACCTTACATGCGTTCTGGAAACTTAAATTCTTAAGCTAGTGTCTATGTCAATGAGAATGTCTCATGCGCCTGGCTATGGGACCAAAGGATCACAACTAAATGTTTTCTCTTTTTTAAGCCCTTCTACAGTCATGCAGATGTTTATTTAGAGCAATTTGTGGTTTGGCTGGTCTGACCAAAACTTATGCGTTTGATCATCTTCTATGTTTAATCCTCTTAACTGTGAGCTGATTTCTTGTAGGTCTGTTGTTCGGAAGACCTGAATTCTGAAATTTTGGTCTATGTCATTTATTGCTGTAACAAGATTGGGTTGAGGCACGATTGTCTCAAATATGTATTCTCTAGGCTCCCTAGGTCCCGTGATTGTCATACAAAAGAAAAAGTATAAATCTAACTAAAGAAAAGTAAACTAATTATGTAAAGTATATCTAGAGCATATATAAATTCTCTATTTTTGTATTTTTGATAGAATATTTAATAGAATTAAGATAACAACTATTTAATATATCTAGAAAACGACAACTAACCTAATAACAAAATTAAAAACAAACCAGGTAGCCGAGTATAACTACTTGTCTGTGTAGTTGTGAGTCTATTCTAAATAACTAAATAACTAATCTAATCTATTTGAAAGACCCCCGATCTTACCTCAGAAGTGAGGAATGAATCAGAGTTTCTCAGAAACTATCAATCCCCACAGCTTCCCCGGTAATATCGAAAGTGATATTAACTGAAATGAAACGATTCACTACTCTATTTGATATGTTTTAACTAGAAATTTGATAGCTTGAACCCAGATTTTGTAGAACAGTGGTAAATCCAATTGTGTGTGGCTTTTTCCCCTCAGTGTGGTCTCCTCGTTTCTTCGTGCTCGCGTGAATCTAGAAAAGTGTGTAATGCTAGCATCAACAGAATTAGGTATTGGAATAATGGTAGCTTTGGATGTAAACTGAATACAATGCGAGTAGGAGAGGGATAGTGCAAGATAACAGAGCTTGGCTTATGCAATTCCTAGTGGGATTTATTGTGAGTCATCCAACACAAAACATCTAGAACCTGAAACTATCCTTCTTAACGAATAAAACCTGTAACTCTAATGGCTTCAGACTAAAAATGAAACTATCCTACCTTCATTGATTATATGAAATAGTAATGACACTATAACAAGAAGATCATATGGCTTCTAAATAGTAAAATAAGACTAACTATGCATGTAACAAATGAAAACTATTGAATTCCTAAGCAATAACTGAAAGACTAAGCTATTGAAATGAGAGGATGAGAGGTAGTTTTTGAGGGGCCATTTTCTTGTAATCAAACCAGCTATTTTATAGAATTCCCATTCACCTAAAGGTAACTCCAACTAGGACTCTTTTACCATTAAACAATGGAGAAACACTATTACAGGGAACCAAAATCATAAATACTAGCCAAAGTAGGTGAGAAAGCTAGTAAAATTTTAAAATTTATGCGAGTCACGTTCAAAGAAACATGTTGGAAAATGTGTGAAGGACCGTACCTGGGCGGCGGTCACGAGATCGCCTCCCAGGCAGGGCGGCGATTTCATTATTGAAGACTGAAATACAAAGGAAAAGAGGGGGACAGAGTAAAACAGAGCATGCGGAGGCTAAGCGGGGCATGCGGGATGTTAACGTACAATTTGAGAGTTTTTCTAGATCCTGAACACCTTGTGAGGATACCTATATCATCATTGGGGCATGTGTAATATCGTTCTGGTGGTACTGTACCCTATAATTTTGGGTACATACAGGAACCCTCAACCTATTTATATTTTTCTTACATCTTTTGGGTCCTTTTTAGTTGTTTGGTCATCTTATCTTCTTACTAGTCAGCCTTTTTGGGTTAATTAAAGCCAGGGAATCATATAAATATAAAGTTATGTGATCATAATAATGTACCAAGCACTAAGCATTAGTTATCACCACCTAAGGTTGAATCCAAAGACATTTACAAGAACATTCAAGCATTCATCTAGCATCCAAAAAAGGGTAAGGGACTACATTTTTCTTCATACACTTCATAGGAGGGGAAGTTCATTATTTCATGCACACATCTATCTATATTTTCTACATCTAGGTGCTTTCTCACTATTTAAGTGTGACACACACAAGAGCTACCTATGGCATGAATCATGATTTCAACATACACACACAAAAATACATTGGGTATGAGGTGCAGTATAACACTCAGTCATAAGTTCACTTTATTATCAGTCGAGGAAAGTATGACCCCTCATTTTGCATATTCCATTTTAGGATTTGATATGGTTTGAGGTTTTTTCAAGAGCTTCTTTCTTATTTCAGGTTTTAGGTGAATAACAGTGAAGTACATTGACACATAGGTGATTAAATGTGAGCACTACGGAATATCTTGCGACCATATAAATCTAGTTTTCTGAGGTTTAGAGAAGTCTCGGGCACCCATAATAGGTATCTAGTTCCCCAAGCACCCCAGTTCAAGAAGATCATGCGGTCACACAATTTTGTGATCATCGATGTGACACTTACCTACTCCTATTCATCAGTTTTTCAGCTTGACACAGTCTAGATTTTATTTCTAAGTTATTTTATATTTTCATTTGCAACTAAGGTTACAAATTTAAATTTCTTATTTTTTTGGGTCAATTTCATAATTTATTGTATATTCATTAGTGTTGCTACATAATTAGTATTAGGAATTTATTTAATCAATATTTTTTAATCATTTAGTCTAATTATTAAATTAAAATAATTACATTCACTTAATTTCCCTCACACACAACCAAACCACATTAAATACAAAATTTCATCAAAACACTCCTACCCAAGTTGACCTTCTTGGATTTAATCACCAAGAAGATAAACCATTTGGTGTTTAGGTCAAGTATAAAAATGCTAGTGGGTGTTATATTGGCTAAGAACCTGACACCCTTATCATTGTGGGACTGTGAAGTGAGGGGGAAGATTTGGGCTTCACGTAATTTTGGGTATATTGAGGACTCCAACATTTAAAACTACCTAAAAACAACCATATATTACCATTTCCTAGGACCCCATAAGCCATTTTTCACATTTCACCTTTTTTTAATCTAATCAAGATAACAAAGGATTTGTTTGCATGAATTTCTTGATTTTTATAATAAACTCTATGGCTCTAGTTTTCATTCCATTGATTATTTTCTTTCATGGTCTTAACACAAAAACAATCTCATAAACAAAACCTTGAAAATATGGCTGAGAATTTACAACAATCCATGGAAAGCATCTAGGATCATCTCGACGATATCCCTCATATCATAAGTATTGATCACCCTCACCAAATGATCAAGAGCCCCCATATTCTCTCAGCAATTAATTTGCCTCATCTAAAATACCCAATCCATTTATCCATCCTTTATTTGACAGTGGGGATCTAATCTTTACTGAGATTTAGGATTCAAACCTCGTTACTATTAACACTTATCTAGCTACCCAGGGTGTTATTCTCATACATTCTACACCTAAACCATGACCCCATGTCTCCAACAACACATATGACTTCTCTTGACTTATTGATCCTAACCATGATCTGGTCATCCAACAAGTGCATCCTTATCCCTTTGTCAGTTAATAAGAAAAAATATAATCTCATGTATTTAACTCCTATCATCACCTTTAACCTCAATGTCATCTCCTCACATGAT
This sequence comes from Taxus chinensis, assembly GCA_019776745.2. Taxonomy (NCBI): domain Eukaryota; kingdom Viridiplantae; phylum Streptophyta; class Pinopsida; order Cupressales; family Taxaceae; genus Taxus; species Taxus chinensis. The sequence continues at coordinate 471,998,553 of CM034148.1, read as the reverse complement.
ATTACTATTCAATAACCATCATCTTTACCAAACCCCTCATCTAGCTCCACTTCATCCCAAAACAACACCAACACATCTTCATCCACAAAAAGGTGTTTAATTTCCTCCATCATCCAAGCCCCTCCTATAAGTTCAACATCTATTTCATTAAACATATCTCAACCTATCTCTTCTTAAAAACCTACATCATCTATCCAAAATGTATTTATGTCTATCCCAACAGCAACACTTCTCATTAACACAAGTTTTATCTCTATTGTCCATCCCTCCTTGCAAAAATAATCAACCTCCCCTATCTTCTCTCAGTATGTACCTCAAAAATCTCCACCTCTTATCCACTCCTTTATTCCCTTTCAACACATACCTCAACAATCACAATATTTTATTCACACATCCATCCCCTTTCAACACATACCTCAAAAATCACAACCTCTCTTGAAAATATCCATGCCCACTCAATATCAATATATTCAATCTTCACAACAAATATAATCATAACCTATGTATAATATCCACATGAAAATACCTCTCTAACATAACAATCCTTCACAATATCAACCATACCAATAGTCCAATATATCTCCATACAATGAACCTAGTTCTTCCACATTCAATTCCCAATAACAACCATCACAAAATGAATCTTTACAAGAATTAATGAACACGATATCTAGTATTAAATATTTTTCTATGGGTATTAAAAACACATTATCCTATGTTAAAATCTATAATGAACCCATCCACCCGTAAGTATCATACAAATCATATTGTCCACATTGGGAAATTCCTAAGTTCCTCATATTCTACAGCAAAGAAGAACCTCAACAACACATCTAGGCATCCTGACATGCTTATGACCTCATAGCACATGACCATGACCTTATGTTAAGGATATTCCCTATGTCCTTAATTGGCCCTTCTTTAGATTGGTATAATAACATTTCTCAATATTCACTTTTCTCATTTGCTAAACTTGAGAAACTATTTCTAGATTACTTCTCAATCAACATTGCATGTAAAATCTCTATCAATGACCTATATGCCATCAATCAATTTGAAGACTATTACAGATTTCATCACCCACTAGAGGGGAGTTATTAATCAATTATCATTTTCCCTCCAACAGACCAAGTTAATCAAGCTATTTTCCCACTCTTGTGTCAAACACATATCTCCCACATTACAAATCCAATCCTTCCAAACGTTTGTCAAATCCTTCACTATGGCTCACAAACTCAAGCTCTATGCTAGGACAGTAGGGTTAATCTTAGATCAAAGAATCCTAATACCTACTATTCATTCAAACCATATTCTAACCATGACAAATCTAAAACATCAACCAATGTAGTGGTTTTAAATACTACTCCAAAGGAACATTCGACCTCCAAACACACCTTTCCTCAGCGCAACTACACCCCTATTGGTGAATCTTATAACACAATATTTGACAAACTCTTGGCTACTAATATGATCACTTTTCCTCTCATTCATCCAATAAAAACATATATCTCAAAGCCCTCTTGGTTGTGAGATAATGATTACTGTAAATAACATAGGGTTAAAAACCATGACATTGAAATGTTTTGTTCATTCTAAAATATCCTTCAAGATATTCTTAACAAATGTGAATTGCATCCAAATAACCTAAATGCACCTCCAAAAAAAATATAGACATTTTCAAAAAACCATTTCCAAATCACTCCCCATCCACTAGTCAACCAAATTCCAATCTCATATATTCCCATCACACTATCAATACAGTAAAATATCAATCATCTGTAACATCTAAGACTCCCATCATATAATCCCCATCTGAATCATCCATCAATAGCTCTGTCACATAAAAAATAAATAAATCACAAATCAAATCAAGTATGTCCCATGATCCTAATATTTTAAATACCATACTTTCATCCACCTCTATTTTATCCTCTTCAAACCCATATACAAACTCTTTATAAGCCTCACAAAAGAAACCCATCTTAAAATTTGTGAAAATATCTTACGATGACCATATCACTCCGCATTATAAATGTAACCTTCAAAAATAAGTCACATGACTATACACACCCTCATATAAAAAATCAACAATCATATCACATGATCATCTAGTTTCCTCATAGAAATAATTAAACCATTCACTTCCATTTTGGGACCACACCCCTTGTCAAATTTATCAATCACAATTATAGAATCTAACATCATCCCTCAACAATCATCCAAATAAATTACATAAAAATTGACCCCTCCAACACCTATACCATCAAAATAATCATCACTTCTCTCAACCTACGCCTTGAAAGGACATTATGCACTAGTTCTCGAAAGGATTCTTCAACAACCCATCATAACATTACCTCCTCTTAAGTTATCTGAATCTCAAGGGTGGAAACCTTCCTGGTATATCTTCGAAGCTTTTTTCAATTATCATTGCACACTAAGACATTATAAAAAGGATTTCAAATCCCTTCATGCTCTTATTAAGATCCTTTCTAATAAGGTCCTTCTCCCTCAAGATCTAAAAACATAACAAATGTCCCACAAGACTTCTACGACCACTACCAATAAAACATCATTGACATTCATGACCACCAAAAGTGGGACTTCTTCTAAGAAATTCCCTCCTCATCAAATTGATGTAGTACGTATCACCACTAGATCATGTACTCAAGATAAAGAAAGTCCAAAGTCTCTATCTCACTCGCTACCAATTCATCTAGTCTAAAACCTCCTGTTAAGGATAAAATATTCATCCTTGTCACTCCTCATACACAAGAAACTACCTCTATACAAAATATTATTATCAAATAACTTCACCAAACACCAGTAAATAATTTCCCTTTATGAGTTAGTGTAAACCTCACCTCAACATCAGCAGGACATGATTGAAATACTCCAATCTATATCAGTTCCCTTAGATGATCCATAACCTTTCAAAAACTTATTAGGAACACTCAAAACATCCACTTCCATCTCCTTTGACAGCTTATAAATACCATCATTACAACCAGAGGATCATGACCTCCCACTCTTTATCACCACCCAAATCAATGACACCCTAATAAAAAGGGTCATGATTGACAACATTTCCAATATTAACATCATATCATCACACACCTTTGATAAAATTAAATTACCCAACACTGTTGTTTACCAGACACAAGTAGTGCTCTAATATTTTAATGACACCATCGCTCCTACATTAGGGATATCTATCTTTCCCATCAAAGTTGGCACTAAAACACTACCTAAACTCTTCTATCTAGTAGAAGGAGATTTATAATATAATATTTTATCATGCCAACCCTAGATATGCATTATGCATTATATCCCATCTATACTCTAGTGATGTATCAAATATGAACATGAAGGAAAGGCTTTCACAGTCCCCGTAGATCCTAGTCCTTTCAAAGCATGTCAAATGACATATCATCCAAATGATGTACTCATTCCCAAATAAAACTCAATATCCTCTAATAAACCCTCCACCATATCATTTATTCCATCATCAAAATTACCAGATGATAATTACTTTGACAACGCTATGTAATTCCTTTCACTAGGAGAGTATCTCCTCCTTATAATTAATTCACTTCCTATACCAAAGATGTATGTAAGGCCTTCTAAACATCCCATGTATGAACCTAATGTTGGACATGTCATCTCCTACGACCCAACACATCTCAAAACAAATATATTCTAAGGAGGTATGGACTGCCCTTCTATACATCCTATTAATCAATTTCATGCCAAACCATTCATATCAAACCTTTAATTACTCTATAATTGAATTTTCACACAAATGTATCTCCATTGTTGTGCTTGGAAAGGATTCAAACTTGGATGTTATGAACAAGGAATTCAAAACCTGATCCTTGACTATTCTTGCAAACCGTGTGAAAAATATTGGTTAGGTTTTGAAAATCCATCCTCTAAGTCTTTAACCAGTGTCATCTTGAAACCCCTCATAGAAATAGAACCATATCCCTCATCCACACATGAGGAATCCATGGATAAATATGACAATATTTACATCCCATCTAATTTTTTTATTCATTACTATTACATTATGACCATTGACTTATAAAACTAATCATGAAATTGAAACCCTTCCTCTCATCTAGCTTGAAATGATAGAAGAAGATTCATCCACCATTAACATCCTTCAATGCCAAGATAACCAAGCCATCCTCTCACACATGGGATCAAAGGACCATTATCTTCAAAAAACCTTACCACCTGACACATCAACAATTCTCAACAAATCCACTATCTATTTTTTTATAAGAACTTCACAATAACCTCACATAGTTAAGGTTGGTCAATATTTGGATTTGTAAGAATTAAATGACTTTACCAATTTCATATCCAAACATAGTCAATACTTTGCATGGTCGTATAGCAATTTTCCAGGCATCGAGTCATCCACAATATTGTCACCTATCCTAATGCTAAACATGTTAAACAAAAACTACTCAGGATGCACCCTCACATAACTATTCTCATCAAATAGGATTTACAATTTCTTCTTTCCTCTTTTTTCATTATTCCCATTGACTAATTGTATTGGGGTTCTAATATTGTACCCATAACCAACGCCTCAGGAAATTTAAGCATCTTTACTAACTTTTGAGATATTAATCTTTCTTTTCCTAAAGATGACTTTCCCCTTCCAAACATTTATCATCTCGTCAATCCAACTACCAGACATGAAATGCTCTTATTTATGGATGGATTCTCTAGTTATAAAAAAATACTCATTGCCACCAATTACCAACATAAAAAATCCTTCACCCCTCCTTAGGTTCCTTTCTGTTATTGCGCAATGCTCTTCAAACTCAAAAATATTGGTGGCACTTATCAACATACTATAACATACATATTTCATGATCTTATCCATAATACCATAAAAGACTATGTTGATTATCTTTTAGGAAAATAAAAAAATGTAAGGATTATCTCATCATCCTTGACACAATATTTTCCCATATTATTCAATACTTTCTATTATCTAAACAACTCTCCTAGATTATTTGGATAACTAATATTTTATCCTAGCTTTGATGTTTCACATTCCAAGTTACATGCACTCCAGCAATTTATTGGCTCCTTGACACATTTGTACTTCTTCCACACATCCTTGCACGCCCTTCCTGATTCTCCCCTTTACATCCCCATTCCTTTTCTTCATCTTGCACTTGCTTTTCACGCTTCCCCTTCCCTTTACATTTTTCTATCTTTTTCCATTTTCCCTTCGTATCTTCCTTCTGCACACCATCCTTCATTCCCAGTTTGTCATGCAGTTCTTTCTTTCCTCACATACATTACACCTCATTTTTTCACGTCCTTCTTAGTTTAATGCTCTCACCCTGCTCACATAATTTTCTCCTTCTAGTATGATTCCCTTTCTTCTGTGGACACTACCTTCACACGCCTACCTTCTGCAGTCTTTCACCTCTTCCTTTCACACCTTACGCTTTCTTCCGTGTCTATCACTGTGACACATCATCGACTGTCAAACTTGAGTGTGTAACACACAACCTATCAAAGTGCACCAAAAAGGTGCCAAATCATGAAAATGAAGTAATGTGTGACATATGGCAGAAACGAAAAAGCATATGAACAGTCATTTGATTCCTTCATTCAATCAGCGTGCTCCACATGTATTACGTGTTCAATTTGCACTATGAATATTCTAACAGCCGTAACTTCTGCTATAATTCTCATATTCAAATTCCCATGGGCTCATTTGAAAGCTACTGATGTGGGCTATATGTTGGAATTTTTAAAATCAGATTTTGGTGGGATTTGGTAGGTGAAAAATAGGGAAACATCTTTCTGGTCATCAATGCACACATCTAATCAACCCAACCACCAAATTTCATCAGATCTTGCCTTCTTCCTATTTCCACATGTCAAACAAACATGATGAAACACATCATACATCCTTACAGGAATATTTACAGGGATTTATCACTTATTTTTGGTGGTTGAAGATTTGAAATGAAGTTTCCCTCCTTTTCTCCATCTCTTCTCTCCTTCTTCTTCTATAAATGTAAGAGAATTTCTCATTGAAACAGATCATCTTTGTTGTAATGTCACCATTTCAAAATGATGGACACATTCCCATGATTTTCAAACCTTTGAATTGTTCTTTACAATGTATTCTCTCCTCCTGTCATGAATGTAACAAACTGTGCATTCCTCAAGCAATAAAATCAGGTTTTGTGGAACTTATGTCTTCCCTTGTCTCATTTTCATTGTATCTTGCCTCTATGTTTGCATTTTCTGGCATGTTGTGCATATCGACTACTTGCGGTCCTTGTGTTCATGTGTTGTCATGCATAGAAGGTTGTTTGGGTGGTTCTTATCTGTAGCACATGCGCATCCACCCTATCTCCCAAGATCGCTTCCTTTCCTGCCCCTCATGGAGAGTAATCAAACCTTTCTCTAGTGCTATCACTACCCCTTTATCTTATGATTTCCCTTTCTACATATCCTTCTATCCTTGCCATAGATATTGGATAACACTGTCATACATACATCCTTAACACATTGATCACACCTTGAAGATTAATACTAACTTCAACTTGTTTAAGACACACTTTTTAGACATATAGTATGTCCTTTTACAACTTCTCAGTCATGAAAATCTCCATGCTAGCTAAGAGACTATAATTTTTCTCTTCTTAGTATTCATAATAAATTAACCTCCATTAATATTTCATGAAGTATGATCACTTATAGAAATTCCATAAGCATGTCTCAAATCATGATCACCAATCACAGACTATGTCAACCCTGTAACATCCCATTTTTGTGTTATGTGACAAATAATTCTTAGTAAAACAATCATACATGCTCCCTTTGACACCTTCTAGCTCTTTTATCAAGTCTTAAGTATTTAGTTTAGGTAAAACCATCTTATCACTATATATCATTGTCAAAGACACACTTTTAAAATCAAATACCCATGTATAGACTACTGAGATCTTGTTTTAATGCACATGACCACTCAAGAACATAAGATATCACCTTCACATATCCAAAAACATACTCAAATCTACATCTTAGGGATATTGAGTACATTTTCTCTCCTTAAACATGTTATTTACTAGTTGAAGCATCATTAAACCTTCATGCACAGTTATATAATTGACCTTAAAACATTGTAGCATCTCTTTGAATGAATATGCTTTACCTTTGCAAAAGCCTTTTCTCTTAAGCTTGCACCTTCTAATCTCATCTTCTCTTAAAAGTACTCAAGTTATCTCCATGATCGGTAAGCATACTTGATGAAACATAAACATGAGTCAAATTCCAAAGAAACACCGTTTCCATGTTCAGACTTGTAGTCAACATTGTCATCATGGGGAACACACTTTTTCTCTTTTTGGCATGAAATGACCTTGCAAAAATTTCTCATCATCCTTCGCACTTTCTTGAAATCAAACCTTTAGTGCCTCAACCTTCCTTCAACACTTATGAAGATCCATCCAACATCTTGTCTCATGAAAAACTTGTACTATGATTTTGTCCCATACAAACCTCATGGTTAAGATCCCACAGTTAGAACTTGAGACTTGTTGAAATTAGTCAAGAATACACAACTGTACAGAACTTTAATAGCTTATTTACCTTCAACACATGACATAGAACATAATTTAACTTGAATATATGATCTCACTTGCTAAACTATCATTATTAAAGGGTGATACATCACAAATCATACTCATATATCTAGCTGACATGACTGTGCACATCACAAATCCTTCTTCACGTGAAAACCTAGGGAAATAGATCAACATCATCTAGCACTACAAAATTTTATTTTCGATATCAAATAACACATCTAAAATACTTATAATAAGTTCATTTTTTGATACCTAATGACAAACAATATTCCATATTCCCTTGATACAAACTAACTAAGAGAAAATATTTTACACGTTACTTCATTCTTTTGCATGACACAAAAACTTGACTTCATAACATGATAGAATTCCCTTAATACTAAAACATGATCATTACCCATGATGGACCTTTAAAATACTAACAAAAAACTTCATGAATATCCCTAGATCTTGAATTACATGGAATAAATATATGTATACTATAACTATACCTTACTAGATCAACCAAAACCTAATAGATATCAACTATGATAACACAATCTTGAAAGCATGACCTATACTATAGCAAAGATCATTTTTATTGTAACCATGCAATTTTCACTACTTGAACAACCTAAAAGACTAAAAAACACACTTTGACACTTTAACTACATACCATAATATCTTGGAGGAGTCAAAATTCAACCTAGTCAACTTACCCTTATTTTAATGCTTCATATGGATGAATATGTCTCTACGAAGCCTAATAAAGACATAATACTTCATGATAAATCTAGAAGAGTTACCTAAAGAAGTCCCAAGCACTATTAGATACCTAAAACTCACCTTTTTTGTCTTTTTTCTAACCTATCCCTAGGTAACTCCTTGATTAGCATTCATCTTTGTTCTAGGTGGAACCATATTATTCCTTCTTGGCTCCCATATCCTATGTTTACTTGTTAGCATTCATTATAGGACCCCGAAAGATCCTTTCTTACATCCTAGGTCCTTAAAATCTTTTATCTTTCTGTGAGAAACCATAATGATGCTCTCTAGCAATATGACTAACTTCATTGCACCTAAAAGATACAACTTCAATTCTTCCCTTATAACCTTCATTACCCCAATTCTGACTTGAGAGTTCATATAGACAATCTACCTAGCAATATGACCTCTCTCATGAAAATTGTAAAACATTAAATTCCTTTATGACTCAGACCTATTATCCCTCTAAGGATGATCATCCTTGGAAAACCTCTTACATTCCTTAGATCCATGCCCAAAGCTACATGTGAAATAATAACCATTAAAAACTATTTCATACCTTAAGGCATTAGGATGCCTAATTGACTTTCTCTTCAAATTATCTTTGGTGGAATTCTCCTTATTTCCTTCATTGATGCTTAGTTCTCCATACTCCTTACTTGAAACAATGTCTTCTATTATTGCCACTTTTCCTTTGAGGTCATCACTAAACCCTAATCCTTTCTTATCACATGCAGATTTCTGATTATTCAAAATGTCATCAAGAGCCTTGGATATTTTTTCAAACTTTTAAAATATATTTTTCTTATTGACTGCACCCTTAGATAACTCTTTCTTAAGAAGATCCACTTCTTCTTCCTTATATTGAATATTGAGAGTCATGGAACTCATCTACATCTCTAGCTTTCTCACTATCTCATCAAGATTTTCTATCACAGGACAATGTTTATCTTCAATCTCATGAATTTTTCATTTGTACTCTTTGACTGGATATCTCATATTCTTATTATTTTTCTTATCATGCTTTGATTTAGATTGGAAAAATAATAATTGATTTTATATATCATCACCTTCTTCTTCATTCTCAAATTGTAAATTGTCACTTATATATCTCATGGCATATTTGGTCATGAATAAGACCTCATTAACACCCTCATCATGTTCTGATTGAGATCCAAAATCAGATATTCTATTATCAATTATGCTATCCTAAGATGAATATCACTCTTATTTTGTATGTAAACTCTTTTTTCTCTTCTTTTTATAGTCAAAATTCTTGAAACCCTTTTTACATTTGTCAAAATTATTATCCTTCTTATCATTTTCTCCATCACCTTTCTTCATCCTCATGCCTTATTTTTATGAGGTAATTTAGTTTAAAAATTTATCTACCTTCACCACAATTGAAATATTTTGAAATGGAAGTTTCCCTTTGTACTTACCTGATCTGACTTTCAGTCTCCTAGCAATCATGGACAAACAACTCATCATCATCCATCTCAATGAGAAACATCCATCATCCTTAGTTTTATTTCCTTTGTATCTTCTTTTCATATCTTGAAGGAATTTATCTCCTTCTTGATAGGTTTATCACTCTAGCTTATCATCTAATATAAATTTAGGGTTCTATGTCAAATCATTCATTGTCAAGAGAGTCAAATAATTTACATCTTCAATAGACAGACACTTTGGGGTCAAATCTAGGAGCAAGTGACCTAGAAACCTTTTGACATACATCTTATTCCTTCACTTCTTCACCTGAATCCTTTCATGGTGTTGAAAACCCTCTGGCAACTCTCAGCTGATATGCAACAATAGACTCATCATCACTACATCTTTATCCCTTAAAACTGATTTTTGAAAGATTTGAATGTTTATATATTATTACCTTAGAATATCCTTCCATATAGGATCTAAAGTTTTTACCAACATTTATTTTGGTGATTTTTAATGCATCACCTTCAAAAGCTTAAGTATGAGCTAGCCCACACATAATTGCAATTCATGGCCCTTGGAATTGTCACTACATAGTCTTCTTGTCATGCAAAAATAGTTGGAAGAGTAGGCAGGAGTTGTATAACCATCTAAAACTTATTTTTGAATATTTCAAACCCTAAAGACATGATACGAGTCCTCATCCTAAGAATCCAAAAATCATTGTTCACTCCATAAAATAATTATTCCTTTCTGGAAGAAGATTCACTCTGTTGACTTGTCATTTTATGCTTTTAAGGATCTTATTTCAAGTGATCAAAATTCTCCAAAAGGAACTTCTATGATACCAATTTTTGTAAGCACAATGGACTAAGAGGGGGTTGAATCAGTCCTTCAAAAAATTTAAAGAATTTATATTTACTTTATTAAACCATAAACCATTCAACCATACATTAATGTGTTCTTAACATTCATTCAAATGAGCATAACCATGAAAGAGACACAAGAACACAAGATATAAGTGGGAAACGATCATATGTAATAAAACCCATTAAAAATTCTTATTATATTACTCCACAAGGAGGATACAACCCAATAAGATGATCAATAACCCACTCAAACAAATTTATATAAATATATATGATTTATTATTGCTTCCACAAATGATGGAGATCAAAATTTCATCTCACACACCTTCAAACCCACTTTCACCTAGCTCGCTCAAACTCACACTTTCATGACATGATTTTTCTTTAAACCCTTGAACACATTATTTCTAACATTTCCCATCCTTTTTCCCACTTCAATAGCTATGTTTTTATTCCTTCATACCTATTTCAAACTCTCTCTTTGGTCACACTTTTTTCCCTCTCTCTTTTCTAGTTTAAATTTGAATAAAACGTGCACTTTTATAAGCTTCCCAACTCAAAAACATAAAATTAGTCATTATAGATCAAGTATCTCAACTGTTATAACATAAAATCAATAAAAAATCAATAAAAAACTCATAATATGGACTCATATAGGTTGACCATGCTCCAAGACACTAAACAGGCTCAAAATAAGCTCAAAACCCCATCACCTGGTTCATAAAAGACCTCCAAAATTATCACCATGAATATTCAAGCCTCAAAATGACTCACACATGTTAAATATGACATATAAACATAATCTATGGTCACACATTATCTTTAACTAATCAAATTATTCATAACTCTATCAATAATTTTCATATCCTTCACCAAACAGTTGTTTCCAGGAACCAGTCTTCACATATCATGCTCAAATCACAAAATAACAACTCAAATATGGAATTTATCCACTCATTTTAAATCTAATAACTTTAATAACACGTTCATGCTTTCTATAGCTTATGAAACATCCAATAATTCAAACCCCACTTATTTTCCTCTTCACCAAACTGAGATGCCCAAAAAGTAGTTTTGGGAACTCAACTGGTTTGCACCCTCTATGCCATTATCAAGACCTCAAAAATTCATTCACTAGCGAAAACATTCATCCCTCTTCACTTTCAAATTAATATAAATAATCACCCAATAAAAAACATGTTTCTTCTACTTTTATCTTCTAGCCAAATTAATCTTGTCCTAAAAACAAGCTACCTTTGTCTTTACAAAATGAGCTGGTTGGCCTATAAAATCACCTCATTAAGATAAAAACCATATACTATTTTAAATCCCTCTGAATCTAATTTCCAAAACATCTTACATTTCCTTCCAACTCCAAGTGGAAGGCCTTCAAACAAGTCCATCTCGTAAAATGCTCATTTAAACTTTTGGGGCTCAAGAACCAATCTTGAGGCTAACTTGGTCCATCACTCCCAAAGTCACTTCAAAACCAAAAAAATCATGGAACATACTTATACGTGTTTTATAAGCATTGAAAAACCTCCAATAATCATAAATAAACTCAAAACAATCACCAACCTCATGAAGCTACTCAAGACCATGCTTAACCAAGCATCTTCCATAATAGACCTTCAAGAATCAGGTCATAAATTTTTCATTCCTTACTAAAAACTCAAATTTTTATATTTCATTCGAAATATCTTGGTACAAGGATAAAAAAAAACTTTAACCAAGTCAAAACCTTGCCTGTAACTCCTTCAAATCCCATTTTACCACATATTGCTCCAAACTGCCCCAAAAACCATTCTTCATAAATAGGGAATAATTTTCCCTTTAGTACCTCAACCATGATTTGAAATTATCATGGACATGTATAAATCCTATGCTAAGAACAATGTCAATTTATTACATACCTTCTTTGTATAACTTTTCCTCAAATGTAACATCTTCGAAAACTTTCCTTTTTCAGTGCGGTCCAAAAATCATCCCATGTTCTATCATACCTTTTTGGAAATATGAAAGAGTCCTCTACAACCTAAAATAATCATACTATCAAGAATGATCAATTCTATGCACCTATCATGAAGATTTCTCCTACCACTTTCACTCTAGGTTTTCAAACTCACAAATATAGCTTACCTTATTAATATTTGTTCATAAACACCTGGCGATGAAATGACCTCATTATTTTTTTAAATTGTTATTATCTCAATCAAAAAACATCTTTAAAATATACAAGTTCCCATGCAAATCACACAATCCACAACAAGCATCATAACTTGCAATTTGAGATGGAAAATGCCTTCTTCTCAACCCTTTTTCACCACAAAAACTATAATTTGAAAAATATTTTTCCCTTCAACGTTAAATTTTTCTTACAACACCTCAACACAATTTAATAACATCTCAAATCATCATTATCGATTAAATAGTTCTGCATATTCATATCTCATCTCATTTTCATAACTAACCCTTAGGGTTTTTCATAGTTTAAGATAGGTCATAGTAGAAGAACCTCATGCCTCATCATGAAACCTCTCCAATAGTCCCTAATGTATGCATCTAAAAGTATGTTAAGTTAAAAACTAGATACTAACACCAAGTAGTTCCTATAACTAATCTATTTTAACAAAAACAACATGATAAAGCTATGTAAGGGAAAAATTTAATCGATGCATGCAAATTAAACTTGAAACACTAAGCCATCCCTTTTTATTTAGATGTTATTTGTATGTGTAACTTCTCCTTATAATGAACCCATCATGATCATGAGAAATAAAGATAATGTTATCTCCATGAAGAGAAGAGAATCTCACCAAAATGGCTTAATGGCCATGTTTGGATCTTCCTTTACTACTCTTTCCAAGTAGAGGATACAAGGGGTGCTAGATCAATGAGATTTTCAATGGTAGAAATGATTTTATAATCTGCATATAATTTAATAGTAAAACATTGGTGTAAGATTGGAAGGGGGATACTAGGTTTAATATATAGCTTTCCAATTCGGGAGAAGCTAGAAACCTAGTGAATGTGGGATAAAGGTAGAGTATAATTAAAAAGGGATAAGCATGATTAGAAAGACTTAATTAGTGATTAGAAACTCATAGGATTTGGAGATGATTTAATTAATCAACTAGGATTGATTAACAAGACAATATAAGCTTAGAAATCCATCTAGAGGTGATTTAGAAGGGATTATGTAGATTTTAGAGGATTTGAGAGGGGGATTTAACCGATAAGAAGGTTTATTAATTAAATATGAGATGAAAAAGGATTAATTAACTACTAAATAGTTAATTAATTGATTAGAAGAGGATTATAACTAATGAAGTGTCATTAATTGGCATCCAGAATGAATGAAAGGATAGTTGATTAACGAAGTGTCGTTAATTGACCGAAATGAAGGGGAATGTTAGATAATTAGTGGGAAATCACTCATTATAACAAAAATGATAGGAAAGCGGATAAATAGTGTAATTTTAGTAGTTAAATTATGTATTCATATTTTAGGTGTCTACATTTCCCCTATTTGGTGTGGTGTAATACAAACAATGCCACTTCAAAGATAGTAGAAAATTACAAACAATTAAATTTTGAAGGAGTAGACAAAAAATTAGTATAATGAAGGATGTCCTCTTGAGTTTTGATGGGGTGATGGAAGAGGTAAATGGAAACTTGTAAAGAAGTAGGAAATAATCACAACAGAAGTATACTGCAGCAATGGAGAGTCGAACATGGCCTAGTTGCCCATTGTTTAAATTGATTAATTAGAAAAGGAATCCCATGTTTCAATATATGGAAGAAACAAGAGGGAGGGGAGATAAATATAATCCCTATTTCCCTAGGTGTTTTGGAAGAGAATAGTGATAGAATGTAATGGAAGGGATTCAAACTGAGCATGTGTGGCCATTATTAGAATTGTGAAAATGTGGAAAATTTTTGGTAGAAAGTTAGATAGAATGAAACCCGCACATTGAGTGTTAGAATATTGTCACATGGAGATAACAAGCATACCAAATGTCTTAGGATAATATTTTGTATCATTGTATTGCAACATAATCAATGAACCATTTGGCTCAAGAGAAACTTTTTATGTAATATGAGCATGCAAAAAAGTGTAGAATGACATGAAAATCCATAATACGAATATTTGTGAATTTTGATAAATGATTGAATCAAAGAAAAATACATAAAGTAATTTAGTACAAGAAATAAAACAATAACAACAACAAAAAACAATCACAAAAAACCATACTCAACAAAATAATGTTTAAGAGAGTTACACCAATGTTTTAGTTATCTATCTTCAGTTCCCAAATGTTTGAGTTATACAACAAGGGGTCGGCTTCGCCTACCCCTTGAAAAATATCCCCTATATAAACCTATATTATTCGCCAGGTAGAACACTTCTACTTCACATTTTTCAACAATATGATATATCCCATATTATAGATGCGCGACAAGGAGGGATACATGCAAGGGGAATAAACAGAGGACATATAAGTCCCATGAAAAAGTAATTGTGTAATATTATACTTACCCAAAAAATGATATATGTAAGGGAATAAATACATAGCAAGCAAATCATCTTTTTTAATTGAGGAAGATCAAGATGATTTTCATGTCATACGCTAGATCAAGCACACACTTAAAGTAAGATGTTTTGTAGGATAATTTTTGATGTTCGAGATGTTGATAATCAGGCGAAATTTTTTCATACAACCCCCAAAAAATTTGCCTTCCCGTGAAACCGGTTCTGGGGATATTCACCAGGTATTCTCCACCTCCAATTTCTAGGAGGTCTCTTAAAATGAACCCTAATCTTCAGTTCCCAAATGTTTGAGTTATACAACAAGGGGTAAAAATGGCACCCCAAGGAGGGATACATGCAAGGGGAATAAACAGAGGACATATAAGTCCCATGAAAAAGTAATTGTGTAATATTATACTTACCCAAAAAATGATATATGTAAGGGAATAAATACATAGCACTTTTTGGATTTTTGGAATTTTACCCATTTGTTTGGATGTCTAGAATTTAAAAAAAAAAAGATTTTGTGAAGTTTAGCAATTTTTTTGATTTTACCAATTTTTTTGGATTTTTGAATTTTAGGAAGAAAGTGGTAGAGAAGAAAGTATAATGTGTGTGTCATAATGAAAAATGTCTTCGAGAAGCAAAAATATGCCCCAAAAAGAAGAAAAGGTCCCTAGGAATAAAGAATATGCCCTAGGGAGATGAAAATGACAGTGAAACAAATGATTCATTCAAATAAATCATCACGATGGAACACCACGATACGATGGGGGAGAATAGAGGAAATTTTTAGTAATCTAGCCCTTGGGAAGAAAGAATAATGAAGAAGAAGGGTTGGGAGGGAATAAATAGCAGGTGGGGAGGATTAAAATCCATCCTGACCATTTGTGCTATTACAATTATTTTGCCTTTTGAGAGATTTTTTATCTAATTTTAGAGAGAGATGGCTTGTATACTAGATTGTACACACCGTGCAGACCATTTTTGAGAGTACAAGAGGCCTCTAGTAGATTTTCCTCCGATAAGAAATGTAAAAATAATGATTTCGAGTGTATTTATTACATTTTTTAGTCATTATAAAGTCATGTTTTAACACTAGTGCATGCCTTAGGGAATGCTCGCGTATCTCTCAGATATGCTAGTTTGAATGCCACATACTAGCATAAAAATGAGGGTGCGAGTGTTAGCCTATTTTTCCCTAGAAAATTTCACACACTAGTGTGAAAAATGAGAGCATGAGCATTAGAATAGGTGCGTTAGCGTGCAACTATACTAATGTGAAAGGATATGTGCTAGTGTATCCTGAGGTGTGCTAGCATAAAATATCATGTGTTAACATATCTTGAGGTGTGCTAGTATAAAATCACATGCACTATCATATCCTAACATGTGGTAGTGTAAAAGGAGGTACACTAGTGCAAAAGGAGGTATACTAGCACAAAAGGAAGTGCTCTAGTGCAAATTTTGATCTTTTTTTTAAGGTCTTAGAAGAAATTAGTAGATTTTAAGAAGTCATTTGATGACTTTAGAAGTGGTTAACATACTTTAGAAGATGATTTCGAAGAAATGATGTCAATATTTTTTTGTTTTTGCATGATCTTGTAGGAGATACCCCGATCTCTAGATTTGTGGGAGCGGTATGCACATCTATGGGAATTCAAGATGACCTTCACCTGGCATGAGTTGAGGGGTTTTATTTCCATGCTCAAGGTATCAGGTACGTTGTAAATTACATAGCTTCTATAGATTAGACTGGATCATAGGCTATTGACTGCCTTAGCAGAGAGATGGCATAATGAGAGCCAAAATTTCTGACTACCTACTCAAGAGATGATCATGACTCTGGAGGAAGTTTATCAGATACTTTAAGTGATGATACAAGGTATTTTAGTTTTGTATGATGGTCACTATGACTAGATTATAGGACATATCTGGTATTTGTTCCTCCAAGAGGACATACCCTGAATGGGTATGGTAATGCACTTATATAGATGTTTCAAGAGTAGGAGGATTACACAGGTTATTATTTATCTTGTGGATCTTATCAGTGGCTACTTACTGCTTGATAAGACCTGTACACCTTTCCATCTCATCTTGATAGGGTTTGTGCACTGATTGATGGGTGGAAATTTATTTTCTTAGGGTCAGTGCATACTGGCCCACTTATAAAGGGAGTTACATTTGAATTCCTACAGATGGATGAGGATCTTGATTCCTGCGACCCTTCTTCAGATTTGGTCTTGAAACCATATTGCCATTGGGTTCCCACATGGTGTTTTATGAGCTAGAAAACCATACGATCCATGTTGCAATGGATAGGAACCAATGGGTGCCAATGTGAGGAGTCACTTGGGAGATACTACCTACTACAGGTGATATTTTGATGATCTATAGCTATGTATGGTGACTTGGAGACCATACCAATTGTACCAATGATGCGTAGATTCTGTGGAGTTGAGAATTTTATATGTTGAGCATTATCTAATATGCAGTCATAGTCATATTTTGGAGTGGTATAGAGTCAATAGAGTTCAGAAGAATCTTGGCATTATTTAGGGGATCCCATCAAATGAGAGATGGTATGCGCATGTAGCATGCGACAAATTTGATTTTAGTCCTTGGATATTACCCAGGGTAGCATGAGTGAGTTCTAATGGCACTTTCCCATAGGTGTGAGATGTGTTTTCACATATTTTTGATGTTGGGATGACATAAAATTACCCAACATGGTATGTAATTGTGATGCCATGATGAATCACCATTATGTAGGAAGCCATTATAGCGGGCATAATAATAGGAGTTATGGACTATCCATTGCGAGACAAGGCCTGATTAGGCTAGCAGGAGGCCAAGGCCACAAAGGCACATGGATAGAGCTAGGGCCAGGTACATGCATAGGGTCCATCAGTAGAGGAATAGGGTCCACCATTATAGGAACACGGCCAGGGACTAGTGTAGTAGGTTCCACCATAAATATAGGTGTCTTTGATATACTATGTGTCTGTGATATAACAGGTATATGTACTGGAGTTATAGGTACAACAACATATCCTACAACATGTACCTATATATTATCCACCATCACCCCTTAGAGTAGGTATTCCATTTGATGCAACAAGCTACGGTGGGATTGGGATGGAGATGGGGGTATACAAAGGCATCAATAGATACCATTTCCAAGGTATCAGGTTATTCTAGCGTTAGGTGGGCCACCAGTGGCCATTTTACATATGTAGAGAGATATAGAAATGTTTCATGGTGATGTGGAATTTATCATAGTACATACCCTACAACAATAGCTAGAGTAGGGAGCTACAGAGCAGGATGCCCTCTGATAACAGCTACAGTAGGCTATAGTAGATTGAGATCATCTCACTACAAAGAGGGCACAATGGACAATTGATAGGATTCAACTGTATGTGGGTGTATCTTGGATTACAATAGAGCATGATGCATTTTAGTGTGTAGTAGGGTTCAGAGATGGGGATATTGTATATGATTTTTTAGCAGCTTCTAGAGAGGCCAGATATTGTAGGGCTTTATATCAGGCTGTGGTGCCAAATTCACAGAGTGTTATCCCATATAGTTAGCTCACAGGAAGTAGATCTAAGAGGTTGCATAGACCCTCTAGATCAGCTAGATTAGTGTATATTCCCTCACTTGGTCAGATGCCTCCACCTATTTATAGATCAGGTAGCCCTAGTCACAGGCCAGGTAGTCTTTGTGTAAGTAATATTCAGGGTTGACTCCTTTATTTTACATGTATTATTTTTTATATATGCCTTGATATGAAGGCACATTTATTATCAATGTTATATGGATGTTTTTTTACATTCCTCGAGATGAAGGCACATTTTTTTATCAATGCCCATAGTGGCTTATTTTTTATATCTGATTGTATCGAGAATTTTTTATATATGGACATTGATGTTTTTGACATATTTATGATGATGGACATTGATGTATATCTCATTTTTATTGATAATATATCATGTTATTCCATGTTTTTATTATGTTGTATGATGAGCATGGACAAAACTAATCTCTATTGCCCCATTGATGATATGATGTGATGTTAGCTTAGCATACATGTTGATTTTTAGTTCATGATGATGTAGCTTAGTGTTTATTTATGATATTATTATGATGTTACATTAGATGTGATGAAATGGATGTGAATTATGAAATGATAACACACAATGTACAAGAAAAGAAATCAAGCACATAAAATAGTTAATCAAATATAATATGTACACATAGTAAACAACACAACTATGTATAAAAATAAATAAAAAGACAAACATACCCAATATGAACAAGCATAAATTAACTCTCCCCAAAGTTATAAATGAACTAAGATTCTAATAACTCAGTTTTAATTGGTCTATCTCGCAACAACAAGAACTAATCTAATGAACTTCACAACGGATTAAAGAAAGAATTAATCTAAGTAAGAAAAGAACAACTAATTTATAAAATCATTTAAGAAAAAACATGATATGTATAAACAATCCAACAAAACTATGTACAAACAAACAACCAAGTAAGAAAATAGTACTTTGTTTTTATGGATTTTTTTTGAATCGTTTTGTGCTATTTTTGCATTTTCATGAGACAATGCTATATTGTTTTTGGTTTGTTTTGGTAAAAACTATTTGAATATTTTTAGTAATTTTTGAAAGTTTTTCAAAGCTATGTACAATAAAATGAAGATGCATGGAATCCCCCAATGATAGATGGGAATGTACAAGGGAAAAACTCCCCACACGTATGTTGACAGGGTTCTTCATCAAGTTATGGGAAATTCATGGATATAAGAAGAAAGCCATCGAAGACTAAAAGAAGTTGTGGGAGACTAAATAAATCCATGGGTAAAGAATGAAGCTGCAGGTAAAAGGAAAAAGTCACCAAACACTCAAATAATCCGTGAGATACTGTAGGAAGCCATGAAATATGACAAAGATACGTGGAACATAGACAAAGCAAATATAGAATAAAATAGAAGCCTACATAGGCATAATAGAATTATTCCTATCATGATGTTGTTTTATGATGTTTGCAGGATCTATATAGGCATTATAATATACCATGGAAACCATAAATATATTAGAATGATAATAATGAAGAATATATAATATTTTACATAAGGAAAATGTATAAATACTATTATATGTGTGTAAATATCGACTAATTAGTAGTTAAGATGTAAATAAGTGTTAACCAATGGTTACCACGAGTCATTATGAGTGAAAATACATAAATTTTGCCTTTTAAAGGCTATATAATGATGTAAAATGAGGGGGAAAAGGATATCATGAAAATGAACGAGAAGAGATGATATAATCATGAAGAGAAAGAGATTAATCAATGTAAAAAAGTGAGATATATGAATATGATCACGTTAATCATATATTTCTGAATTTTTTGTAATTATGATCAATACATATGTGATATTGGTGTTTTTAACCGTTAATGAGTTAATTATTATTTTTATTCATATTTAATAAGGGATAAATACTTATTTTATAAGGGATAACTAACCTTATTTGTGATGTTAGCTCTAGCAAGGGTACATGGACACATATCCCATCTGAATTTAGTGTTACTTCTTCTTCTTATTCGGAACTTAATGTTTTGTTTTATTCCACAAACCATTCCAAAGATAGTATAACATTGTATGAAGGGCTCTCAACAACATTTTCTACCACTTCAAAATTCCCCATTTTCTTAATTCCCATGAAATTCACCACTACATTCTTTAGCACTCCTAGTGGTTGTCTTGATGATCCATCCACTAATCTAATAAATTATCTTGAAGGTTTCAAATAATGTCTTCCAATCATGTCCCATGTAGTTTTATACATCATATTAACATCCACACGCCAAGATCAAGTAGTAATTTGGTAATGGTGGTATCAAATATGTCCACGTCTAGGTAGATGGTAGACTTATGCCATGTTCACTAAGTACAAAATAGGTTTATTTTCTTCTTATGGTTTCCTCCGTTAATTTTGTGGACGTGATGAGTCATCTCTTCCTTGTTCTAATACTTAGTGAATGGTTTCATTTTGTCTACCAATCCATGATTGATAGTTAATTTAGCCAGTTCCTTTAAGGCAATAACCTCTTCTTCTATACAACAATTTTTCTCTCTTTCTTCAATGGTTTATGCTTCTTTTACAAGTTCCCTAATCTTTTCAACTTCTTTCATGTGTAACCTGGACCTGATTTCTTAATCATTCCACTCCTCTTGATTAGAAGAATTTTTTTCTTGCGGTAACCTTATTGTTTTCTTCTTTTTAGGGGCCGAATCATTCCTTCTAGAACACCTAGTTATAATAGCTACGCTTGTATTTTAATGGCATATGAGAACACTAATCCGAACCCTAGCGGAGGTTATCCTACTCGTGATGGAGGTAGTTCTCAGAAGGTTGGAGCACAATAGGAAATTAATGTAGCTATTTATGGCTTTGTTAGGGATAGCCACTGGAAAACTATGGAACAGGGCATCCCATATTCTAGATCTGGTTCCTCTAGCGGTGACCTTGACTCTCAGGGCATACAAAAAACAAGGGAGGAATGTACAAGCAAGTTTGAGGTGGCCAAAAAAAATCATTACCCTCTTCCAATGATATATTTCCTAAGATCTTTGTGGCTAAAGGATCTGCATATGAGAGCCTCTCTAACAACATCTAATGGAAAAAAAATTCTCTTTGATCGGTCTTACCTTTGCTACAAACTAGGATAAAAGTGGTGGTTACATTGACTATACCAAACCCAAGATCATTGTTGGTAAGGGAAATGGCAGGGCTGGTAAGAGTCCCTTTGCCACATATTTACTTTCTTTCAAAGATTCATTAAATAGAAAATGTTCTCCCATGAAACCTATAGAAATTACCCCATGCATTACATTTGGGGAAGAGGTCATCTCCTCTGAAAATTACTATAAGGAACATGTATTAATCTACAGATTTAGGGGACTATGACCCAATCTTCCTACTCTTCATGATTTAATCTTTGAGCACTGGACTCCAATTATGTAAGGAAGGTTAGATTTGTATCCTTGTGTTAAAGGTATTTTCATTATGACTTTTTCTTCAATAGTGGATAAAAACAACATTTCTTCCAAGCTTTAGATCTTCTAATCTAAGTACTTGATCATTAAACCCTGGTTCCCATCCTTTAACCCGCTAAATGAATCATTTTCTTACAAACACGTATGGATCAGGCTACCCCACTTACCCTTGAAATTTTGGAGTCATGATTGTTTGATATCTATTGACAACACCTTAGGAACCATAATTTATATAGATTCTCAAACTACTGATTACACCCAGACCACTTATGTCGGGATCTTGGTGGAACTTGACACCTCTAAAAACCTTCCTATAACCATTGATCTCAGAGTGCAAAGAAAAACTTGGTCACAACCTTTAGACTACTAAGGTATACCATTTAGGTGTAGGAGATGTTTCTGTTTAGGTCACACCTTCCTTGACTATGGGATGGAAAAGCGCCAACATTAGAGACATAACTAGTGGAAAGATGCCCTCCCAGAACACCTAGTTTTTGAAGCCAAAGAGGATCTTGATTCAAATGTAGATTCAAAAGATGAATCTGACTCTATTCTGGAAACCCAACTATCTAAAATTCTAGTTGTTGGTAGCAAAGAAAATGCAAATGTTTTATCTGAAGCTAATAATAGGGTTTCCCTAGTTAGAGCCAACGTGACTAAGGAAAATTAATTATCTGAGGCTAATATCATTGTTGTCCCAGTTGGAGTAAATACAGATAAGGAAAATACTCATCCTTATATTCTAATCAAGGAGGATTCAGCAGGTGGGTAACGATGTGGAAACAGAAAAAATATATTTTTAAGAATACCACTACACCACCTGGCTGATTCTATTCTCTTTTGTTGTTCGGTTGTTCCCTTCTACCTCATATTTATTTTCTAAACTACAACATGTTTCTCTGCTTTGGCGTTGTTTTGCCACTACATTTTGGTCATTTTACATCAGTTGTTTTTGTGTTAATAGGTTGTTGGTTTTTTGTTCTATTTTGAGCAGATTATTTTATGTTGTTGGGCTTTCTTACTTTATCCTGATTTTGATCTTTTTAGCTCTGTTATAATTGTTAAATCTGGATTTTTATCCTTCTTGTACGAGGGTATAGTCCCTTTCAAAAAACTATTTACCCTTAATAAAAAATAGCTACCCTATACCGAGGTTCTTTAATACTTTTTCTAGCTTTTATTTCTTTTCTTCTCATATAACTCTCTTTTTCCTCCTCTTTTCTATCTTATTCTGTAGGTCTACTTCCTGAAGTAGTAGTTACTACAGCAGTGGCCCTTATGGATTTATATTTTTCTATAGTTTCTTCATCCCAAGGGTTTTTGGTGATGTGTTGCACTTTTATTTTAGCATATTCTCTTAAAGCTTCTAATTTCATTATTCCACTCCTATAGAATTGGGAAGCTTTAGGAAAATTAAATGATTCATGACCTTTCTCATGGAAAAAGACACAGGGATAAGTTTCTATAAAATTCCTTGCAAAATGTCCATCTTGACCGTATTTATAACAATTCATGGGTCTTTTGTCCTGATATCCACCTCCTTGGCTATCCCTATAACACCCATGGTATCCACCATCATTATAAATTTGATATCCCCTACCTCTATGGTAGTTTTCATATCCACCTCGATATCCACCTCTGTAATTTCCTCTATATACTCCTTGGTATCATGTGTAGTATCCTTCCTCATTGTAACCTTGATAGTTTGGGTTATAGTTACTTCCTTAATATCCACGTCCAAAATGAGGTTGGCCTCCTTGTGTATTTACATATTGTGGTGTAAGTATCATTTTTTTGTGAAGGTGGCATATTCTCTAGTAGGATCTATGGTTGATTAGGACGAGGGTTAGGTGTTACATTCTATCTAGTGGTCATTTCTCTCCTGGTAGTGTAATCTTTCAAGTCATCCAATGCATCAACTAAGGGGCAAGTATGATGATAATGATTATATGAACTGCATGTCATATAATACATCAATTGATTTATAGGCAGTGCCACTTCAGGTAAACGGTAATTATCCTGATTTTACTAGTCCCAAAGTTTGTAAATACCACACCATGTCCTTTTTAAAGGAGCTATACTACTAGACGATGATTTTTTTGATGAATGTACTCTTACTGCGGATGCTATTTTTTGCATTTTTAAATTATGGGCATTCAAGTACATTATGAACTTCATTATAATAGATTGTAAACTAGATATTTGTCATCATACTACTCTTTGGAGGTGAAATGCTTCTTAATCATTTAGTCCTCTGATTCTCCTATTGTAATTTTAGCTTTGCTAGTTCTAACTAGACCCTCTCTAGTTTAGTTTTTATTGAAGTTTCACCCTCTCTTCTCTATGACTGAGATTTTAGCTTGATTTCCATCTCAATTGCTTATGCTAATGCTTTAATTTGTTGTGAGCCTAATGCTACTCTGAGATAAGGAAGTAACCCTGAGGTGAACCACTCAATTCTCTTCTTATCTATTAGGGGCTCCTCCAACTTCCTAGTAACATTCTTAAATCTCTAATGAAATTCTTTAACCAACTCTCCTTCCTTCCATATAAGTTCTCTCATTTTGCTTACTCCCTCTGCTAGTGCCTCTAGGAAATGGAATTCTATTTTGAATTCTCTTTTAATGTTAGACCATGGTTTTGTTCCTTGTGAAATTTTCTTCATGTACCAGCGTAGTGCATCATCTCTCAATGAATATGTAAAATCACGTATCTTAGTAGCTTCATCTGTGGTATTATTGTTCTTTCAGCAGGCTTATACTAGGAACCAGTGAACCAATGCATCATTAGATTCCTTGTCGAAAATTGGCATCTTGATCTTTTGATCCATTTTTTATTGATTTCTTCGCCAAATAATAAGTTGTTTCTTAACTTGTTTTACTTTCTTTGTCTGGTTATGAATTGGTTTTGAATTATTCTTTCTTCCCTTATCCCTACTTAATTCAATATTAAAGTATAGTTCACCCAATAGTTCTTGAAATTATCTTATTTTTTCTTGTCTTCTCTGACTCTCTTCTCACAATATTTGATATCTTTCCTCCAAACTCTTCCCTTTTTCTAGATTCTCAAATGGTGTATCAAGCAGCACATAGAATGAAATCCACTCCGAAGGGTCATCTCCTTTAGGCTCGTGTGTTGGTTGGGAGGAAAATATTTATTTGGTGACTTTTCATAGATAATATTTTCCATAACTACCTTTCTATCTTTATTATTCGTTAATCTATATATTTTTTCTAATCCCTCATCACTTCCACTCTTTTTATTTTTATTTTCAATTCCTCTCCCTTGACCTTCCTCTCTACCTTTTTCCTCAATTTTCTCTTCTATCACCTTTATCTTTTCTTATTTTTGTTTATCTATATTTTCCTTTTCTTTCTTCTCCTCGTCTACTTTTTTTTATTTTATCTCTAAATTCCTCAACTAACTCCTTCATTCCAATAACTTCTTCTTCTTCTTTGCCTCTTTCCCTAACCATTAATTGGGTTCTTAATTTCTTTTCAAACTACCCTTCTACTTTTAATACTCTCTTAAATGTTGGTTGTAACCCTCCTACTAAATGTTTTAGATCCCTCATTAAGATTGTTTGTCTCATTATAGCCATTTGAACCGGACTTTCTACAATATACCAAACCAAGGGATTCCATGGAGTAACAAAACCTTGTTGGTCTCCAAAAGATGTAGGTATTATATATAGACTTGATATGTTTACCTTTGGTTCCGGGTGAGCCAATTTCTGGCCTCCACTTAACGTGGGTGATTCTACTTTCTCTACTTTCTTTTCTTCTTTCTTAACTTTATTTGACTTTTCCTTCCTTTTATTCATTTTCTTCACTCTTTCTTCTCTGGCTATCCTTTGTTTCGCCAACTTTTTCTCTACCTTCTTTTCCATGGTTATCCTAGATTTTTATTCCATTCTCCTCATTCTTTCTTCTCCACTTATTTTTAATTATCCCCTCATAAATTAATAATTCTCCTTAAGTCTCTTAAACTATTCTTACTAACTATCTAATTCTTTTTATTTTTATTTTTCCCCATGTCATCCTAATTCTCACACCCTTACCAGCACCCCATTAATTTTGATAATTCATGACTATTGGATCATCCCCCTTTGCTTCTACCATCACGTGGTGCATTGCCCCCTAAAGGAACTTCTATTCTTCTCTAATCAATACCTTTTCAATAATTAACACCTTAATTAAGATTTGAACTGACTGAAGAAATCAACCTTGGGCTCTTCTTAGAACTTCTTGCTTCTTGTTATCAAAGCTAGTCCAACCTTTTATTTCCCATGTGATGATGTAGGAATCTAGATTAGTTATATACTAATAATCAATTGCTATGGTCAACAATTTGTCAAGATATTTTACTATGTTTAATTTTGTTACATCTCACTCAAAGGGTTGTCTCAAGTACATCTGTGACCATTATGTAATTTTTGCATGTGCTAATAAATAGGGCCAAAAAAGATGAGGAAAATGGGCCCAAAATTATTCTCTGTACTCCCTAAACACTTATTCTTCTTCTTCTCTATAAGTTATCTTTTTTCTTTTTAATTATCCTTTTACAAATATGTAGATCTATTTTTCCCACCACTTTCAATTTATAATAATGTGGGCTTCCAATACCCTGGTGGTGAAATATTTCCTGACATCCACTTAACATAAAGAACTTGGGCTCAGATACCAAATGTTGACCTAAGACCCCAACAAACTTGCAAGGCTTAGGAATAATCAACCTTAGTTAAGGATGTACTCAGGAAATACACCACATCTAATCTAAGAACAAAAATGTAAATTAAAATGCATAACATATTTTACTCCAAAAATCCTGTCTTTATTTATTTATCAATAATAATTTCATCATACATTGTTCTCATTCTATCCCATGTGTTCTATCTCTCGTACAAAATATCTTGAATTGGAATTCACTCATATACTTATTGTGATGCACACCTATACAAAATGTTAATTACAATAAAAATAAAAAAACTCAATACATTCCAAAAGTCACTTCCTTTGACTCGTGCCTTTGTCATCTTATGTCTTGTACTGGTTCAGTTTGTATTCAAGTTTTGGCTCTTTGTCAAATTTTGTGGTTCTTCCCAATGTTACGTGGTTTCTTCCATTATTAGACAACTTTATTTGTGTATCACAATTTTTTTTAGTCTATTGTGGCTTCCTCTATGTATCCCGGATTTGTAGTCTCTCGCAGTTTCATCCTTTATTCATAGCTTTTTAGTCTTTCGCATCTTCATACTTTATTCATGACTTCCCTATTTCCTTCGTAGTTTCATATTTGTTTTGGTATCTATTCCTTTAACTTTGTGGCTTATACCAAAAATTGATGAAGACTCATGTTGTTGAGTTATATATCTTAATTACTTCACATTAGAATTTTTTACTAACTTACTAGAATACATAGTAACCGACATCGGTTGGAAGATTGACATCGTTCACCTGGAGGCAGGTATCAGTCAAAGCAAGGAGGAATCGACATCAGTTAGGGTAACTGACATCGGTTTCTTGTGCGTTATTATTTTATTTAACTCACAATAATTAGATCTAACCTTTGATATAAAGTTGATCTAATGGTTGTAATAGCATAGCTAATTTTCCCTAAGTTTTTATATGGTTAATTTAAGTTAGAAAACTAGGTTTAGATGATAATACAGGACAATTATAAGAAGGAATTATTAGAGAGAGAAAAAAAAAAGCTTGTGAGGAAGAAATTATTGTACATCTAGTAGGTGTGGAAGATTGCATATCTTCATTGTATATTCTTTACAAATATTTGACTAACAAGATTGGTTGTTTCTTGGTAGACATAGCCCACACTGGGTGAACCACATTATATCTTGTGTATTGTTCTTCTAGTTTATTTCCACTTTTATTATTTGTATTCTTAGATCTGAATAATATATTTCTACAATTGGTGTGATTAACCCCAATAACTGGTATCAGATCTTTTTTGTTTAAGGGTTTTGTGTGTTGACAGATTACTCACAGAGGAATTTATTATTGAGTGGGAGATATAATAATGGTAGAAGATAGTAAATACAGAGTTGAAAATTTTGATGGCCATAATTATCAATTATGGAAGATGCAGGTGGAATATTATATGTATCAAAAAAATCTATACTTACCATTGGATGAGAATTAAAGACCTACAAATATGAGTGATGAAGATGAAAAATTCTTGATATAAAGGCTCTGGGATCTATAAGATTGAGCTTGGAAGATTCTGTGACTTTGAATATTACCAAAGTGGTAACCACGGTAGATTTGATGAAATATTTAGCTAATTTATATGAAAAAACTAGTGCTTTAAAAAAATTATTTGATGAAGAAATTATTTAATTCTAAGATGTAAGAAGTGGAATTTGCATCAAGTCATTTGAATGATTTCCAATCTATTGTAAATCAATTAAAATCACTGAATATTCCATTTGATGATGAAGTGAAAACACTTTTATTTCTATGCTCTTTTCCAGATAGTTGGGATAACTTGGTAATGGTTGTTAGTAATACAACGTCTTCTACTAATATTTTAAAGTTTGATGATGTGGTTAGTATAATCCTAAATGAAGAGATATGTAGGAAAATTATAGGAGAATCGTCATCTGGTAATGCTTTGAATGTATAAATCATAGGAAGGAATAAGGAGATATCAAAGAGAAAGAATAATGGGAAATCAAATTCTAGGAATGGAAGCTCTAAATCCATAGGTAAAGGAATAGCCTGTTAGAATTGTGGAAATAAAGGACATGCAAAGAAGGATTTTTGGTTCAAGGAATACAAAGAGAATGTACCAGAGAAAGGTAAAGAGGGAAATTTTGTTGCATCTAAGGTAATGTAAGATGCCCTTATTCTCTCATTAGATAATAAAATTGAATCTTGGGTTTTAGATTCATAATCTTATTTCCATGCTACTCCTAATAAGGGTTATTTCAGAAATTATGTCCAGTTTAATTTTGGGCATGTTTATTTAGGAGATGATGAACCATGCAATATTATTGGTAAAGGAGAATTTCATCTAAAACTGTAAAATGGAACTACATGGATACTAAAAGATGTGTGGCATATGCCAAACCTCAAGAGAAATATTATTTCTACAGGACAACTAGGTGAATCTAGTTGCATGGTTACATTTACAACCAAATCTTGGAAGGTTACTAAGGGATCTATTGTTTTAGCAAGAGGAAAGAAGGTAGGAATATTGTATTTCTATACCTAGATTAATAATTCATTTTCTATGCTATCTACTTCATATTTAGATGCAAGCATGTGGCATAATCAGCTAGGCCATATGTTTCAAAAAGGAATACATATCTTAAAGGCTAAGGGTAAGTTATTAGATTTGAAATATGTAGATCTTGATTTCTATGAGCATTGTATCTTTGGAAAGCAAAAGAGAGTAATATTTCTCAAACTTGGGAGAACAAAGAAGGAGAAAAAATTGGAGCTTGTGCACTCAGATGTGTGGGGACCAACCCAAGTAGCTTCTCATGGAGGATCCCCATATTATGTGACTTTCATTGATAATGCTAAAAGAAAGGTATGGGTTTATTGTATTAAACGTAAATCTGATATTTTTGAGACTTTTAAAAGATGGAAAGCCCTAATGGAAAATGAATCAAATTAAAAGTTAAAATGCCTTAGATTTGAAAATGTTTGGTGAGTAGTGCAGTGAGGATTTCAATTATTATTATTCAGTAAATGGAATACGTAGAGAAAGAATGGTTCCTAGAACACCACAGGATAATGGTGTTACAAAAAGAATGAACAGGAAAATCATGTAACATGTAAGAAGCATGGTGATACATGTTGGATTATCCTTGCATTTTTAGGCAGAAGCAGTAGACACGATAGTTTATTTAATTAACTATGGGACTTCAAGTGCACTTGATGGTGGAATACCAGAAGAAGCTTGGACTAGAAAAGAGGTAGATATTTATTTTCTTAGATTATTTGGTTCAAAATATTTTGTGCATGTTGATAGATAAAATAGAAAGAAGTGGGATGCTAAATCCAAGAGATGTACTTTCATTGGTTATGGCTTTGGTGATTTTGGATTCCATTTTTGGGATTTAGAATATTCTAAGATTGTTAGGATTCGTGAAATTAAATGGAATGAAAAAATAATGTACAAGGATTAAGTTTTCGTACCCAAAGATGAACTGATAGAAAATTTTGTGGATGAAAATGAACTCTAAGATTTAAAATTAACACCTACATGTCTACACAGTAACTAGTGTTAGTTTTCCCCTGACTGGCATTAGTCTCGTACTGACATCAGTTACAGAGGAGCCAAACTGACATCAGCTATAGGTGAACTAGTGTCGGTTATAGGTGAATGACATTGGTCATTGTCTAAGATTCATATGAATTTGCACAGTGAGAATATTGAGCCTCTGACACCCCAAATATCAATGAGAAGGTTAGAAAGGGTAAGTAGACCTCCAGAGATATTTTTACCTTATCTTATTTATTATTAACTGATAGTGATAAACCAGAAGTTTTTGAAGAATAAATGTAGGATAAAACCCACAAGGAGTGGGAGCATGGCATGGATGAGGAGATGGACTCCTTGAAATAGAACCAAACATAGGATTTGTTTAAGTTGTCAGTAGGTAAAATAATATTGCATAACAAATGGGTTTATAGGATTAAGCAAGAAGAGGGTGGAAAAAAAGATACAAGGAAAGGCTTGTAGTAAAAGGATTTTTACAGAAATCACGTATTCATTTTAGTGAGATGTTTTCTCTTATTGTAAATATGACTTCTATTCATACTGTATTGAGTTTAGTTGCAGTAGAAGATTTACATTTAGAGAAACTTGATGTAAAGATGACTTTCCTTCACAATGATTTTGAGGAAGAGATATATATGTAGTACCCACTTGGTTATGCAAAGAGGGGTAAGGAGAAACTTATGTGCAGGTTAAAAAATAGCTTGTATGGTCTCAAGAAATTTATAAGGAAATGGTATATGAGGTTTGATAGTTTCATACATGAGCATGGTTATTTGAGATGTGAATCTAACCATTGTGTTTATTTAAAGAATCTTGGAAATGAGAGCTACATTATTTTGTTATTGTATGTAGATTATATGCTTATTACAGGATCTAGTATGCAACACATTGGTGAGATTAAGAAAAATTTATCTCACACATTTGCAATGAAGGATTTAAGAGCTATAAAGAAAATCCTCAACATGCAAATTCACAGAGATAGGAAAAACAAGAAATTATATTTGTCTCAGGAGCATTATATGAATAAGGTTTTAGAAAGGTTTAATATGAAAATTTCAAAATATTTTAGTACACGTATGATTGGACACTTAAAAATTGAGTAGAGATTAATGTCTTACATCATATGAGGAGGTCCGAGTACATGACACAAGTTTCATATGCTTCAGAAGTTGGAAGTCTCATGTATGTTATGGTTTGTACCAGACTAGACATTATACAGGTAGTGGGAGTTATGAGAAGATTTATGGCCAATCTAGGTAAAGATCATTGGAATGAATAGTCCAATGGATTATCAGATATTTGAGAGGGACATCTAGCATATAGTTATGCTATACAAGGTCATATATTTCTTTATGTAGAAATGTTGATTCAGATATTGTTGGAGATTTTTATGGTAGGAGTACTACTGGATATGTTTTCATAGTAGGTGGGATGACAGCTAGATGGATTTCAAGATTAGAGAAGGTTGTGGCCCTATATACTATATAGGTTGAGTATGTTACAACTACTGAGGCTAGCAAAGAGATGATATGGATGAGTAGGTTCATGAGAGAGTTAGGAAAGGAGCAAGAGGATCACATGTTATACAATGATAATCAAAGTGTGATTCATTTGGAAAATAAATCAACATTTAATTCAAGAATGAAACACATTTAGTTGATATATCGCTTCATATGGTAGGTGTTGGAGGATAGGTAGCCAAAACTGGAGAAAATTCATAAAAATAAGAACCCTGCAGATATGCTAATGAAGTTGTTGGAAAATGAGAAGTTGGAGCTACACTCCATTTCTATTGGTCTTCAAGTTTGAGACTTGAAGAGGGAGGAAAAAGGCCAAGGAAAGGATCCAAGCATGGAATTTTTAGGTATAGTGTAACAATTTATTTCCAAGTAGGACATTTTTGAGTTGTGGAGCTTAATTGATTCACATTATCATGCTTTACTAAATTTTTGAAATACACAGTAACCGATGTTGGTCGGCTGACCAACATCGATCACCTGGAGACTGGTATAAGTCAAGACAAGGAGGAACCTATATCAGTTTCTTGTATGTGATTTTTTTATTTAACTCACAGGAATTAGATCTAACCTTTAATATAAAGTTGATATAATGGTTGTAATAGCATAGCTAAGTTTCCCTAAGTTTGTATATGGTTATATAATCTAGAAAACTAGCATTAGATGATAATAAGGGATTATTAGAGAGAGAAAAAGAGAATCTTATGATGAAGAAATTATTGTACATCCAGGAGGTGTGGAAGATTACAGATCTTCATTTTATATTCTCTACAAAGCTTTAACTAATAAGATTGGTTGTTTCTTGGTGGATGTAGCCTACATTGGGTGAATCACGTTATGTCTTGTGTATTGTTCTTCTAGTTTATTTTCACTTTTATTTTTTTTATGCTTAGATCTAAATAATATATTTGTACAACTGATGTGATTAACCCCAACACCTGTTAACAATGTACAAGGATAGGACCAGCCGGATCAAGGCCATGAAGGATAGGCTTAAAATGATCTCATACATCAGTAAAAACTAGCTTGGGATAAAGTGATTATCCCCCTAGGTGTGAGATGCTTGTGAAAAAATAACCCTTCTATGGTTTCAGGAACCATTTTTCACCGAATGACTTATCCAATGAGCCACAATTGTGTGGTTTTCACACTTGGATGAATTTATTTCTCTTTAATTTTTTGTCGCTTTATCTAATTTTTTTTATTTTTGATGGGATCCCCATGCTTAGGTGTAGAAACACTTGAGATACATTACATTCATTAGTTCCTAAATTTTATCACCATCGGGATAAGAAAGGCTATAAGCACCTGAACCAAATTTAGTGACCACAACATATGTCCCTAACCAGTTAGCTTAAGACTTTCCTTTCTTCTCTCGATATTATGTAGTGTTGAACTGATTACCTTTCATAAAAAGTTCTCCTGCCTCAAATACATGAGGTATGATTCATTTTTTGTATCTCCTATGAACTCATTTCAGGTACACTTTAAGGTCATCCCATGCGTGAAGGCACTTTTCATCCAGTAACTCTAGCTCTTCTAGCTAAGCTACTCTATAGTCTTCCTCTTTGTCTAGATAATCTCTCAAGGATATTCACAAAGAAGGAAGCTTTATCTCAAGGGATAAGATGGCCTCAATGCCAAAAATAAGGGAATATGGAGTTGCACCAATAGGTGTGCAGATGGATGTTCTATAAGCCCATAGAGCAGTATGTATTTTTAGGTGTCAATTATGGCCAGTTTTACTAACCATCTTCTCAATGATATGAACAAGAGCCTTGTTCAAGGCTTATTCCTATCCATTACCTTGAGAAAAATAGGAGGTTGACCATTTCTAGTGGATTTGGAAGCGTTAGCACAGTTCCTTCACTTACTTATTTCAAAAATATTTAGCATTGTTAGATACAATGAAAAAGGGTCGTAATGGAAAATGATGTGATTCATGATAAAATTGGCAATCTACGCACTAGTGACATAAGTAATAGGAACATCCTCTACCCATTTTGTAAAATATTCAATGGCAATTATGATGTTATTGTGGCCATCAGAGGAAGTGGGTGTAATATTCCTAATGAGATTAAGTTCCCACTTTGAGAATGGCCATGGTGTCATGATGGGTTACAAATATTACACTGGAGCATGTATTAGGTTGTCATATTTTTGACATAGCAAGAATTTCTTTACATACTGGCAACAATCAGTTTCCATAGTAGACCATTAATAGCCTACTCTCAATAGATTCTTGGCAAGAACCATTCCAATTGTATGGGCCCCACAGATGCATTTTTGGACCTCTTTAACTACTAAGATGGATTCTTTTGAGTTAAGACAGTGTAATAGGTTCCCATCGTAGCCTCAATGATAGAGAGTGCCCCCAAGTAGGGTATAATAGCTATGCATTGGATAAGTTTATGTTTTTTGGAATGGGTGATGTTGGAAGGAAAGGTTCCATCATGTAGGTAATTAAATATATAAATATACCAAGGGGACCAAAAAATTCACATACCAATAAATATTCCAGCATTTCATATGTAGGTACCATCAAATGTTCTATAAATAATGGTATGTCATTGTTTCCTTGTGGAATGTGTAGCAAGGATCCAATTGTAGCCATGGCATCCACCAAATGGTTTTGTGCTCTTGGTATATGTTAAAAGGTGATTTACATAAAGAATTCATTTAAAGTATCAACCAATTTCTTGTAAGGGATGAGCTTCTCATCTTTGACCTTATACTCACCATTCACTTGATTGATGATTAATTTAGAATCACCTATAACATTGACCTGTCTAATATCCTACCGTATAGCAATTTTCAATCCTACAATGAGGGATTCATACTTGGTTATATTATTGGAGTATGAGAAACAAAGTATGAAAGCATAAGGAATCAAATCACCTATAAGAGTGATAATAAAAACTCATTCTTCTGAGCCATGAAAGGTAAATGATACATCAAAGTACATTCACCATGTGATGGATTCCTCAATATACAACATAGAAGCATCTAGAAGATCTAGACTCAATGGTTTAGTGCCTACAAAGGGGTATTTAGCTAGTTGATCCATGAGCACTTTTCCTTTGAATTATTTCTACCTAACGTATTCAATATCAAATTCACTAAGAAATATGATCCAAATGGCCATCCTACTAGTAAGGTTGGGTTTAGATAACAGGTACTTGAGAAAGTCAACTTTTGATATAAGCTTGGTTTTTTTGTTCAAAATATATGGATAGAGTTTATGTAATGTAAAAAATAACATCCAAATAATCCTTTTCAATTTTCAGATAGTTGATCTCATAAGATATCAAGGCACAACTAAGATGATAGATGTATTTTTCTTTTTTATTTAGATCATGTTGAGATAGAAGTGTGTTGATAGAAAATTGGGCAGTTGAAATATATACAAACATGGATTCACTTGGGGTAGGTGGCATAATAATATGTGGTTTTTCCAAATGCTCCTTGGGCAAGGTAAATAATTGTTGGAATTTAGGACCCCAGTAAAATTCAACATATTTCTTGAGAAGATGAGTAAAATAATGAAATTTATCTACAATTTCTAAAATGAATCTGTGAATAGCTTGGATTCTACCTTATAATCTATGTAGTTGTTTGAGGTTCTTGGCAGGAGGAATTTCTGTTATATCAGCTATCTTTTTTAGGTCCACTTCAATTCCTCCTCTAGAAATAATGAATCCTAGTAGCTTCCCTGAAATCACACCAAAGACACACTTATTTAGGTTGAGTTTGACCTTATAATATTTTAGATGTTGAAATATACAACGTAGTATTTATGGATGTTCTTCTCTCGCCCTATATTTTCCCAAGATGGCATTAACCTAGTCTTCCATAATATCATTCAACATGTCATGGAAGATAACATTCATGGCTCTTTGATAAGTTATGCATGCATTCTTGAGGATGAAAGGCATGACTTGGTAACATAATGTACCCTAAGTGGTAGTGAAATTAGTTTTATATTGGTCTTCTTCTACAATTTTTATCTGGTTATATCTGAAAAATCCATCCATGAGGGATAGTATTTCATAACGTACAATTGAATCAGCAATCATGTTGATGTTTAGAAGAGGAAATTCATCTATTAGACATGCTTTATTTATGTTCTTGAAATACGTGAAATTATGATACGAATAGGTTTTTTTGCACAGATACTACATTAGAAATCCATTTTGAGTAGTCAATAGGCCTAATGAATCCTACTGCCAATAATTTTTCAAGCTCTTATTTTATCAACACAGCTACACAAGGATGCATCTTACGAAGTTTTTGCTTAATCATATTTACTGATTCATGCACAACTAAGTTATGCACTACCAAAGAAGGATCTAAGCCTAACATGTCTTCATAGAACTAATCAAATATATATAATAATTACCTAAGAAGCATGATAAAAAAATTACTCTTATGCTGAGAGGGATGCTCCCAACTTAACCATTTTAGGTTCATATTCTATTCCAATATTATCATCAATAGTATCCTCCACAAGCAATTTAGATATCTTCCATATGTGTACGATCAAGGGGGAGATTGATATCTTTCTCTAAGGGAATCTCAATGATATTTTCATTCTTAGGCTAGTCACTTTTGATGTCTACTGATTTTTCAATTTGTTTGTTTGCGAGTGCCTCGAAGAGTTTTTCACTATGGGACTTGGAATTTTTCTTTTGTCAAGGATTTTTGGAAGATATTTTTCCCTTGTTTTCTTTTCTATTTTACTAACCACATAGCTCAGCCTCCTCCCCAAAATATGTGAATGCATCAAGGTTGATGATGAATCCCTTGTTATAGTTGCTAATAGGAATGTCATCATGGAGACCCATAAATTTACCAATTGCTTCATCATTCTGGAAGAAATCAATCAGTATGTGTTTTTTTGGGTACTTGTTTACAAGGGATGAGTGAACAAGACTCAATTTAGGAGTGGAAGGGGATATGGTTAAAATAGCCATGTCAGGAAATAGGTTTATGGAGGTAACATCTTTGTAGAGACTACATTGGGATTCTATTTCACTATCATAACTAGAAGAACTATTGTCACATTTAAAAGAGGTGGCTTCCACCTCCGGAGGATGGGACCTATATGGCCGAATACCAATACCATATTTTTCCACCTTGTGATGTGGTGTCAAAAGAGGTTTCCACACACCCTGATCATCTACCCCACATCTATATCCTTGGTAACCCATGGCATACATCATATTTTTAGGGATGGCATATTTAGGAGCTTGGTAGAATAAATCCATCTCATCATCAAGAGACTAGTATATAGGAGTTTCAAGCATTTTATCTTCTATTAAAAGGCCACCAAGAAGGAAAGTTTCAATATTGGAGTGTTCTTGGGACCATTTAGGTTGATAAATGGGCCTAGCATGCATCTTGGATGACAGGGGGAGATTAAAAACTAAGAGGGAATATTGGAGGTTATATTCTCCACAGCCGGTTGAAAGGACCTTCATCCCCCATGAAGAAAAGGGAGATACATATGTAGAAGTGCCATTTTCATGAGAGCACAGTGTGTTAGGGTACATCGATTTCAGTTGAAGGAAAATCACATGTAGTTGGGAAAAAAATGGATAAACAAAGGGTTGGGGGTACCCAAGAATGGTAAGATTTTTTCCTTCATGGTAAAATTTTATACATCGATAAAACATTGAGGGCACGTTCTGCATGACATGAATCTATGGGTGACCGAGGAGCATATTGTAAGGTATTTCTAAGTCCAATATGTGGAGCTAGGTATCATGAATAGTGGGCCCAAATTTCATAGAAAAATTTATCGTGCTAGCTGAATGTCACTTCACATTATCATAAGCCTCAATGGTGATGACATTAGGCTCTAATTCAGTGTCAGTGCGTCTAAGTTGTCTAATGAGTTTTAAAGTATAAATTTTTAGCCTAGATATTTTGTCCAAAAACACCCTTTTTATCTTCATACTAGTAACAATAACTTCAATTTACAAGGGTATATTATGTGTATGATCATCCATTAAAATCTCATCCTGGCTAAACGTAATGTGTTTAAAAGGAGCAATCTACATGACTAAGGATTTGATGTGCAAAGGATCAATATTTTTTGAAACTCCTGACCCCTTAAGAGTTTTTTAAAGATGTCCTTATGAAAATTGGATATATCAAGAAGATCCAATATGGAAATCTTATCAGTAGTCTTCTCAAGTTTTTCTAGATTATCATAATGACTATCCTGAGGGGTAGGAAGAGGAGGTTCTAAAATAACAAGATGAGCATGTCGTGTTTCCATGACTCACTCTCATGTATTGTTCTTAATAATAATCACATTATCAATGGGAGGATGAAAATATCCAATGAGGGAATCAAGCGGATTAGTGGGTTCGAAGACAACATGATTGGAGTATTTATTCTAGGAGGACTGGCCTTGATCCAAATTTTTCTCCACCTTTTCATTCTTTGGGAATGGCTCTTTGTAAATTCCCAATTGTTGGTTAGAATTTTTATTAGGTGCAACTGAATCCATTTTGACATCTCCACTATATATGAGGTCTTGAATGAAGTGTTTCAACTTCAAAAATTTATCTGTGGTATGGCCCTTAACATGATGATATTTACAGTATTCATGGTCTTTATACCATGTCACTTTTGGTGAATCATCTAAAAAGGGTGTAGTGTTAGGGAACTTAATCATGTTCACTGCATCTAATATTTTCAATATATATGAAAAATAATCTATAAGAGGAGTGAACACTCGACATTATATTTTAGGTGAAACTGATCCTTTTGAAATTTTCAAAGGAGCACTATTCTGGACTACTTGCATGTGTTTTGAATCTCTTATGCCATCAACTACATTGTTCTTTTTATTGTTAAATAATTTAGGTTTTTCTATACATTTGGACTTGTGGTTATCTCTTGAAAATGGTTTCAAAGTCCCTTTATCTAATAAATTCTTCTCGATTTGACTTCCTTTCTCTATGACTTCTTTGAAATTTTTCACACAATGCATTTGTAATTTAAAATAAATTTTAGGACCTAAATTATGCATAAAAATGCTAACAGGTTGTTTCTAAAAAATGGAGCAAGGGAAGCGACTAGATAACCCTCACCATCTTTGTAGAAAACCAAAAAAAAATCATTGTTTTGTTGTTTGGTGTTACATAAATCTAATATGGTAATGTCACTTTCCATATTGAATGAAAATTTTCACACAAATTTTCTAGCCAATTTGGCATATGTGAAGATAGACCCTTTAGGTATATGGAGGAACCATTCAATTTTTTACCCCAAAGACTCCATGGGAATATGTGAATAAGTTAATTGTCACTATATGAAAATTCTTGGAAATTCACAAAGAAGTATTTGATATGATCACATGCATCACCTTTACCCCTATATTTTTCAAAATTATGGTAGTCTAAGTGAGGAAAGGGGGTACATAATATTACCGATCAAAAGGATAAGGACATAGTTCTTCAAAGTTATATTTCTTACTATGTCTAACGTTATTTTCTTGTAAAATTATGAGGGCATTTTTCATCTACTATCACTCTTGGTAAAATATTTTTCCATGTGAAGATGAGGATGGTATATACATGCCGTTAGATTTTTATGTCTCACCCCCATGATTTTAAGTGTAAAGCTCATTATACATGACCTTTGGTTTCTCATTATGTGCAACTCTTCCTAGGCATTTTTCGACATGGGAAGCCAAGCTTTCCAATTGATGACTAAGGAATTACAATTATAGTTTAACAGTAACCTCATCGTTTTGGGGTTATTCCTGATTTTCCCATGGAGAGGGTTGTTCATGATCTTCATTATCTACTCCACCATCACAGTT
Source organism: Taxus chinensis (assembly GCA_019776745.2). Taxonomy (NCBI): domain Eukaryota; kingdom Viridiplantae; phylum Streptophyta; class Pinopsida; order Cupressales; family Taxaceae; genus Taxus; species Taxus chinensis. The sequence continues at coordinate 471,958,659 of CM034148.1, read as the reverse complement.
AATTCAAATGATATGTATTTGATAACCACTTATGTTTTTTAGGGGCTTCATCTTCTTCATTTATTTGACCAAATTTAGAAGCATATCCCATATTTAATATGTCATCAGCGGATCGAAGGGGACGTTCTACATCTTATTCTCCGTGAACCATGTTTTTGACAAGATTATGGTCAAATTTAGGTGGGATTTTAGCTCCTAATTATACAACTCATACTGTAGTGCCCACTTCCCTTCGACACCTTTTGGATACCTATTTTGATAATGTGATTACATTATAGACATTACTATGTTTTGATTTAGTATGCTGTCAGACATTGATCATGGATTATTTTTTATCTTGATTTGATTATGATGCATGATGGGTATTAGAGACACCTCACATGTGAATGATGATATACTAATTGACATGGATGATTTATGGATGTTGTTCAGACATATGATTTTGGATATTATGAGTAGATATAGAAAATGGATATTAATATGATGTTGATATAGTTGTTAATTAAAAAAATGCAAATGATGTAGTTGTTACTTCTGATGTTGTTGTGATTCATTTATATAGTTGGTTTTGTGATTTCATTTATATCATGCTCGATGTTTTGATATGGCCATAAGGCCGAAGGAGATATTTGTATTTTTCAGGTTAAAAATATCACAAAAAAATATCGAGTGGATCAGAGACCAACCACAAGTGGAATTCTAGGTGAATTCAACAAGGTCACCATGGCAACATGTCTTGTGTGTGCATTGTATGCTTGTTAGGGATTCCCATGGGGGGATTTCCCTTATATGTGACCATAGGGTTTGTGTATTTTATTAATGTGTTTCTTTTATTATTGTTATATGTATTTTATTAGTAGTGTAGTATTTTACATGACTTGAAGACAATAATGGATCTATTGAAGTGTTTTTGTGGTCATGATCAGGTAATTGGTTGTAGTAAAATAGGTTAGAGTTAGTAAAATATGGGTAAGTACATAGTGAAGTCTGTTGAAAAATCAGTCACATTCATGGTATTTATATTTGTAAGAGTTGTTCATTGAGGCCTAATGTGATGAGGTGAGTATATCTTTTGCATGATGATTCAAGGCATGTGTTATATTGCTTCAAAATGAATTTTATGACTGAACCTCACAAAGAAAACTCGAGTTTGAATGCCTTGGAGTCTGGGTTTTCTGAAGGTAATATCATGCAAAATTAGTTTTAACTTGTCCCATGCCTCATGGAAGAGTTGAATTTAACTTGACCATAATTATGGTATGGTTGTATGTGATCTCAAGCTAGCATATTATGAAAAGATTTTATAAGGTCTTGACACATGATCTATCATAGTGAAGTATGTATATGAAGAATTAGTAAACAATTGATTATCCCTATAAGGTGGGGCCAGTTGACAGTGTATGATGCAAATTAAGTTGTCATGATTTTTCACCAACCTTTTGTTGACTAGTAGGAGAATGGATTTGAATTTTGTGTTTGAATTAGAGGATGAATGATGTGGCATTTCCTTACATGGATCCACATTTGGTTCTATTCTCTATTCTATTGGAATTCAATATTCTTTTGTTGTAGGACTAGTATAGACGGTTGTTAGATTCCTAATGAAGAAATGAAGAGTCCTTGAGGTCTGGTATCTCAAGTGGAGTGCTATGGTTCTTAGGGGGAACTTATAGGATCTTTTGGTTGATGAATCAAGATATGCAAGTGTTTGGAATTTGTTGTTGTGTGGTCATAGTCATAATTTTTATTTGAAGTTGTTAGTTTGTACATTCATTGTAGCATACTTGATGAAGATCAGGAATGAATGGTTTATTAGTTATGTGTTGAAAATGTCTATCTAAAGAAGCAAATAGGTATGTGAAAGTTTCAAAAATTCAAGTTGGTATGGCATATAGTAGTATGTGAGAGGGGTTTGTATGAAATAAAATTTCATTTAATTGTAGCATTCATCATGGGGGGGCATTAAGGAATGCCAGGGGGGATCTATACAGATGTGTCCTCTAGCTCAATGAGTTTGGTGTGTTGGGATCCAAGATTGTAAATAAATAGTTGTCTTAAAGTAGGTTTGTGAGAGTTATACAGAAAATTGAGAAGTGTTTAACAGTAAGGATGGTGTTACTTGTTTTAAAATCAATTGGTATCAGTGGTAGTGGAAGGAGACTGGTCTATTGGGTCAGGTATATGTTGCGTTGCCTAGAAGTTGCAATTGGTTTGACTCATATGGTAGCCTAGTGAGAAATATGTCCTTGGTCCTTATGGTCTTGCATGATCCATTTGAAAAAGGTATGCATTGAGTAAGCGGGAACATGTCAAGTTTTTCTTTGCTTCCATGTTTGGTTGATGTTTTCAACCATTGCATAGCGAATTATGTGGCATGATTTCAAAGAATGTTGTATGTTGTCAAGAAAGTTGTCAGAATGATTGAGATGACACAAGTTAGTAGAATTTTTGGTACTAAAGGAGGAGAATGTTCGTCTCAGGGAGATAATTTTTTGTTTCATTACATGTCTTGGTATTTTGGATAGCTCCATGTTGTGAAGGTGAGCCCGAGGTGATTTTTTTGTGATCAACTATTGGTATTATTCCATTAGTGTCTAATTTTTTTGTTTGAGCAAAGGATAAAACACAGATGGAAACTCCCTGTTGAAGACCCCAGTCATGTTGAATATTCTCTTTCCCATTCATGTGGATGAAATTGTAGAGAATGATGATTATGGAGACATGTAAGAACCATAAAGGATAGAAGGAAAAAATTCAATTGAGTAAGTATCATTTTGAAGTGTTTTTCAGTCTATAGTTTGTTTTCCATCAATAAATTAAAGGTTGTTATTGTTGTTGGAAAGTTTTAATTGATGTCAAGATAGTGATTGTGCATGATTGGTAAATAATGGAAATCCTTGTCTCACAAGCATTGTTGAATCAAATGTAATGTTGTGCATTGTTGATGCCATAGAGTGATAGTGGGATCTCTGTTTTGAAGGAAGATTTGCATTGATGTGAAATGATTCCTAATGATGTATGTTTTTTTTGGAGGTCTGTAAAAATGGAAGTCAGTATGTTTCTGAGGTCATGGTTTAAGTACAAAGAGAGATGAATATGCATAATAAAGAGGTCCTTGTGAGAAGGGCATGAACATGGTAGACTTGAATGATAATGAGTTGTTATACAAATGTATATAGAAATTTGGTCTGAGCATGTAGAATGAGGTTTAGAACTGACAATCAAACTGAGTAGAGGTATGCATGTTCAGACCTGAACATAAGAATACCAAGGTGTAGAAGAGCTAAATGAATTTAAATGATAACATATAGTTGAAACTTAGTATTGACAGGAGAAAGCTTCAGAGTTTGTTTGAGGTCAGTTTAAATTCGAACTTCGAATTTTGTCCTGAAGTTTTTAGTTGTCATCTTGGTATGAGACTAGTAGTGTTGACTGACTGATGTAACGTATCCTTATGAGAATGACCTAATTTAAATTCCTGAAGAACTTGTTCAAATATTCCTAGAGTAAATCTCCATTCTGTGATGCCATGTTAAAGTGAACCCACTTGAGACCCAAGAAACAACGTAGGGTTAGTTAGGAAAATTTACCAGATTAATTTTTTTATTTTGTAGATCATTTTTTGATTAGAAGTGCCCTTACAACCAAGTTGCAAGACAACACCTACAATTTATAGTTGCAAGACAACAGTTGACACTATCAGGTTTCTAGAATAAGTCTAAAATTACCCAAAACTGATACTTCTAGCTCAAGTTATGGAACTTTGAAGTTTTCAAAGGTCACATGGTCCAAATTTTAGGTTTAGAAGTTTCAGTTAGGTTCAAGCAACCCGTAAAATATCACCATACCCATTCTCTAACAGGCTCAGATGTTTCAAATTGATTTTTCTCACACTTAGCACTTACAAAATTTCCTCTAAATCATTCCCATTACCAATAGGAAATTTTCTCACCTTTCCAACAATATAAAGAATTGGAGGCTCGACATAACTCCTTTGTAAAACTCCAGATATGGGCCAAAAGACTTTAGGGATAAAATTTTCCCCCAAGGGGATACGTGTCGAGCGGGGACAGGAAGCCATGTGGCATTTGGGTCTAGTAGTCGGCGGGTGGACCCTTTGTTTCAGTGTTGGCAAATTTTCCCCACGCAGGTGCAAATTCAAAATCTCTCCCGCACCTTCGTAGGTCCTCTGGTGGACACATGTCACTCCGGTAGCCAGGTGGCAAGGAAAGTGAGGGAAGGGCCTTCGGTGGCGGGGTTTGGGTGGAAAATTCACCCAAGGGGATCAGAAAAGGGATCCACAAGGTGTGAGTGGGTTCGTGCGTCCATAGAGGAGATGATGTTGAGGCGAGGGTCCCCCAGTGAGTACCCACGGGCACGCAGAGGTTTTAAACAAATTCTTTCCCAAACAAAAATTTCAAGGGAAAAAAGGTCGCGATCCGCCCTTCCGCCTTGTTGCCCCAGTCTGCTCAACATGCCATATTGCCACGTGGTAGCCTGTGATAGGTCGCAGGCCGGCAAGGAAAAGGGTAAAAGTTATCCCAAAAATTAAAAAGGCCCAAGGACGAAAAAGAAGCCATGCATCTGCCATTTTCCCCCCCCTGATGACACATGGCAACCTCTGATTAGCCCCTATGGGTCGGCGGAGAATAAGTTCAAAAGGATTTTCTAGGAGGACTTATTTATATCACGGGAAATTTTGGTGAGCCACGGGCCTATCCAATGGGAATGATTTTCCCAAATTTTCGTACCATTAGGCAGGAAAACTTCAAAGTTGCCATAACTTTGAGCCTGTTAGAAAGCTGCAGTTTTGGGGTAAATTACTGCTCTGAACTTAACTGGAAACTATCTCATTGCCCTAAAATTTGCACAATGAACTTGATCAATTGTTATATTTTGATAAGTATGTTTAAGGGGTACATTTTTTCTGGAACTTAATGATCTGCAGACTTTTAAATAACAAACTAGTAATTTTAGACTTCTAATTTTTTTGTTTAATTTGATCTCCTAATCTTCTGGCTAACCCTAAGTTGTTTCTTGGGTCTCAAGTGGGTTGTTTTAATGGGCATAAAACTTGGTATCAGAGTAGTGGTTCAAAATCTTGGACCATTGGGCACACTAGAAAACTTGGGACATGAAAACTTAAACCTAGCACATTTTCTTTTAAATCTAGAAAACAACTTAGTTTAGAAATTGCATATTTTTAATAAACATGGAAATTGAATAAAACTTAGAAAAAATTAACTAACTCTCACTTTGGTCTATGCAAGAGGCTGCAAACGGGGCGGGGGGAATACTCACATAGACCCAGACTTACCACCACCACCACCACCAGATCAGGGTGTAGCAGTTATCCTAACCTCGGATTCTTGTAGACTCTTCAGGATGTCAATGTCGCTCTACGCAGAGGATTAGGAGGAGGACATGCAGCTAGTCATGAAAGAGCCCCTTCCATTGAGGGTAAGGTATCTCCTTGACCTAGCAAGGAACATAGAGGAGATAACTCACATACAGAGTCAGCCAGAGTAGATTCACCACCTGAGGGGACAGGGTGAAAGAGTTCTAGAGCATAGAGAGAGGTCTTGGAGCCCTAGGCTTAGGGATGAGCATGCAGAGAGACCTAGAGGCTGTCAGACCATAGCTGCAGATCACATCAGGGAGATCCTGAAGCTTCGGCCCTCACACTACTCAGGTGACATGGGTGGATTTCAGGAAGAGGCCTAGCTAGTGAGCTTAAGAGGTTGCTTAAGGCTTTTTCCTTGTTCTAGCAACACAAAATATCATGTTGTGATCCATCTACTGAGGGATGGAGCAGGAGTATGGTGGAGAACAGAGGAGCAAAAGCTCCATGTAGATTCAGAGATAGTGACCTGAGAGCTATTTGAGGAGAGATTCAGGAGAAGATATTTATCACAGAGGTTCATACAGCAGAGGGATCAACGAGTTCCATGACCTCTAACAGGCATCTCTTTCAGTAGCAGAGTATGAGAGTAGATTTCTGGATCTACTCTAGTACGTTGAGTACATGCAGGATGAGTAGGTGTGGATTCATAGGTTCATCCGGGGCCTGAATTTACATATTAGAGGTGCAGTACAGATTCACTACCCATAGACTTTATCTAAGGCCGTCAAGAAGGCCTATATTATCAGAGGAGACTCGGGGGAAGACCTAGCAGGCTAGAGATCGAGTCAGGAGCTGAGATACAACAGATGTAGGAAAATAGATCAAGGGGGTCAGTACCTCTCCCTCTGTGGTGGCTAGGGTTTAGCATAGTCATCCTTTAGGCCACAACAATAGTAGTAGCAGAAGAAATCCCGCCCACCCCAAAGACCTCCATAGAGAGCTGATGCACAGGGAGGTCAGAGTATGGGGCCTCCTCCTAGGGGTCCCATCAGGACATAGGGAGGACCTAGAGTTCATTCAGCGGAAGCTCTCCAGTAGAGACCACAACAGACCGTAGTTGGATCATCAGGGTCCACACCACAGACTTCCAGGGCACCTACTGGAGGTGCTACTCATTGGGGAGGATTAGGTAGATGTTTTAGATGTGGAGTTACTGGACACTTTTGGAGAGATTTCCCACATAACCCTAATAACAAGGGTAAGACATGGATCTCTAGAGCCTGACGGTTGGTGACATGGGATGCAGCAACTATAGGATTTATGCAGCAGTTGAGAACCGCTAGGAAGAGCATCAGAGCACAATCATTGAGACCACAGGTAGCATTGTTGGTATTCCTACCTCTATATTGTTTGATTCTAGTTCTTCTGATGCATTCATTACACCATCTTTAGTAAAGCAATGCAAACTAGTGGCAGTTAGGCAGGGTCTTAGTTGGGATGTTGAGATGGCTTCTGGAGCCAATATCTATGTAGACTCCTTAGTTAAGTAGTGTGTAGTGGATTTGGGACCTTTCACCATAACCTCATATCTTTGTATCCTTCCATTGGGCTCATATGGAGTCATTTTGGGTATGGATTGGTTATTTACACATAGGTCCAAGATGGATTGTTACAACAAGGCTATATCTTGTGTAAATGATTTGGGAGTTAAGTCAGTGATCTCTGGGGTCAGGAGACATGTTTTCATTTACACCATCTCTGTTATGCAGCTTAAGCGGTGTGTGGGATGGGGTTGTCAGATGTATGATGTTACATTCAGTGACATATTTGAGGATGGGTCTAGTGGACCATCTCTAGATGATCATCCCATTTTGAGGGAGTTTTATGATGTCTTTCCAGGGGAGCTACCGAGGGTTACCACCCCCACGTGAGATTGATTTTCATATAGATCTAGTTCCTGGAGTAGATCCTATCTCATGAGCACCTTATCGGATGACCACCCCAGAGCTCTGTGAGCTCAAGTTGCAGCTTGAGGGTATTTTAGAGAAAGGCCTTATCCATCCTAGTGTATCCCCTTGGGGTGCACCGGTGATCTTTGTGAAGAAGAAGGATGGATCCTTGCAGTTGTGTATTGATTACCGCCAGATAAATAAGGTAACGATCAAGAATCGTTATCCCCTTCCTCATATTGATGACTTGTTTGATCATATGAAGGGAGCCACAGTTTTCTCTAAGATTGATCTTAAGTCAGGGTACCATCAGCTGAGGATTTCAGAGGTTGACATTCATAAGACCGCCTTCCGCACGAGATATTGGCACTATGAGTTCATAGTGGTGCCTTTCAGTTTGACTAATGACCCTGTAGTGTTCATGAGTTTGATGAATGGGATATTCAAGATCTTCTTAGATCACTTCATGCTCATCTTCCTAGATGACATCTTGATATACTCACATACACGTGAAGAGCACGAGAGGCACCTTCACAGGTTCTTCAATGTCTTCAGGACCAGCAACTTTATGGGAATTTAGAGAAGTGTTCATTCTTTTAGACAAAGGTGCAGTACTTGGGACATATAATTTCTAGGGAAGGTATTGCAGTCGATCCTTCCAAGATTAGAGTCCAATATGGATTGGCCAGCACCCACTACAGTGACCGAGGTACGCAGCTTCATGGGATTAACAAGTTACTACCAGGATATTTGTTTAGGACATATCTCAGATTGTGCACCCTATCACTTCCCTTCAAAGGAAAGGGAAGAAGTTTGTTTGTTCAGACATAGATGCGAGCAGGCCTTCAGAAAACTGAAGGAGTGCCTCAACTACAACACCTATTCTTGCAGTACTCGGATCCACTAGGGTGAGTTCTATTCATTTACACAGGTGCTTATTTAGCAAGGCTTGGAGGTGTGTTGATGCAGGAGGGCAGAGTAGTGGCCTTTGAGTCTCACAAACTCAAATATCATGAGCTTAATTATCCTACCATGATCTTGAGCTTGCGACAATTGTGCATGCTTTGGTTAGATAGAGGTACTTTCTTCTTGGATGGAGATTCACACTCAGGACAGATCACTTGAGTCTTCGTCACCTCTTCATGCAACCCAATCTCAACGCTCGTTAGCGACAATGGATGGAGTTACTTTGTGAGTATGATATGGAGATCAAGCATGTGAAGGGGAAGGAGAATGTGGTGGCAGATGCTCCCAGTAGATGGCCACATCAATGAGCACAGACTTGTGGAGTAGGATTCTTCAACAACTTCCTCTTGATAGCTTCTACACTGCAGTACAAGTAGAAATCGAGTCACAGAGACCTCTTGAGGGGAAGTTTGATGGTTTTTCCTTGGAGACAAATGGTCTTCTCAGACATAGAGGTAGGATTTATGTTCCCAGAGATGGAGGCTTGAAGCAGGACATCTTGGTAGAAGCACATCGTGCACCCTATTCAGCCCATCCCGGGGTGAAGAAGATGCATGCCACCTTGCGACAATTGTACCATTAGAGAGGACTTCAGAGAGATGTGGCCCATTTTGTGTCACATTGTTTAGAATGCCATCGAGTCAAGGCTGAGCATCAACATCTAGCAGGCCTTCTTTTTCCTCATGCTATACTGGAATGGAATTGGGACACCATTTCCATGGATTCCATTGTTGGGCTACCGATGTCGACGTATCACCATGATGCCATTATGGTCACGGTTGATAAATTGACAAAAATTGCTCAATTTTGTCTAGTGAAGACCACTTATACATCTAGAGTAGTGGCACAGGTGTATTTGGATGATATTTTCAGGTTGCATGGGATTCCGCAGAAGATTATTTGTGACCGCTATCCTTTGTACACTTCACATTTCTGGACTACCATGTAATATGTCCTCGGGACGAGAATCAACTTCAGCACAACCTATCACCCTAAGACAGATGGAAAGACTAAGTGGGTGAATTAGATTTTAAAGGACATGCTCAGGATGTATGTGATGGATCAACAGACTAAATGGGAGGAGTAACTGTACTTAGTGGATTTTGCCTATAATAATAGTTTCTAGAGTTGTATAGGCATGGCTCCTTTTCAGGATTTGTATGGTGGAGAGTGCAAGACACCCCTTAGCTGGGACATGTTAGAGGATAGAGAATCTCTTGGACCAGCTCTTCTACATGACATGAAGTAGTAGGTAGTGTTGATTAGGAAGAGATTACAGGAGGCACAAGATAGGCAGAAGAAGTATACGGATCAGCATAGGATCGACCGTAGTTTTAATGTGGGCATGAAGGTGTTCCTTCGTGTCAGGCCACACAAGAGCCCTGTCCATTATGGAAAAGGTTATAAGTTATCTCTTAGATTTTTTGGTCCTTTTGAGATCTTGGAGCGTATTGTCCCTTTGACTTACCGTCTAGCATTGCCACCCAGCTTGTCTCGCATACATGATGTTTTTCATGTTTCAGTTCTCAGGACATATATTACAGATCCTTCTCATGTGTTAGATTGGACATCATTGTAGGTGTAGGATCAAGGGCAGGTGTAAGGGATGTGTAATTTATGTAAGATCTTGTATAAGTCATATTTTTTACTAAGAAATACTCCACCTCCATGAAAAATTCGAATTTGTCCTTGGGGGATTTTATTGGAGGCTTGTGGGACAAGTAAAATGTGTCCCATGCCTCTAAATTTAATCTACCAACCATACTTATGGATGGAGATGTGATTTGTTTATAATGCATTTTATAAGTCTTGTTGCATGTTTTTAATTGCACTTTCTTACATTTTAATTAATTTGTTTTCCCTTGAGGTGTGAGATTTTTGGAGTGTGCAAGTAATTTGTCATATTTTTAACCCACCTCTTTATTGAGCATTGGAGAATGGAGTTTGTCTTTTGTGTTTGAATTAGAGGATGTGTGATATGGCATCCTACATGGATCCACATCATCCTATTCTCTCCCTCTTCTATTTTATTCAAAATCTTGCCTTGTTTTTGGGTTGTTGTTGAATCATTTTGTAACTTCCTTGGGGGCGCATTTTTCTAGGGTGGAGCTCTTATTCTTGGAGAAATTTTGGAGAAAGTTTTACATGCTTATAATTTGTTTTTTTGGACTATGTTTTGGCACTTGAAGATTGTTTTTTGGACACCAAAGTAACCATGGATAGGTAGGAATTTAACTCTCTTTTTATATGTTGTCATTTTCTTGTTGTGTTGTGTGGATAGTGCATGCTTTATTTTATTTATTGGCTGGTTAGTTAGACTACCTTAGGGAAGGTGTAGGAGAAGGCTATGGGGAATCCATGTGGGTGGACATAAGTGAATGCCATTGGCATCAAAATTTTGTGGAGAGAGTTTGGGTATGGGATCCACCATGGAAACAAAATAGCTTGCATTTCTTACTTTGTGGGGGGCATAATGAAATCTGTGGGGGGCATAAGGATTTGTGTGTGATGGATTAATTTGGTGTTCTGTTATTGGTGGATGCCTAAATTCCAATTGGGAGGCATAAGTAGCTTCCCCCATAGACCTTGCTCCTTTGGCTTATATGATCAAGCCTAAAATATATTTTGAAATGATTTTAAATGTAGTTGTGAACTGTTGTTTTTGTGTTGAATTTTGTTTTTAAAAAAAGGAAATGTGTATGTGAAAGAATGTTGTGTTTTGGAAGCCAGTTGTTGCCATGGTTGAATTACACCTTTGATTGTATTTTAGTTGGGGCTCAAGGGCCAATGATGAAGGTAGGATTCTCCTTTCATTAGATGTCTTGGTTGGATGGAGAGCATTACCTTTCCCCCTCTTTTGTTGTGATCAACTAGAGAAAAGAGAAAATGTGCATGTTGTTGTTCTGGAGCAAAAGAAAATACAGTTTGACATTCCCTTGTGAAAACACATTCATTTGTAATCCTTTCCCACATGATGTGGATGAAATTGTAATAGTTATGTTATGGAGAAATGATGTTGTTATTGATTATATGAATGTATATTTGAATTGAGAAAGACATTTTTTTTCTACTCTGTACATTAGAAAGAGATAAATTGAATGTTGTTATTGTTTTCCAATGTTGAAATATGTAAAGTATATGATTGGAGTTAATAAATAATTGAAATACCTTCTCTTATATGCATTGTTGAATTAAATGTAATGTTTCACTGTATGGAAAAAGAGATAGTTAGATCTTTGTTTGGAAGGAATAAATGCACGTAGAAACAATGTTGTATTTTGTATTTTGGAGTTACGTAAAAATGAAAGTTAGTATTTTATTTTGATTCACAATGGTTTGTTGTAAACAACTGAATGCATTTTATTAGTTTAGAAATTAAATTCCAAACTTGAATGATAAAATTTGTTATACAAATTTAAAAGAAATTAATCTCTTGTAAATATTCAAAACTGATAATCAAACTTAATAAAAATGCATAGTTTGGACCTGCACACTTAAATCAATTTGGAAACCTTAAAATTTAACATGATACATTAGCATGAAACTCAGTTTGACAAAGAAAACTTAAGGAAACAATTTAACCATTGCAAATTTGAACATAATTCCTTCCTCAGCCGTTTTCTGTCATTTGTTGGAAAAAAATCAAATTTAAATCAATTGAACAAATTTAACTTCCTAATCCTTTCAAAATCCTTCCTAGAGTAATCCTCCATGTCTGTTTGACATGTTGAGTGAAGGAGAAGACCCAATTTAATCAAAATTGAAAGTTAGAAATTACCAGTTGACTTTTTAAAATCCTGCAGATCTGTTTTGCAAAATTGACCCCTCAAAACTTATCAAAATGCAAAAAAAAAAATCCTGTGCAAATGGGGCATCAATATCTTTCCAAAAAGTCCTTGTTTTTTGAAAACTGAGCTTTCTAGCTCAAGTTATAGCACTTTGATGTTTTTTGGCATTGGCAGGAAAATTTGGGAAAATTTTCCTTGGCAGGCCTGCATCCCGAAAAATTCCCATTTAAAAATCCTTAGGAAAAATTTGTAAAAAATTTGGGTCAGAAAAAATTTCATCTTTTCCTTTTCCGGCTAGCATCCAATCAAAGGCTACCACGTGTCCTCAAGGGGCAGTGACAGAGGCATGGAATTTTCTTTTTCCCTTAGCCTTTTTGAAAATTTTAGAAAAAATTTCCTTTTAGCCCCACTGGCCCATTGCCAATCACAAGCTGCCACATGGCAGCTATTGGTGCTAGTGGAGGGGGAAAACCCTTTGTTTCTTTTAGTTTTTACCTTTGGAAATTTTTAAAAAAATTACCCGCAGCCCTGCATCCCCGCGCTCGTTTTTGTGTTTTTTTCCTCCATGGATGCGCGGACCCATGTGTGCCTTCCACCTTCTTGTCTCTTTTTGGTGGAATTCACCAGATCGCTCCACCACTCTGCGCCCCTCCCTCTCCCTTCTTCTTGTGGTGATTATAGAGTTCCACGTGTCCCTCAGACAGACCTACAGGCGCATGGGTGATGTTTGGATTTTCTTCTCCTTGGACGAAATGCCCCAAATTCTTTTACCACTCTGCCTTTTCCCTTTTCCTCGGTGATGTCTCAGAGGCCACCACGTGTCCTTAGATGACCCGCGGAGGTGCAGGCGTAATTGGGAAATTTCTCCCTCTCAAGAAAAAATTTCTAAAGTTGCCCCGCAACCCGTCAACCCGCCAAGGGTTTTCCCCTCCTCTTGACACGTGTCCCCTTGGGGAAAATTTGTCCCCTAAGCTCCGTCAGTCCATATATTGAGTTCTACAAGGAGTTAGGAAGACTTCTCTATATCACCAGAAAGGTGACAAAATTTTCTATCCAATGGGAATGATTTATGAAATTTTTTGAAGCAATAAGTATGATAAAAATCTATTTGAAACTTTGATCATGTTAGAGAGTGGCTATGGGGCTACATTTCTCCCTGAACCTAACTGAAACTTCTAACCCTAAAATTTGAACCATGTGAACTTAATAATTGTTAATGAAGGAAAATTATGTCCTAGAAATTTTAGATTTTTTCCAGAACCTAATAGGTTCATCTGGTGCATTGCAACTTGGTTGTAGGCACTTCTAATCAAAAAATTATTATCCTATAATTTTCTAGCTAATCCTAGGTTGTTTCTTAGGTCTCAAGTGGGTTGTTTTAAACGGGCATCACACGTACCAACACTTGGTCTCTGTTATGGAAGAGAAATTTATCCATGTGGGTGGGATAAAATTTGAAGTTATCTTGAGGAGAGTCCCCCTCGTCGCCACTATGGTCAATCATTTTTTCTTCTTTAAGAAAGGGGTCTAAATTTTTACTAATGAAAGGATTTTACACTAATATTTTATGTCCCATTTTTGTAATAAGAGGAATAATAGGAAAAATTTTGCTAAGATTTTGACAAATGTGTACAAGTAACACAATGAATCTAGGAAAAATCAAGCAGTGTGACAGTCATAAATGTCACAAATAATGACAAAGAATCACAAAGAATCTAAAATAATTAAGGCAATATTTGAATGGTGTAATGAATCAATTAAATTTCCAAGGAGATGACAATATATGATGGAAGAATAAAAATATATCAAGTTCTGAACAAGGGATCAATCATAAAAGAACCTACTCCCTATGTCTAAATTGTCTCAAAGCTTGTTTTGTTCAATATGAAAATACAATTTCAATACTTCAATCGAGTTTGTAATAAACAATAATTTTTTATGAAAAAGGAGTTGAATTGAGTTCAATTCAAGATATACTTAAATAATGTAGAAAATCCTAATACAAACTACCTTCACCATTCAAGGAACATATTTTATTAAAAAAATATGAATTCATACATACCAAGAGCAAACATTCATTGATTTGGTGTTTTCAACCTCTTCACTAATCCACTTTTGAACTTCTACCACCTTAATATATGTTAAAAGACTCAATACATAGTTACACAAGGTTATGAATCAACACATCTTTGTCCAAGTCTCTAGAATGCATCATGCTTTCTCTTAGTAACTACAACCTCAACTTGTTCTCACAATGTTTTCCTCTTGATCAAGAATATTCTACCTCACTCACACCTTTTTGAACCTTATTTTAATCAATAGCAGCCAATTTTATACTTCAAGTTATTCTTCACTATCATTCCTACTCTTTATGCCCTAGTTTTAGGTTTATTATCCTCAATTCATGTTTCTTAATATGTTCCTTTGAATACTTGGTCTTTGATTTCTTGATAATCCTTAAACAATATCAAAAGGTCTCTCAAATGTCCCTAAACATTCACTACCATATTTCAATTATTATCAACTATTGTTCAAATCAAGTCACTTCTTTCCTATCATTGTTCTAGTCTCAAATCTATTTTTATTACCCTTACATCCTCCTTGCATTATCTCCTCTCATGTATCTACACTTCATACATTTCAACCATGTCATAATTAGTTATACAATGAATAAGAGAAGTCACACCAATCATTCCTACCATATAATTTCAAGCTTTATTCTATATCACCTTAATAAAATCATATCTTCTCACTCCACCATTAGGATTATTTAGTAACACTCAAAATAAATTGTAACCTTCATGAATTATCCCTTACCAATCTCAATATGATCTTAAAATATCATAACCCTACTCAACATACAACTCTCATTATCTCACTTTTTGTAATTTGGCTTCTATATACTTACTAGGTCTACCTCTGAGGACTGTAATTCATATTTTCTTTCATCTAAGGTGTCGGGGTGTAATTTCTATGTTTTAAATACCCATAAGGGGATTACCACCTTCCTAGAAGTTTCTCTTTTCAATTCTTTATCAAAGGTGTGGTTCCTTTGTAAAATACTCTCTTACATTAGGATTGATAGCTATGTTTCACTGTCTTCATGCAAACTATCAGGAAGTTCTACTAGTTGGAAGTTTTAATTGGTCCCAAAATTTCTCCAACACTTGACCCACTCCTAGACATACATCATTATCAATTTTCAAGAATATTTATTGGTGAAAACAAGAGATATTGTCATTTCTCTCTCCAAACCCTAACTAATGTACTGTAGAACCCAAGAAGGGTTATTTGACTGTATCTTTCACTCAAATTAGATTCAAGGCCTAAGATTTTTTATATAAGACTATTTTAAAGAAATCTAACTATCAAACTTACCAATAATTTCTGAATATGAGTGTTGATGCTTCTTCAAGGAGTTGATGGATTAATACAACGTGATAAAATAGGGTACAAACCTTTGGTAACAATTATAATGCTTTAGATCTTATTAAAGAGAAATGGTGGAGTCCTTTCATTTCTTACAATTATAACCAACCTCCAAGGATTTCCAATTTTCCCAATACAAATTATCACATGTAATATAGTTCTAAAATTCCATGCACAGTTCTTGGATGCTTCACAATCACAGTCCAATAAATGCTTAATCGCTCACTAGCACAAGTCCTACAACTTTCCTCAATACAAAATATTTTGCTAACAAGTATACATAACTACAATCCCGTATGCAATGACTCCATAATTATATCACTCACATTCTAGAAATGTATTATATGCTCAGAACAGGGTATATTAGTCGCATCACTATTCATGCATGCATATAGAAATCTAAAAGTACTAAGAAATACAACCTTACCAAATAAAAAAACCCATCTTCATGACAATTGTGAATTCTCCTTTGCTTTATTCACTTGTATATAGATAAATTTCATCAAGAAGATTGTATAACTGAAGTAAGGATGACAATATTTTTCCTTAAAATATTTAATTTCTCTCTCTACTCCAAAAATTTGTTGGGTTAGAATATTCAAGGCCTTTTCCAAGTGGATTTAATCACCAAAGAAACAAACTAAGCTTGTAAAGAAATTGATAAACACAAAATTTGCAACTTTCTCTTACAAAAATGTGTATTTCATTATAGTCTGTATATCTATTACAAAATATTCTATAAGATATCTCCTTCTACGAGCTCCTCCCCCCCCATAATGAGTAACCTCCCATATCCATCAAGTTTCTCTTTCAAATACACAGATTACATAAACCCTAGCTGAATTCTTTATCACATATCATGAACTAAATCATAAAATAGACATTTTTATACCACTTTTGCTCCTTTTACATACACTAGGAGTCATTTTGACATGATTTCAACACCTAAGACCACAAACACCTCCAACATTGGCCAATAATGGCTCAAAGTTTCCAAAATTTGAAAATAACGCTTTTTGGAGGGAAAAAAAATTATTTGAAATTTTGGAAGCTTGACTCAATTTAAACAACATATTATGAACTAATATGACCTTTAGACATCCTAACATACTTTACAAAACAAAAATTGACTTGAAAACCCAAAATTTTGTCCCAAGAAGAGATTCTCTTGCATCATTAAATGAGTTTAATAAAAATAAAGTCCAAGTTTTGAAAATGGAGGCTACAAATGAGAGCAGTGCAACAATACAATTTAGATATTTTGATCAAGTTTTTAGGAAAAACAAGATGTTAGTAACAAAAAAGGAATTGATACAATATGAGCAACATAACTACAACACCTTCCAAAAATCAATGCAATGTTTGAACAAAAGAAAGGTCTAAATATAACAAGGAGTTAATATTACGTGAGCAACATAACAATACAATTTAAAAACTTATATCAAGTTTTTTGAAAACAAGATGTAAGTATCAGAAATGTATAGATATAAAGTGAGCAACGTAATAAATCAAGGGGAAATATATATATATATATATATATGATATCTAACTACAATGAGACGTCTCAATATGGGTATCAATACCAGGCTACCAAAATATGAATACGTACCAACACACTATCAATGCTTACTATCGTAGTCACAATAAGGAAGGATGTAAATGGGTGTAAAAGTGGTGGCCACAATTTTGATAGAAATTCATTTTTGTTTCTTTTGACGAGAAATGTTAACAAGAAAACAAGGGATATAGTACAAGTGGTGATGAAAAATATATAGCCTAACTTTGGCAAAGTTTTGCCTTATTCAATAACAAGGTAGAAACTAGGACAAAGTTGTGCTTTGTAAGTTTCATGATGAATAAAACATGGAAAAAATTTCAATGAACTTTCCCCTTGATCGACTAATAAGTTTTTGACTCTAAATAAGTTTTTTCTTTGTGAAGGCTCTTTAGAGTATGATTGGATAAGGAAAATTTGGCCCCAATGCCAAATGGATACCTAGGATTTTATTCTCAATACTCACCAATACTTTCCTAAGGGAGCTAATATTTTCTTGATAAATCCTAGATGAAGGACCATTACCCCAAAATAAAATTACCGAATGGGGCCTCATATAGACAACTTGAAGCATTCCTCATAGGTTTTTCCAATCAAGTAGTTAGTGGGACACTTCCCGTTTTGTCCGCTAGTTCCCTCAAGGTGTGGACTACTTTGGGGTTCTTGTGGTAATCCTCATAATGAATTTTATGGATTATTCCAATATACTTCCTACATTTTAAATAACATGGGTTTTAACCCTTATCCGAACCTACAAATACAATGTTTTGAATAAAGTGGTGTGTTTTTTTATCTTTGATTAAAAATGTGGTTTAACACACCATTGGCAACCTGCAACACATTTTTGTTAGTATTTGGTTTAGTTTGATTCTTTAACAAGTGTGTGGTCTTACACAAAAAACAATTAGTATTTTATCATATAAAGAGGACTAAGGTTGTCTTTGATTCTCAAGATCACCAAAAGATGCAAGAGAAAATCATACACAATGATTTATCCAACTAGACAGAAATGAAAATCTTAAATCAAAGGAGCGTAAAAATGCTTTGTAAAAGATTAATTTCCTTAAACAATATAAATGATAAAATTCCCAAGTTAATCCAAATGTTAGAAAAGAAGACCAAAGTTTCTTTTAATTCTCAATCTCACCAAAAGGTGCAAGAGAAGAGCATACACAACAAATTTCCTAACTAAAGAAAATCATGGAAATAAAACATGTTATAAAATGATTTAAAAAGGTAAATTCTACAAAATAGAAGTTAGAAAACGTATAAAACAACAAAAAACACCAAAAATTAGATTCTAGAAATATTGAAATCTAAGCCCAAAAATTTACACATAATGTTAGCACATGGGGATCAACGGAAATGCAGATATATTAATGGTAATATAGGGATGCTAACACAGACACAAGGGGGTCAACATTAGCGCATGGATGCTAACGCAGATGCATGGGGTTCAACACTAGCGTAGGGATAGTAACGTAAATGTAGGTGGTTCTCTATAAACATAGAGACGAAAATAATACAATGCTAGTGGATGGGGAAGAAATGCTAGCGCATAATCAGAAACATAAATCTAACAAGGTTCAACGCCAATAAGTGGGGTTCTCTGTGTAGAGAAATATGAAAAATACATACAACGCTAGTGCATAGAAGAATAACACTAGCATGCAGACAAAAATGGTAATATAGAAGGGTAGACACTAGTGCGTGAGGACCAATGCAAATGTATACAATATCAATGTTAGTGCATGAGGACTTTTTAATCTCAATAACATGGGAAATCCAACCCAAAAATGTCAAAAAACTCAATTTTTTTCTTATAATCTTCAAATTTTACAGCACCTTACCTCCCTTACACCTATAAGGAACACTCAATACATGTAAAATTAACAAAACAAGTTAAGAAAGACAAAAATTATCAATATGTGCTAAAAATATGTTAGTATGTAAAAATGAAACTTAATTAAACAACTCAAGATAATGTGCATGAGACAAATGGATGTCCCATGGGGTGTGCCATATGTATGTATGTAAAAGTAGGATAAGTTAAAAACTAGAAACTAACACAAACTAGTTATTATAACTAAGTTATTTTAACATAGACATCATAATAAAGCTATGTAAGGGAAAAATCTAATCGATACATCCAAATTAAACTTGAAAACACTAAGCCATCCCTTGTTATTTTGATGTGCTTAGTATGTGTAGTTTCTCCTTATGGTGAAACTATTGTGATCATGAGAAATCAAAAGAATATTATCTCCATGAAGAGGAAATAATATCACCAAAATGTCTTAATGACCATGTTTGGATCTTCCTTTACTACTCTTTACAAGTAGAGGATAAAAGGGATGCTAGATCAATGAGTTTTTCAATGCTAGAAACTTTGTTATCATGTGCATATAGTGTAATAGTAAAACACTGGTGTAAGATTGGAAGGGGGATACTAGGTCTTATATATATCTTTTCAATTTGGTAGAAGCTAAAGACTTAGTCAATGTGGGATAAAGGTAAAGTAGAATTTGAAAGGGATAAACATGATTAGAAAGAATTAATTTGTGATTAGTAACTCATGGGAGTTGGAGATGATTTAATTAATCAACTAGGATTAATTAACAAGTGAAGATAAGATTAGAAATCCATTTTGAGGTGATTTAGAAGGGATTAGGTAGAATTTAGAGGATTTGAGAGGGGTATTTAACTGATAAGAAGGTTTATTTATTAAATAGGAGATTATAAATGCTTAATTAACTAATAAATAGTTAATTAATTGACTAGAAGAAGATTATAACTAACGAAGTCTTGCTAGTTGGAATCCGGAATGAAGGAAATGTTATTTGATTAATGAAGTGTTGTTAATTGACCAAAATGAAGGGGAATGTTAGCTAATTAACAAGAAATCACACATTATAACGGAAATGATGATAAAAAGGATAAAATGTACAATTTTAGTAGTAAAATTGTCTAGTTGGATTTTAGGTGTCTACACCTAAAACATTTGATACAACATGTCTCACACCCATGCATGACTCTGTGATCTCTCATGGCTCTATAGCTCATCCCCATGCCTCATTTGGTCTCCAAGCACCTAGACTAGGTCTAGAACAACACTTGAAACTAGGTCTTCAACCTATACTTTGACTCCAAACCTCTTTTGAGTGTCTCAACATACTCCTATCATACTCTCCATACCTCTAACATGTTTCTCAAGTCACCATGTAACTCTACTCAGCACATGCTCTATCACCTAGACTAGTTAGGTCACCTGAATAGGTTTGTTAGACCAAACCAATCACACTAAATCCACCCATGTCATCATGAATCAACCTAAATGTCCATGTCACCATCATACTGAGCATCTTCTAGCATACCCCCACCATCTTCTTTGTTATTAATGATATTTTACATCAATGATAACACCTATACACACACATGTCAACACCTTATTTTTATTAAACTTGATTCAAGTGTGGAAATTTTACATTGTTGCGCTATCAAAATCATATCAACCCATTTTTAATACATAAATCTTGTTTTCCCAAAAACTCAATTTAACTGCTGAAATTGTGTTGTTGCACTATTAAAAAAAAATTAGATACATTTTACACATAATAAAATCTTCTATTGCAGTCGTTACATTCTGAATTTCATATTATTTCCTTCGTTACTTTCATTAAATATTCCACTTACTTGGAAAATTCTTTAATTTTCTACTATTATGTTGCTTTTTTTACCTAGATTCATTATGACACTTACCCACATTTTTCAAATCTTTGCAAAACATTTCCCATCATGCCATCTATTACAAGATTGAACCATAGAAGGAGGGATCTAATCCTTTCCTCCGTACCACTTTGGACCCATTATCTAAAGAGGAAACATTGGTTAACCATAGTGGAGATGAGGGAAAAATCCTTGGGATACCTTTGAGTATGAGGGCCTACCCACATAGACAATTTCCTCTTAAAAAACAAAGATCAAGTTTTAGCATGAGTAGTAGAATTAGGGATCAAATTTCCACATGAATTCGATCCAACTATCCTTACAAACATGATTCATGAAGAATAAATAACAAAATCCCCTTATCACCTATACAAGTTGAGGTCACCTCCTCGACACATGAGGATATCTCTTCATATTACGATAGTGAACCAGAGTCCCTTTGTATCCTTTATGAGGACCTTGCTTCCACCAACTTATTTTTTGACATGACTATTTTAACCATTTTCACTTCCACTCTTGAATTATACCTTCTACACCCTTCCCTTATCAACTAGGACGATTTCAGCTTGACAAAGAAATTGGTGAATTTTTGGGGTTGTGTGACGACATTCCTATTGGAGACCATAATAAGGGATTCTCTATCAACCTTGATGTATACACATATTTCAGGGAGGAGGCTAAGTTTTGTGGTCATCAAAAGTAAAAAGAGAATGAGGGAAAAATATCTTCCAAAAAGCCTCACCAAAATAAAAGATCTGAGTCCCATAGTGAAAACCTCTGAGGCACTTACGCAAAAATAGATAGAAAAATCAAAAAAGGATATAAAAAATTGATCACCCTATGGGTGAAAATATCATTGAGATGCCCATAGAGAAAAAACTCAATCACCCCCTGATCCTATTCATATGGAGGATGGATCTAAACTACTTGTTAAGGAGACTATTGATATCAACATTGGTATAAAAGATGAGCCTAGAATTGTCAAAATTAGGCCTTCTCTCTCAGCACATGAACAAAAATATTTTTCTATGCTCTTTAGAGAAATTTTAGACGTATTTTCTTGGTCTCATGCATACATGGCATGCTTTGATCCTTTTTTAGTAATGCATAACCTAGTTGGGCATGAATAATTGAATCCAGTCAAACAAAAACTACGCAAAATACATCCATATGTGGCTCTTTTGGTCAAAGAGGAGACATAAAAACTATTAGCAGTGGGATTCATCAGACCTATTGATTACTCTGAATGGATCTCTAACATAGTGCCTATTCAGAAGAAACTTATTGGTATAAGTATTTGAACATATTTCACAAGAATAAATAAGGCATGTTCTAAGGATGACTTCTCTCTTCCAAATATTGACATGATTTTTTATTCTACTACTGGCCACGAAATGGTATCACTCATGGATGTATTTTCTGACTATAATCAAATAAAGATTGAAAAAGAGAACCAACACAAAATTTCCTTTACTACACCTTAGGGAACCTTTTTCTATCACATCATGCCTTTTGGCCTCAAGAATTCCAGTGCAATATACCAGAGAGCTATGAATTTCATATTCCATGACATGTTACATGATATTGTTGAGGATTATATGGATGATATCTTCAAGAAATATAATACTATAGTATAATAACTAGTGATCCTTTGTTGTATCTTTAAATGGATCTAGGTGTAGACATCACTTTTTCACCCCTAGGTGACCCGACACACATCAATAACATTATCATAGCTATCATTAATTTTATTATCCTAAGTACACTTTAAAATTACCATCATGAATCCTAATCTACCAGCATAAATCTCATTTACCCTCCCATAACAACTTAAAACCAACCTATCCTAATTTACCCTACCCATCCTAACCACCTAAACTCTTTGTACTTGAATCCCTAACCTCCCACCATTTTCTAAACAACCTAAAACCCCAGATGGCAAGTGGGTTTAACCATTTGACATATTTTCTTTATTATTTTGTAACCTTTTTTTAATCATTACATTTGTCGTTAATTGTATTGATCCAACCTCTTCTTCCATTGCACAATTAATCAGAAGCTAGATTTTGGGATGAACTGCTACCCATACACACAAAATCACTACACTCAGGATCACTAACACCCTTCTTCCAAACTTTGTAAAGATTCTTCAAATCATTAGACAACCTCTATAGAAGCTCTACCACCTTCAACACATTATAAAGGTTAGTACCTTTATTTCTTTAATTTTTTCAATCTATTTTACATCATTTATAAATTTTAATCTGTCATCTACATCACCTAGCATATATATTTCAAAAACATTCTCCCATTCATTCATTTAGCTAAGTTTTTGAATATCTAAATTTCAAATAGATATTTTCATTGATCTTCTATTTCCGTTGATCGGTCCCTCAACCTTTGTTTCCATCACTAGTCTCCCAAACACATCCAAATATTTGTTTTCAAAATCTCGTAGGTTTCTATAATCTTTCTAGTTTACCTCAATGTTGTCAAATCCTTTTTTCATCAACTAGTTTTTGTTTTATCGGTATTTTTTCAAATTTAGCATTTTCTTCACAATCTTCATTGATCCTTGTGTTTTTTAATCATTTATAGCATACATCATACTTTCAAAAATTTATTTAAGATCTAATCAGTTGCTTTCATGATGCATGTTATGTAGATGATTGTTTCAGGTCCTTCACACCCAATATATAGCATATACAATCTCCCAATTTTCCTATAACCATTCATATGGGAAAATTTTGACATTTTCCATGAACTCAGCTTGTGTTCAATCATACTCACACCATAAATTAAACATATCGAAGACCAGCTAGAATTCATTCAAGAAGAGTGAGAAGTCACTAAAGAGTTCTCGTATGACTACTTCAATGATTTCAAGCTTGATACTGCCCTAGCCTAGGTCACGTATAATTTTGAATAGGATATTTCCATCACCTTTGAGTTTTAAGTTAATAATTGTTATAATCTATCTTGTCATTTATCAAATCACTTAATTGTATCAAATGAGTTAACACCCTTCAAGGAATTCCTTTGAATTCTTTGGATTGACATTTGTAAAGCAACTCATTATCATCCTTTAATACCTCTTTTTCTAGTTATCTTTATACACAGGATTTCTTGTTTGGTGAAAATAGGAGACTCTTTCATTTCTCGTGTATTCGACTATCCCAACATTGTGATTGTTAGCGTAGGTATTGGTAAACCTTGCCTACTTGATTTTTTGGTATTTTCAGCATTCATAAAACCTAGCCAAAAAACACCATACACATCCTAGCATGCCTGATTGGGCACTCTTAGTCCCTTTTATTTTAGATTTTCTATCTTTCATTTTTTTTGTTGTCAATTTCATCTAACTTTTCAGCTTGGATCACATTGTTGTTGCTATTTCCTAAAACATTAAAATTAAAAATTAAAAATGAAAAGTGATTATGGTACACTCTTCTTTCCTTCCATCATTTTATTTTAGCATCACATTTTATGTGTCTTATTTTCATCAAATTAAAACATTTCCTTTGGATATTAAAATGAACATTCATACTTACTTTTTCACATAGCTTAATTAGGATTTTAATGAATCACATTCACAAAAAATCCCTTCACACACAACCAAACCACATGAAATTTAATTTTCAACTAAACAATCCTTCCCAGGTGGACCTACTTAGATTTCAACACCAAGAGGGTAAGCGAACTTGGTTTTCTGGCTGAGTATAAAATTATAGTGGACGGAATATCAGTTAATCACCCGTAAACATTATCATTGTGGGACAAT
The DNA here is from genome assembly GCA_019776745.2 of Taxus chinensis. NCBI lineage: Eukaryota > Viridiplantae > Streptophyta > Pinopsida > Cupressales > Taxaceae > Taxus > Taxus chinensis. The sequence goes on along the minus strand of CM034148.1, from coordinate 471,934,121 downwards.
GAAGTGAGGGGATATGCCCTAATATCATGCCTCATACTGATACCAACATAGATTTTGGCCACACGCACCTTTGATTATATCGAGGAATCCATCCTTTAACTCACCTGAAACCATCCTTAGAAAAACTTATCTAAGTACTTGTTTAACCATTTTTCACCTTTCATGTCTTTCTTAATTTAATTAAGATAGTTAAAATTTATTTTTTGATTTTCCTATAGTTGTTGTAATCAACCACATTACTTTTTTAGTTTTCTTCATCAATTACGTATTAGTTCATGGTTCTAACTAGACAACAGTCTCATTTTAAAAACAATGATAATATGTCTAAGCCTCTTTAATAAGCCATAGACTCTATTGAGATCTACCTTCAAAACATTCAAATCATAATGGACCAACATCGATTTCATTTAATTGCTAATAAAGAGCCACCAAATTCTCTTAGCATCTAATCAACCATGTCAAAATTCCTAGATACATTTAGTCCCTACTTCTTAAATAGTGGTGATCTAGTCTTCATAGAGATCTCAGATTCTAACCCAGTGGCCCTTAACTCTCATATTGTTTCCTGAGGTATCCTGCTATAGAAACCAACACCTGAACAATGACCTCCCATCACTATTGTTACCTTTGATACTTCCCAATTCATCAACCCTAATCATGATCCATTCATCCAATAAATTCATTTTTATTCCACTGCTAGTGAAACAAGAGCATCAGCCACCACTTCATCAGTCCTTGTCATTAGTTTTGACCTCAATTTTATTTCTTCACAAGACACAACCAACCAACAACCATCCTCATTATCAAAACCTTCATAAATCTCATCATCTTCATAAAACAACACAAACACATATTCTTGCACACCTAGTCTCATAGCTTAAAATGTCACTCCTACACCTCATGTGAGCTCAGTATCCATCCCTCTTATTATGTCTCAACCTATCCATTAATAAAAACCCATGTCCTATATTCAAAATTTATTCATGCATATCCCCACGTTTATACCTTTCATTAACACTAGTTCCATTTCCAGTACTCACCCCTTTTCACAATAGACATCAACTACCCCTATCTCATAAATCCATTCTCACTATATACCGCAACCATCCCAACTACTTATTAACACTTTTATCCCCTCTGAGTATATACCACAACCATCCCATCCACTCATCAACACGTCCATCTCTATCCCTTATCAATACGTCCAACTGTCATAACCTTTAGTTTTGCAGCATACTTACAACATTCTTGTGATCTTTCCTCTGTAGCACAGTGTCTCATTACCCTATCATCCACATCATAAATCAAACCTAAATACATATAATCAACTTGGGTCATCATCAAATAATGCCTAACAATCATCACAAAATTATTCTTTACAAACATTAATGAATAGGATTTATAGTCTTGAAGCCACCACCATGGGTCCTAAAAGTACCTCATCGTATGAAGAAATATACAATGAACCTATTCATCCACATGTACCTTTCAAAGCTTATCATCCACACTAAAAGATCCCAAAATTTTCCAAATTCTATAGTAAGGAAGACCATTAACAACACATCTGATCTTTTCGCCACACATGTTATCTTATCGCATATGATCAGGACATTATGTGAAGGAAATTTCCCGTGTCCTTATCATGACCCAAACTAGATTGGTATAATATAATCCAATAATATTCCCTCTTTTCCTTTGCACATCTCACATAGTTGTTCTTAGAACACTTTTCCATCAACATTGCTCGTAAGACTTCTATTACAGATCTCTACGCTATAAAAAAGTTTGAGGACATTTTTTTGTAAACTTCATCACCTGATGATGTGATATCATCAATCAATTATCTTTATCCCTCCCACAAACCAAAGTAATCGAGTTGTTTAGTTGATCGTGTGCTAAACGCATATCATCAACACTTCAGATACAATCTTTTCAAACATTCAATGAAGCCTTTACCATGGCCCAAAAATTAGAATTCCATGCCCTATAAGATGTTATAGTCAAACTCCAATAAAAAAAAATCACGAGTCCTCGTTAAAACCTTCTTCAAGTAATGATAAGTCCAAAGGCTCAGAAAATGTGGTCATCATAAAATTTACATCTAAAGTTCGTTAGGATTTTGAATGTACTAGTACCCAACGCAACTATACACCCATCAGAGAATCCTATAGCATGGTATTTGATAAGCTCTTATATGTGTGTATGATCACACTCCCACCTATCCATCACATTGATACATCTATTTCAAATACCTCATGGTATCAAGAAAATGACTATTGTAAATACCATCGGTTTAGAGGCCATAACATTAAAAAAAAAGTATTCATTTAGAAACGTCCTCTAGAATCTCATTGACCGAGGTGACCTACAACTTGACAATCTGAATGTACCTCTAAATTAAAATGTGGATTTCTTTAAATAACTCTTTCCTAGTCATTATCCTTCCATCATTCAACCCCAATTCAATGTATTCAAATATCATCAAACCATCAACATTATTAAAGATATATCACCTATGCCCCCAACACCTAGTCTTTTTGCCACAAAAGCGCCAACTTAATCATCTAGCTCCTCTAGGTTTGCCACTAAAAATACCATGAATGTTTCCACATTTACTTCAAATATACTCGTGACCTATTTGAAAGACTAAAAAAAAAAACTTTTCATGGAAATTACAAAAAATATTTCGATGATCATGTCATATGACATCACATGTAAAACCTCAACAAATCCATTACTAAACCCACAAACCATCAATCCAAGAAAACATAAACTCTATCACAAAATCATCAAAAAATCTCATTACAAGTTAAAAAACCCCATCCTTCCATATTAGGGCCCCATATTTCATCTAAATTCATAGTCACTATCACTAAATCTAATTTCATTCCCTAACCGGAACCTAAACGTGTCACACAAAAAATGACTTCATCAGCCCCATCTTCTAGGTCATCAAATGAAACATAAATTCCCTCAACCTAAACTTCAACAAGGTACTACACTAGAATTATTGAAACACTCATCCAACTATCCATCATAATATTACCTTCTCTCGAGCCATTTGGCTCCCGAGGGTGGAAACCCTTGGTGTAACTTCAAATCTTTTTTTACGTATCATCACACTTTAGGACATTCCAAAGAGGGTTGTAAATCCCTTTATACTACAATTCAAAGCCTTGCTAGTAAAGGTATTCTCCCCACAAATCTATAACATCTAATAAAATCAAATAAACTCATCACCTTTAAACCTGCACCTTCCAAACCATCATCCAATAACACAACCACATCTAAAAAGGGTGAGTCTTGTTCTAGTATAACCTCTCTCTATCAAATCGATGTTGTTTGTATAACTGCTAGAGCCCACGCATAAGACTCTAAGGCTTTAGGTAAAAAAAGGACTAAGGTATCTATCTCTCTGGCTCCTGAATCACTTAATCCTCGACCCTCTTCCAATACTAAATTATATATCCTTATCACTCCATGCAAACAATCAACCTCATTCGTAGAAAATACCATCATAAAACAACTCCATCAAGCACCAGTGAAGATGTCCCTTTACAAGCTTGTTCAAAATTCTCTGTAACGTCAACAAGCAGAGATTGAGGCCCTTCAATCTATATTAGCACCATCAAAAAATCCACATCCAATCACAAATATGGTCGGAACCCTCAAAATATCAATTGTTATCACTTTCGATGACTCCAAAATCCCATCTTTACAACCAAAATATCATGATCTCCCACTCTTTGTCACCACCCAAGTCAACGATACTATTTTTAAGAGAGTACTGATTGAAAAAAAAACTAATATCAATATCATATTGTCTCATGCCTTTAATCAGCTTCATCTACCTAACACTATCGTCACCCATTCACCCACATTATTGTGTTCCTTTAATGACATTATTTCCTCTACATTAGGAACGGTTATCCCACCCATTAGATTGGGTGTTAAAAATATTCACAAACTCATCTATCTTGTGGAAGGATATTTTCAATACAATATATTATTAGGTTTTCCTTAGATGCATGTTATATATTGTATCCCATCTTCTTTACATCATTTTCTAAAATATTAACATGAGGGTAAGATTGTTACTAATCATGTCAACTTGAATCCTTTCAAAGCATGGCATATGACCTATTGACCTAATGACGTGCTCATTCGTAAAAAAAATTAGGATCTTCTAACAAAGATTCTACTAATTATTCCATCACCTCATCTAAGCTATCATATGATATCTCTTTTTAGGATGTCATGCAACATCTTTCATTAGGGGAGTATCACCTTTTATCCCTTCACTCACTTCCTACATCGAAAACATATGGGATGCATGATAAACAACTAGTTTATGAAGCCAACATTGGTGATATCATCTCCTTTAGCCCTCCTCATCTTAAAAATTACCTTGTCTATGGAAGGATTGATTTTCCTTACCTATATCATGACACTCAACACTATACTAAATCATTTATATCTTACTTCTCATTTCTATACAACCAATCCTTCGCATAAATTTATCTTCATCGATGTTTCTAGAATGGCTTTAGCCTAGAAATTTATGAATAGGGTATACATGACTTGGTCTTTAAACAGTCCTGCAAACCTCATGAAAAATATGGATTATGTTTCAATAAGCCTTCTTTATTCACCTTTCCAACCCCTACATCTGGATCCATAGTGGAACCAGAGCCATCATCTCCACTTTCACATGACCACTTTATCAACACAGAAGATGTTTTATCCATCCCATCTAAATTTTTTTTAATCAAAACAATCACCTTATGACCAATCACTTATTAGACTAATGATGTCACTAAAACTATTCCACTTTTATTATGAGAAATGTTATAATAAGTCTCCCCTACCATCAATATTCTTCAATTCCATGATGACCAGTCCATCTTATCCTATATGGGGGAAGAGGACCATTACCTTCAAAATAATCTACATCTAACATGTTTACACTTCTTAATGAGTCCACTATTAACATCAACATAGGGACTTCACAATACCCTCACATAGTCAAAGTTGGTCAATCTTTATATTCATAAGAGTTAAAGGACTTTATCGATTTCCTTTCAAAACATAGTCAAGACTCCACATGGTCATATAGTGACATGTTGGGTAATGACCCTAAACTCACCCCCCAAAACATCATAACAATCCCTAACAATAAGCATGTCAGACAAAAACTACAAAGGATACACCCTCATGTAGCCCTCCTCATCAAATAAGAGTTGCAATGTATCCTTTCTGATAACTTCATATTACCCACCAACTATCCACATTGGGTCTCTAATATTGTACCCATAACCAAATCCTCTAGAAAATTACACATTTATACAAACTTCCAAGATCTTAATCTATATTTTCCTGAAGATGACTTTCCTCTTCCTAATATTGATCAACTCTTCGACCTCACCACTACTATGAAATGATATCCCTCGTGGATGGATTATATTATTATAATAAAATTATTATCACAACCTACGATCAAAAAAAATCTCCTTCATTACTCCTTAGGGACCTTATGCTACCACGTCATGACCTTCAGACTTACAAATGTAGGTCTCACTTATCAACATGCTATGACATAAATCTTCCATGACCTCATTCATAATACTATGGAAGACTACATTAACAATATCTTAGGAAAATTTAAACAACACAGAGACCATATCATCTTCCTTGATGTCATCTTTGCTCATCGTATCCAATATTTCCTCCACCTTAACCCTACCAAGTGTATATTTGGTGTTCTCACTGGTAAAATCCTAGGTTTCATCATTTTTATCAGGGGTATTGAGGTGGACCCTACTAAAACCAAATCCATCATCAAGATGCCCCTCCCTCTAATATCAAATAGATTTGTAGTCTCCAAGGTAGACTCCAATCATTCCATTGCTTCATTACGTCATGATTTTTACCATCTCTTTCTAAAAGATGCCCATTTAAAATGGGATCACAAATTACAAAAATCCTTTGAAGACCTTAAACAATACTTTCTATTTTCACCCATTCTTACATCTCCATATGAGGGGGAATAATTTTATCTATACATATATGCTACTAACTATGCCTTAGGTGATATGATAGCTCATTGATATGATCATGGTAGAGAACAAGTTTTCTACTACATAAGTCATACACTTCATGACTATAAAACCTATTACACTACAGAAGAGAAGTTGTGTTGTGCCTTGTATGTCACAACTTCCAAACTTCGTCATTATCTTTCAAATTATCATAAAACTTACATTACCACTAATTTTAATTCTCTCAAATACATGCTTTATAAACCCTACCATAGTGATTGTATCACTCAAGGGCTCATTCTCATGACTGAATTTGATATAGAATTCATGTCACAAAATCTATTATGGGGAAATTCATCATTTATCAACTCAAAAAATCACCCCTTCATGATATTCAACTACATCACCAACAATTTCTTGATGAATCCATCAATATAATTGATTAAGAATATACTCCTCTTGAAATGACACTCTTCTTTGATGAATATAAGTGACTTTAGGGGGAGGTGTCAGTATCATCATCATACATCCATGGGGTACTACTATCCCTCTATCCTTAAAAATAAACTTTGAATACACTAATAACATGGCCGAATATGAAGCTCTCATCATGGGTCTCTAAATAGCAGTCACACTTGGTGTTTAAATTCTATAAATTTATGGGGAAACTCAACTTATTATCATTCAAATTACAAGAATCTATCAATACAATAATGATATTTTACAAAAATATAAAATTATTGTCGAATTCATCTTAGAATCCTTTGATCGGTACACGATCCAGATATTTCCTCGATCATCGAATAAGTTTTTCGACACCATGGCTTCTCTCATCACTCATTCCATTATCAACCGATGATTCCAAATTCTTCATTGTTCTACATAGACTTGATTAACCATCTCACACCAATTAAATACCATCTATTAAAGTTATCTAAGACAATCAAACAAATATTTTGTACACTCAAATCTATGACTATCTCTCTCAATTTAAAATTTCTTCTAACCTATCTAGAAATGTTAAATGATATTTTCTTCAATGCACTACCCAATACATCATATGAGGGTGTTTTCTCTACAAACTTGGATTTAATGGCCTCTTTATTTGATGCCTCAAACCTAATTAATCCACTAAAGAAGTATATAATGGCATATATGGTGGACACTTCAGTAGTATGGTTGTTAAACACGTCCTATAGATGGGCTATTTGATGAGTTGTATTAATTACTTTTATAAAAACTCATCTTTTGTATTTTGATAAGACCGTTGTAGCCATATCTATGTATTTCCTAAGTGCATTGTTGAAAATCACTATTACAAACATGAAATTTTGGCACAATGTCTGATTGATATAGTTATATCTAATTTTCTTTATTTTGTGATACTATGTTTACATTTATTCTTGTTATCCCAATAATTTTTTTTCATGATTATATGTGTTGATGCCACTCTTGTTTGTAAGAAATTTTTCATATGCAGCAAAGGAACTTGTCTGTCACAAATCTTCCACTATGAAATAACTTGTCCACAGCAACTCATCCACTACCAAAGAACTTGTCTGCAATATAAGGAAATCATTCACAGCAAAGAACCCACATTTAAGAAGATATTTTGAAACATGAAGTTATGGAACTTAATTCTTACATGCCATTGGAGAAGTACTTACAACATAAACATCGAAAATTGAGAAACAAATCAATATTTGATTTGTTAATTGATTAAGAACTAGTGAAGAATTGATTGTTAGTTGAACACTTGTGTGTTTTAAACATGTGTTGAATATCTCACTTGTTCTATTAAAGATTACTTATTGTATTCTTCTTCTTCTCATTTTTTATAAATGAGAGGATATAAAGGAAAGGGTTGCTTCCTTGTAACAGGGAGCTAGAGAGTCATATTTAGAATTAAAGAAAAGAGTGAATAGAGTTAGAAGAGAATCGAAGTAATCTCTTTTGTTCCTAGATGTAATTTTTTATTTAAATCAATAAATAAATCTGAGTTTTGTCATTTAGTTTTTAGTTACAGAGTTAGGAAGGGATTAACCCAAGTTAGGTCCCACTTGAGGTCGACTAAATCCCCTCCATTGTTTCATTTCATGCATATTTCCTTAGGAACAATATTATCTCTAGATCTGTAACTTTATTTGAGTAATATCATTTAGCAATATTCCATTTTCAAGTCTGAGTTTTATTTTACTTTCAGCATTGTTATGTGACATTTATTTCCTTTTCAACCTCTTAGATTAACTATAACTGTGTATACATCACCAGCAATATTTCAAGTCTACACTCCCTGGTCTGACAACTAAATGAATGTAACCTAATGTACAACATATTAATTGTTGCAATTTGATTTACATCACTAATATTATTGGCCTACCCTCAATCAATATTGTTGTGCATACGTCAATAAATACATTAAATGTCAACAACATTCTAACCTCACTCATATTCCTCGTTAGGACCTACATCCTTCTCAAGATGTGTGGCCTTTCTCACAATGGGGACTGGAACTCATTGATCTCATCAACCCTCATTCATCATAATGGCATCATTCTATTATCACTTCAACTGAATATTTCACTAAATGGGTGGAAGTTATTCCTATAGTCTCCACTAAAGAAAATACAATAGTTTATTTCATCTATCAATAGATCATATGTCACTTCGGAATCCCTCACAAACTTATCACTGATAACGGAAAATATTTCAAAAATAAATAAGTGAAGAAATTATGCAACTATTTCAACATCAAACTAATATTTTCATCCCCTTACTATCCACAAGAAAATGGACAAGAAGAATATTCTAACAAAACACTCAATAAAATCCTCATGAAAAATGTCGATCAAGAAGGAAGGAATTGACATCTTCAAATTATATTTTCTCTCTAGGCGTATCAAACAGGAGTCCCCACTCTTATAGGTGTTATGCCCTTTTCTTTTCTTGGTGTTTCTGAGGTAGTTCTACCCCTTGAAGTTCAAATCCCATCTCTTTGTATGTCCCTAAGATATTTTATCTCTGATGAGAATTATCATTAAGAATACCTAACACAACTTAAATTGTTAGAAAAACGCCACCTAACATCCCTCAAACATCATCATGTTTATCAATATTGAATCAAATGAGAAAAAACAAACATATCAAATAATGTGACTTCAACATTATTGATCTTGCACTTAATGAGAATCAAAATGTTACTACTCTTGAAAGGAGTAAACCTAGAAAATTTTCCCTTCACTGGATCGATCCATATGTCATCACTCACAAGTATGGGTCAGGAGCCTATCTCTTAGCCTCCCTTGGTGTTAAACCTAAAAATTTGAAAAGGAACCTTTGAATGCCTTTAACTTATATCCTTTTTATTATCAACACATATACTTTTATGACATTAGTCACATCAAATATCTTATTCACCACTAACATGTCATTCACTATCGTAATGAAGTGGAAGTATGTGGTCTACCATCAATATCCTATAATCACGATTGTAAATATGAAGAATATGCCTATATTTATCACATTTTCCACATGGATAAGTTCCTCCTTAGTAGGAACCCCATAATCATTACTTGCATATTTTCCTTATCTACCAAATAAAGACATATTAAAGGGTCGCATGTGTAATTTTTACACACCTTCTTCCACTCCTCAAATGGTCTACTAGGCCCACCCTTAGCTTAAAAATAAATAAATAAATATACACTAAGATTGGCATTATCAAAAATGTATAGATTGATCCCTCAAAGGATAAATATTAATCATACTATCAAATTATAGATTGATCCCTTGAAGGAAAGATGTCAATCACATATATAGACTGATCCTATAAAGGACAGATATCTCTCAAAATCAAAATCAAAATAGTAGACCACTCCCTCAAAGGGTTGCTACCCATATCATTACAAATGGCTTCTCACATTAATCAACCTTCATATCAAAAATATCAAAATCATCCTAGGAAAGCTTCCCGCATCAATCAAATTTCCCATCAAAAGACAAACTTCCCGCATTTATCAGTTTGTGCATAGTAAATATCTAGCTTAGGGCATAAGCCTACAAGCCTTAAAAAGGAGAACCCACTCTCCCTTGTACAAACTACATATCAAGCCCCTTCAGATGTTGTAAGAAGGTATATAAATTCACTTATCCATCTACATCCAAATGATCCTGACATGTGACTAATTATTGTTAGTTATATGTTAACATTTGTTACAAGGTGCCAAGTGCATTGTCATACATGTTTTATTATTTACCATCAAATCACATATGTATCATATCTAGTTAAAAAAAAAATGTTTCACATTTATTCTAAAACCATGATCAAAGTACATTTTGAAACATATATCAAAATCACCACTTTGAATCACATCATAACAACGTCAAACATCAACATCAAGTATCAAGTATCAACATTAAAAATCACATATAAACATCGTATCAACATCGACATCACATAAAAATCACATCATATCATATAAACTATTCAATATCACAAACTCATCAACATCAAAATAAATCAATAAAACATGAATCCAGAATCATAATCATATATATATATATATATCATAAAAATTTTATACCAAATGCCTCAAAAGGAATTATATACAAAATAATTTATATCTAATCCATGTACAAAACCCACATACTATGTGGTAAAATTAAAATCTGATACTCGCTCGCCACCCTAGCCTCCTATGGCTCCTCTATTATGGCCCTAGATCTCTCTATGGTTGTGCGACACTCCCAGTGCTGGCTGAGGTAGTCCTGACGAGTCGATCTACACTTGTTCTCTCTATGAAACTCTACATAGTGCAAGGCACAATCAGGTAGACCACTTTGTAACCAAATGCTCATAGTATCTCATCTCCTCACCAAGTGCTTAATACTACTCAACAGATCATGAAACCAGGAGGCCCCATCTTGCCCTCTTGCCACTGGCTCTCCTCCTGCAGGTACTATTTCCTACCTTGCACTAGGACCTTTCTCCCTGGGCGACACTCCTGACAACCTTTGAATTTTTCCCCACCCGCCCCATACTTCACTCGTAACACCTCCCATTATTCGAAGCCATATCTATCTTGTTGTTAGCTCATATGTATCATGCTCTGAAGTGTGTCTAGTCTCTCTCCTATTACAGAGCACGTCTCACTCCCTATGAGAACGGTGTCCCATGCTTAACCACCAACCTATCCCTCTCCAATTATAAGGCATCAAAAGATGCCTGTAACTACACCAGATCCTCCCCACCATCACCCTCCTCCTCTACCTCTCCACCCCTTTGCCTCATCCCCACACTATCTTCTCATGAGCAACCCACTATTGTGTCCACCACTCGTTGAACCCCTCCATGACCCCAACATCATCTACATCCACCATACCTCTGGTTCCCCTACCTCCTCGGCCTGCCCCACCTCTTATGCTACTAGGCGACGCAGGTAAGTCCCTCTCTAAATCATCACATCGATAGGAAATCGCCTCACTTGGAATCTGCTTCAGAAACCTAATTTTTCTCCACACCTGTCACATCCCATAACTTCATTTTGTTTTGTCACAATAATTGAGTTATGAAATGTAAAGTGGTTTATAAAGGCTAGGTGATAAAAATAGTTATACATCTAGGGATATAGATAAATGTACATGCATATACCTTGAAAATGATATAAATACATATGCATAGTTGTAAACCCAACCGCGTAATGACGTATGTTATTAAAAACTCATAAAAAACCTTACATTTATAACCTATTGTTGTTTTTCTAGGTTGTATGAGTTTACCTTATGTTGTTGGGTGTGATGATTTTGATGCATTGGTATAATGCTTAGTTAATGTACTTGTTACTATAATTTAGGTTCATAAAACTTGTTATAAATAATGATTTGTGAAATATGATGAGTATATACATAGATGTAATGTATAGTTTTGGTAATTGGAATTAATGATGGTTGTTTAAAAGACACTAAATATTTTTTCCAATATAACGATCATTGATTGTAAAGAAATATAATGGATTTCAGTAATAGATAGGTAATATCGAAATCGTCAAGGTTAAACCACCAAGTTGACTTTAAAATATGTTAAAGTGAAATACAATAATGTTGTTATTAAAATATCAACTTGGCAAATTTCAAGGTAAAAAGAGTGTCAATTGTAGTGATCCTTGATTATTTACTTGATTTTTTTAATAATATTTATCATGGTACATATACTTTTTTACTTAATGGTTGATTTGAGTTATCACATTATGCATTGGATCAAACTCATTTGGCTTGATTCTTTTCTTCGACCAATTGTGCTCTGGGTTGAGCAAGTATTGCTTTGTTTAATGATCAAGTTAATATTAGACCATGATAATGAAAATATAAAGAAAAGAAACGGTATATTCCAATTCCATTGGATAATCAAGTCAAAAAAAGGTTAAGTGGATTGGCTTGTTTTTAAATTGAATTGGTTATACTCCATTGCATGAGTGATTAAGGTAGTGAATGTTATTTGTTTGACCTTGGTTATGGTTTGGGTTTTCAACCATATTCATTGGTATTTGATTGGTTATAAGAAATATGAAGTTGACCATAACTTGTGACATTACCAAAGTTTAGTTTTGGTTTATTAATTTTATTCAGTCAATAATCAGCTACCATGCAAACTTGATAAGTTTTAAAGTTTAGTTGATGAGTATATTCTTTGACCAATCAATTTGAAACCGACATGAAAATGTTAATAATATTTATCTCTTATGATCATCATGCATGAAGGGTTTGAGATAAAATTTTGAAATAAATAATGATTAATTTTTAAATCAAAATGGCACATGGGAATTAGATGAAAGCAGACACAAATTAAAACAATTAATGGCTTGAGCACAGATTTTTTAGTGATTGTGAAACTTGTAATAAAATTCAAAGGCAAATACTTAATTCGTCCCCCATTTCTCATTTTCTTGGCTAAATATATTTTATTTTTTTGTGTGGTAATGGAGAAAAATTTGGAAAATAAAATTTGTGAGCAAAGGTTTTTACTCCTCCTAGAAGTGCAGTGTGCATTCCTGGGGCGTATACATTTCTCGACCTGGGACTAATTTGTTAAAGTTGGGAAAAATGGAAAAGGTTGTATCAAGAACAAACATGGACCCTCTAACTAAAATTTTTGCATTATTGCATAATATAGAATATAATATGGTTTTATTCTATGTTATAAATCGATATGTGAATATGAAAATAAATAGAATAATTTGATAAGGAAATATAGAAAGGAATGTATTCAGAAAATGGGTATTATTAAATTTGATTTATTCTTATGGTATGCAAGTTAGGTGAGGATTATAGGATTATATCTTCTGTTTAATTTTTTCTCCCTCATTTCGTATCTACAACTAATAATACTCAATTAGGTACACAGCCCTGACGTTCTTTATATAGGCTGAATGTTTTCAAATTTTGACAATAACCTAGAGTGATACTGAGTGTAGTGATATGATATGCTCTTGGTATTTTGAAGGATAGGGGTTTATAACATGTTCGTATATTGTGATTTGTTTCTTTTCATTAGCATTTATAAAATAATTAAGTGAATCCTTTCTTTGTTTCAATATATATATAAATGTATATATATAACCCATAGTTGAAGGAAATTTCGGGTAGGTGCTTTGTATGTTGTAACTAGTCTCCATGGGTGACTACATTTAAAAGGTTACATATATGGTGAACTCGGTTTGCAACCAAATAGGTTGTGCCTATAGTACAATGAAATTTAGTTTAACGGATACATTGACTGACCCATTAAGTTCAGATTTGGGACGATTTAGGTAAGAGCTTACATTTTCCTTAAGAAGATATTCAAATTAGGTGATTGTGTTGTGAATGTATGTTCCCTTATTATCGTAATTAAATAGGTTAAAAGGTTTAAAGCTCTCTCAAGATCATTGGGAATATTTTGAGTATCTTTAAAGCTCATTCGAGTTGGGTACAAAACATTTATCATTAAGGAAGATGTGTCTTAATGGATAAAAACCCCTTATTGGATTCAAACACTATTTATAAGTAATTTAGGCATGTTTTCCTGGAAAACGAAATGTTATAGAAGATGTTTGCATAAGGTCACCATTACTTTAAAAGGGGGATTGCATATTTATATTGGTTATAACTTGGTGATGATGCATGATCCATTGAAATTCAATAGGAAAGGATTGTGTTTTGTATAAACTAGATTTAGCCATTATGTATAAATACTAGGTACAACTTATTTATTTATACCAGGATGCATAACCATAGCTATTCGAAAGTAAGTAGTACTTCCGTAATTTTAGAATAATAGGATACTGAATAGAATCCTAATTATTTGAACTAGGGCACAGGATTAATCTCCTTTCTTGCAAACAGCATCCATAGGTGTCTGTGAGATGTGTAGATATACTTATAAAATGATGCATTAGAATTATTGCATTGTTAATAAATATACTTTATATTTATATATACTTATTTAAATCCAAAATCTAGAATTCAATTTTATTGTAAAAATAAATAATAGTTGTTATTATGGATTGATTCATTCATTTGTGACAATGGATTGCATATAGATTAATAATTAGTTATTCGTAGCAACCTCAACCATGGGTGATAGTGGTGGATGAATAAAAATATATTCATTAGTAAATTATGAGGATGCACTAAATTTAAAATTGTGGTGTAACATGTTATTGCTGATAGAAATATAAAAGGGTCATTATTGGCGAGCATCCATAGGCTAATATTGCATATTTATCTATGAATCCATAGTTCTAAGACTTAATTTTTTAATTCATTTAATTATAATAATAACTTGACCATGGATGTCTTAAGGAAATATTGTCTTATTAGTATATTTTACTTTGCTAAGATTGTGTTTGTTATTCAGAAAATTTTACATTATTACCTTGTTCAATCTTGACTAAATTTCTTATTTAAGGTAAGATGATGAAAAGGGGAATAGATAACCATTTTATACTTTTTTATTTCACAATAATGTATCAGGATTTAGTGAAGATGATTTGTGTTAGTGCGATGAATTGGTCGTGTTTATAATTTGTTTTTTCCTACAACATGCAAGGTGGTGTAAATTGTATTAAGTGTCCCTATGGATTGGATGTGCATAACTTGTATATGGTGTTTTTTTATTTACTAATCATTGTAATGTTGTAATCATACTGTAATAAAATGTGAAAGTGTTATTTTATGGGTAAATGAACACAAGGTAGCATATTGTACTTCTTGGGTTATCTACAAATAATTTCCATAAACATATGCATATCTTAAAATTGTACTAAACAAAGTTCTTGTTGTATTGATTCTATGATTTTGAGAAACTAAGAAATTATATTGCTGATTTCAGCAGTGTATATTTAAGTGGATTGAAGTTATAATTACATATGAACTTTTATTTCAATATGATTGAGTAAACACGTTCATAAATGACATAGATTGTCAATGGTAATGTTTAAACAAACTAAGAAGGATATTGTTATACTTGTGGTATTAAATAAACTACTCTTATATGAGATAAAGTACAAAAGAAACTTGCAATATCCTTATTAATGTCGGATGAATGACATTATGCGAGTAATGGATATTTATGGTGATATGCAATTAACAAATTGATGTAGTTACTATTATGAAATTAACCTTTATATCTTGTCGTCATAATTAATTCAAAGCCTTAGGATATGCTATTAACATAGGTATTCATGCGGAAGTTATTGTCAGTAATTATAAATTCATGTTGATTTTATAATATTTTAAAAAATGATAATTACATCATAAGTATGAGTAACACATTATGGAAACAGTAACAAGAAGTCATGGAAGGAGTGTCGTTAAACTTTGACATTACATCACCATGGTGTTACATAGGTTTAAAGATAGTGGTCTTAAATAATATATACCCTATTATGATAAGTTTATTAAGAAGTTTCCATTAATTTGACCTGAATGAACCTGTTTGTTTGTTATTGCTTACGTGAGATTAGCTAACCAGTTGGTGTCTAAGATCAGCAGTATACAAATACATATCATGAAAAATCAAAGGGAATTATATTTGATTTATTTTACTCTTTTTGGAATGATAAATTAGGCTATGGTTAAAATTGTTTAAATCTTGATAAGTCACCATAGTACCTTGATTAAGTGTCGATTTTGTAACATTAATGATTAATTGTTAAGTTAATGATTTCAGGCATACGAATCATGACTATTTCACCATATCGAGGTGGATAAACGTAAGTGTATCTGACATATAAGGTACAATATGGGTTATAGTGGATTATGAATTTGGTCATGTAAATGGTACATCATATGTAAATAGGATGTCTGCAAATGGTCGTTGATGACCGGCAGTGACTCGGGTGAACTATTCTTATCGAGCTGATAAACTATATGAATGAAAATATAAATAAGCTATCCTAATAATTTAAATCCTTAACACTTCCAAGATATGATAGGTAAGATGAGAATTACATAACCTAGCATGTTATTAATACTCTCTCTCTCATAAAATGATGTTTGAGCTTGTTGATTAACAACCTATCGTTGTGATAAACATTTAACCTTAACTATGTTGAGTAAGAAAAAAATGTGAATGAATCTTAGAAGATATGTATTATCATTCTATCGACAATATCCTACCCATACTTGCTTAGGATGGCTATGGGAAGGGTAGTGAGGACGTAGTGAATAAATTCATTACATGGTCACTATCATTCTTATAGGGATCCTAAGGTGGCAATGGTAGTATTTCTTCACTAGAATGGTGAGTCATATATTATTATGGCTTTAGAATTTAATTTAATTATTTAAATCAATGAAAATTAAATCCAAATAATTGAGTGATAATGGTAAGGTGAAAGAACAAGTTTTTTATGATGAGTGTTTCATCACAAAATTGAGCATGCAATTCATGTCTCTTAAAATTTAGCCAAAGTAGTGTAAGTTGTTGATTACACTATTAAATTTTTAAACACCTATAATTTGTTCTACATGATCTTATTACTAAGATCATACTAACTATCCTAGTCTCTTGTTAATTTACTATACTACGCTAGTAAAATACCCTTTTTAACCTCTTCTAAACACCCTAAACCATGTTAATCCCTCCCCTAACTAGATTATATAAGCTTGTTTCCCTTTAATTAACCTTGTTTAGGTTAATTAACTCTCTTATTGAATTTCTAAGAAGGATTTGACTTTCTAAAAAAATATCTTACCTTTCCAAATAGCCACTTATCTTCCTAAAATCATGTTCACACCTCCAAATATGTTTTTCTAAAAATCAAAATTTTGAAACCTTTTTAGTCCCACGTTCATCCAAAACATCCTTTTCTCAAATCCAAAAACTATAAATAGAGGGATACCCCTCCCACCTTTTCCTAAGAAATATCTCTCTCTCATTTCTAATTTAAGCCATTTTAGGTCTTTTAGAGTTATTTTCATAGTTTCTTTGAGCCATTTACTTTTTATTTGCTAATCCACTTCAAAGATTTAGGTAAATGGGAGAAGCCATTAAAAGTGAGCTTCCATTTTTAAGATTTTGAAACATAAACAATAAAAAAAATGATTGCTAGAGATTTAATAGGTTTATTTATTAATAGATTTCATGGAGTACAGAACTAATATAGTTATGTTTAGAGGTTGATTGTTTGTTTCAAGATTTATATATGCATGCAAATAGGTAGCTCTTGCTTATCTCTAATCTAATGGTCATTGAGTTGTTTGTTTAAAGTTTTTGGGGCCTCTTTTGTGTTCTTACCCCATTTTATAAGCTTTTGCAAACTTTTCATTGCACACATTTGGCATGCCCAGTGGGACCCTTAGTCCATCCTCCTTAATGGAGTCTTTTTAAAGTTGTTTATTTTCAATTTCTAACCATTTTCTTGTTTTTCGGATTACATAGCTTGGTTTTAAACAATTTTCTAATTTTGAAAGTGGGGTAAACCTCCCTTTTGTATGTAGATTTACTAGGTTTAGAATAGAAATTGATTTAAATGGTAGAAATCTAACTTGTTATCAAATTTAGATTTCTAATTCCATTTTTTTTTGTGGTTTTTCAAGAATGTGTGCACATGTTTGCTAACATGTGTTCCTATTTGCTAACACATGCATACACGTGTGCCCATTTGTTAATGTGCTTCTTATTTTCTATCGTGAGAACCTGTTTGCTAATGCGCGTGCCTATTTTCTAACGTGTGCTAGTTATTTGATAATGCGAGTACTTTTCTACTAAATCATGCATACACACCACCTGTTTGCTAACACGTGTTCCTATTTACTAACACACACCTGTTTGATAATGTGCATCACCTGTTTGATAACACACACCTATTTACTAACACATGCACCTATTTACTAATGCATGCACCTATTTGCTAATGTGTGCCACCTGTTTGATAATGTGTTCCTATTTGCTAACGTGTTTTTCTATTTTCTAATGCGCGCTGCTTGTTTGATGATGTGCATTCTTGTTCACTAATGCACACACATATTTTCTAACACACATACATATTTACTAACGCACTTTCCTATTTTCTAACGTGCACCTCCTATTTGATAACACACATGCCAATTTTCTAATACACATGCTAATGCACACACCTATTGGTAATGCGCACATGCATCACTACTGGAATTTAAATTTCATTACTTCTTATAGGTTTTCTTTTGCAAATTTCTAACACCTTTTTCGCAAGTTTTTATTGCCATTAACAATTATTTTTATAGGGAACTTAGACTTTAATCATGTTTTTCATGTTAAAATAGCTAAGAGTTTTCTTATACGTATTTATGAAGTTTTTTTTATGTGTATGCTCTTCCCTCACACCTTCTAGGTGATCTTGGGAACCAAAAACATCCAAAGCTACCTTATTTGATTTCATGAACACTTCCTTTACGCTATTTTAAAAATATTAGTTTTAAATTTGGTTAAAACAAACTCAAAACTTTTGTAAAACACTTGACATATTTTCCATGGATTTTTTAGTTTAGTTTGTGCGTTATGTATGCTCTTCCTTCACACATGTTGGTGATCTTAGGACTCAAAAGCAACACGTAAACTCTCTTTTTTGATATCATGATATTTTGTGGAAAATTACACACTCTTTGCATGTAGAAATTAACGAGTTGTCAAAGAAAGGATTTTCAAAACAATAACCCACTAATACATGTTTTCATACAGTTTTTCAAATGATGTTCTACTTAAAACCACATGAAGATAAAAATATATACCAATTTCATCATATTGTGTTGAGCAGACAAAGTATGGTACTTATCAAAAGGTACATAGAAGGTTTGTACATGGGAACAAGGTGTATTCAAAGGTGTGGAAGGATAGGGAAGGAAACATTTGTGAAGGACAAGGACTGATCCGGTACTTATCCATTTTCAGGAGTACGGGCTATTTTTTGGAGATAACGTGTAGAGCACACAAACTGGATAAATACTTGCGCGACACACATAGGATATTTTTGGAAAATAATATACTAAGCGCTTTGCATGGGTTCAAGTTAATAATAGGATTATTACTGCCAGTTAACCAAAAGTGGTCTATTATTAGCGCACTTGCATGTGTCTATTATTGTAAAGGCACATAACTATTTTCAGCATGTGACCTATTTTGGGAATTATATAAGCGGTGAAGAGAAATTCCCCACCCTTATAAATATGTAGTGATCTGTGTTTTATAGGAGGAATGGATATGATTTATTTTGAGGTTATGCTGCCAGATATTATGTATGCATGAGCTTATGGTATTACCTATTGTAAGAAGCTTATGTGTATTTACTGTTTTTCATATAATGGAGTGTATTGACTAATTCAAGGTGTTAAACATGATTACAACTAGATCTTGCATGGTTGAATTAATTATGACTATTATTTGAATCCATTACTCTTTAGATTTAGAATTGGAATATGCTCTGTAGAATGTTTAAACTATTTATGGATCTGAATACATCAACTCTTCATCTTGCTAACATCCTACACAAGCAACCCTAAAGAGGGGCCTAGTACCTTTTCATGCTTCAAGTGAGTGCTTAGTCTAGGCTGAGTGATGTGCCAGCGCACCTAGGTTATTTCTGGTAAATTCTAGGTTGCATCATTGGTTCTGTTTACGGGACCTTTTTTCAGTTGTTTTCAGGATGGTTCGCGATGAAGACATACCAGTTGACCCTAACAAGTGTTGAGTGGATACATGATCTAGAAAAAGAATACACACAAAGGTTCAACAATGGATTTGAGTTTAACACATGTGCATAGGTGGAAAAAAATCTATATGATAGTTTATAGAAGAGCTTCTTTATTATTTTTCTGATAGAACTGTACGAGTGGTTGGTTGCTTATGCATCTAAAAGGGATTAGAGGTATTGCGTACTTATCTAGATGCATGAATGATTTTAGGACCTTTATGATGTTGATCTAATTTGGACACGCATTATGGATACTTGGTTTTAAGGTGTTCTGAATAGTTATATTATTAAGTACTCAATTTCCACTTATTCTTGCCCAGAGGTAGTAGAATTCAATTTTTTACGGTATCCCAGGGGAACTTACTTATAAGGCATTCCACTAGCAATCAAAATATTTATGGTGACCCTAAAATTGGAAAGAAAACTGATGGTTAACTAAACCCCACCTTGCACAGGGGTAGGAGTAGGTTTGGTTAAAGATGGAAAACCTAGTGGTAGAAAGACAGAGAGAAGAAAGGTGGCTTAAGTATAACGAGGCATACGAGAGGGAGATAGATAAGTAGAGAGATGTTGTAGAGTGAATGGCATCAAGGAGAGATATGGCTCATGAGGGATTTGGAGCTCACTTAGAAGGCATGGAGCCAAAGCATCAGAAACTCCCCCATTTGGGAAAGCATGGTAGGGAACCCCCCTCGACCTCACATGGAAGTGCACCAGCAGAGACGACTAGGGCCATGGGCACACATATGAATCTACCTGGAAACCTAGCCCTTGTGCTTGGTTTTCTAGTATCTAGTACGGAAAGCATTCAACAAGATAATTTAGGCAGTGGGAGAGTAGGAATAAGTCACATAGCAATGACATCGATGGTAGGGAAAATTTCTTCATTCTTTTTTGGAGGTACCTTTTCAGATGCATCATTTACACATAATTCAAGTGTGTAGAACTTTAGAATCACTTTTGGGCATGGTAACACTTTCCAGATTATAGGGGTTCATTTCGGTACTACTATTGGGACACAAGGGAGTACATATTTTGGTCCACTTTTGGCTATAGGTGGAGGATCAAGAGGTATAGGCGGTTCTAGTTTTGGTGGATCTAGTGGTTTTGGAGGAAGAGGAAATATAGGAGGTTATAGCTCAGGCGGGCAAGGTCCACCCCAACCCTAGAATATTTACATGGAGATGTCTCTTCATATTCCAGAGTGTAGAGGCATAGAAAATGCTGCTAAACATGAGTACATGTGTGAAATACTATGGCGCAAAAAAGGAATCATGGCTTATGAGTGTAGGGTAATTCAATTTACCACTAAGTTAGAAGGGTGTACACATACCTGGTACAAAAAAATTGACCCTGATTAGACCTACGTAGACTATGCAGCATTAAAAGATGCTTTCCTTAAATAGTTTCACATCCTTGAGTTTGAGAAAAAGATTATAAGTGAGCTCAAGGATATAAAGCGAGGCACTACTGAGAGTGTTAGGGAGTATGATTCCCATTTCAAAAATCTTTTATGTAAGCTTTCTTATGATATTCATGCAAGCCAACATGCACAATGGTTTGTTGGAGGTCTGATTACATCTTTTAGAAGGGCTTTGTCACATAAGAAATATATTGATCCACGTGAAGCACTTAAAGTAGATTTACGTGACAAGGTAGTCAAAAGTATAGACATTGGGGTTAGTTCATTCTTGGAAGCACAGATTATAGATATGACAAATCAGTTGGAGAAACTATCAGAAAACTCAGCACATAAGAAACACATAGGGATTTGGTGTACAAATTATGAAGCGTAAGGGCACACCAAGGATAGTTATCCCCATAGATTAGTTTATTCATTAAACTAGACTGTGAGATATGGCATTTGAACCATGATGTTAGCCACTTCCCATTATTGCAATGTACAATAATGAAGAACGTATCTTCCTATTGTAAAATTTATAGGTCCATGACTCACGATACAGAAGACTGTTGACTGATTGGTTAGATCCATGATGCTATATATATTGGTGTGTGATAGAAAGGAGTATCAGATAACTCTAAAGGTGAGAATGAGCATCAGGATTGGGATCACAATCATGTGCACTATGATCAGAATGAAGGGTTTTTTGAAGGAGGTTGTGGCAGAGGTGGAGGATACTATGGTCGATTCAGAGGCCGAGGCTATGGTGGTGGATGAGGTGAGTTTCCTTGTGGAACATGTTATACATGTGGATCTCCTTACCACTACAGGTGTGAATGCCATTAGAATATTACATGTTCTTTCTGTGGAAAGAATCATAGCTATGAATAATTCTGAGACTTATATGAGCATTTTAATAAACAAAGAAAAAGAGGCACATGGATGGTTAGGATACAGTGTGCTGTGAAAAATCAGTGGATACCCAAGTTGGAACCAAAATCTGAGGTATTTCCTATAAAAATCACTACCCACGTTAAAGTGGTACCTACCAAAGAAGCATTGCAACAACATCATACCATCACTAAGGAGGAGGTTCTACATACATGGTACCCAAATGTTGTCCATCAGAAGGAGGTTTATCAGGAAACCATGGAGGTACTCATAAATCTTTAGGGTGAAATACAGTGTTTAAAGGAGAAATCATGAAAGATGGAGTGAAAGAAAACAATAGAGATGGTCCAATGTGATATTGATGACTTGAAGGAGGTGTGTAAAATGTTACGTTGGGATAATATCATTCCTTTTTTAGGGAATTGGGTAAAGGGAAACACTCTTCGTGCAGGTATTAAGACTAGATGATATATCTTACATGCAAATCTTCCTCCCCATAGCTTATACTATGATAAGGAAATCACTTTGAATGTTGTTGTGGATGGATGGATTTTGAGTAATATATTGATTGATAGAGGTGTGGAAGTCAATGTGCTTACTTTAGATGCATGGGTACAAATGGGGAGACCCTCATTATAGCCATCTTCTAATGTGTTGTTTATGGCTAATCCAGCCAAGGCCACCCCTATTGGATTTTTAAAATATGCATCTATTACTATACAAGGGGTGAAGTTCATAGGGGACTTTGAGGTTTTGGCACTTACAAAAGCAGACAACTTCCTAGCTCTACTTGGACAACCTTGGTGTTATGGAAATAATTTTTATCTTTGGTTCAACAAGGGTTATATCAGTTTTGAGAACAAGGAGGAAAGAGTTACTATCCCTTTAACACATGGAAAATCTATATCCTATGTTGAGCCTTTGAGTGAGGAAGATCTGAATAGGATTTATGTATGCGTCATCCGAGACCCAGAAGTACTCAAGCCATCTGAAGAAGGAATCCTTCAATGGGAAGATGCATAGTCTATTAGTGATACTAAAAGTGTTGCTTGTGATGATTGGGCTTATGGTACTTATGAGTTGGTAGGGCGCAAAGTAAGAGCACATTTTAATGGAATAGTATACCTTATTGTATCAGGAGAATAGGTAATAACTCAGTACCTCAATACATTGAAGAAGGATATCCTATGGTATTTCTGCGTGCCATGGAGGAGCAGTGGATAGACCAATTAGAGATACAAAATATGCTAGCATATACCCTATGCGAGACAACATCATGTAGGTTGGTGGTTCACAGTGATAATCTTGTAGGATGGAATGAAATCAGGATTGCTCTTTCTACTTGGTTTTCTAGGAGCAATGCACCTACTCAAATATACACTTATCATGGTAATCAACATGTTCAGCAGCACGTTCAATAGTGTGAGAGAATCTGGATAGAGGGGTAGGAAGCTTTACCACCTTCACTTTGGGTGCAAAAATTTTATTCCATTTTACAAGGTTGTGCACGTGTTTGGTATGTATATGCAAAACTCCATAGAGAGATTTGAAATTGGTGGGATTTTATTGTAGGACTGATCCATACTTTTGACTACTTCTCTACTAATCCTCCAGTAGAAGAGGCATTAAGGGTTATAAGGAAATTAACTATGCGAGATAGTGCAAAGGCGGAAGAACTCATTAAGTAGTTATTTGATGGAAATGACTCAGGAACGCATTTTGTTGAAGAAACAAAGAAAGATTCCACACTACTTAAGTGTTCTTACCTTTAGAAAGAAAAAGGAAAGATGATCTATTAAGTGGATGATGAAGAAATATAAAATATGGATGTAGACCATTCAATAGGTAGATGTGAGGTTTTGGACAGTGTAGAGAAGACCACATGTGCCTATAATTAACCTATGAAAACAAAGAAATTGAATATTGGATCAGATGTTGAGCCTAAGGAGGCCATAATTACGGATTATTGGTCTGACTTTTAAGTGGTAAAAATCATTGAGTTACTATGAGATTATTAGGAATTATTTCCTAGGGGATACCATGAACTCGAAGGCATGCATGAATCATTAGGAGAAACGAAGATAAATCTTAAGGAAGGTGTGCACGCAGTCAGGAAGAGATCCTATAGGATGAACCCCAATTTGTGTGAAAAGGTCAAAGAAGAAACTAACAAAATGTTGAAATCTGGAATAATCAAGCCCTTAGACGAATCAGAATGGGTTAGCCCAATGGTGATCAGTATAAAGAAAGATGGTTGGATTAGGATCTGTGTGGACTTCAAGGACTTAAATGCTGCATGTGTGACTAATCCCTTTCCTATGCCATTCACATAGGAAATATTAGAAGGCGTTGCATGGCGCGAGATCTATTCCTTTAGAGATGGATTCTCTAGGTATCATCATGTTAGGATTACACAGGAGGATCAAGAAAATACTACTTTTACCACTGAATGGGGAATTTTTTCCTATACGGTGATGCCTTTTTGTCTGAAAAATACACATGCTGTATTTTCACACATAGTGTTCAAAGAATGCAAGGATTTTATTCACAACTTCTTACAGGTTTATTTAGATGATTGGACGATGTATGGACTAGTTAAGGATCATTGTGACAGTTTATGCTTGATGTTTAAAAGATGTAAAAAGTTAAGCATCTCTTTGAACATCAAGAAATGTGTCTTTGTTACACCATTTGGCATGTTATTAGCGCACATCATCTACAAGGAAGGTTTGTTGGTTGATCCAGCTAAGGTTGCAGTCATTATTGGCCTGGAAGATACTACCAGTCAAAGTGATGTGCACGGATACTTAGGTCACACTGGGTATTATAGAAAATTTATTAAAGGGTATGCTAAGGTTTCCACACCCTTGGAGGAGTTATTAGAAGGAAAAGGGACATGCTACTGGGGGGAATCGTAGTAGCGCACATTCGAGTCATTAAAGGAAAAACTTACTATAGTGCCTATTTTGCACTTTCCTTTGTGGGACCAACCATTTCATGTACATGTGGATGCTTCTGACATGGCCATTGGTGTGGTGTTAGCTTAGCCTAGAGAAGGTATTATAGATAATCCTATCTTTTTTCTAGTAGAAATTTGACTCATGCATAGTAGAATTATAGAACTACTGAGCATGAAGCTTTTTCAATGATATATGCGCTACATAAATTCAAACAGTACCAGCTAGCAACACCATTATTATTCTATACTAATCATATGGCATTGAATTATATGGTAAACAAGCTCATGTTATAGGGGTGAATATGCCGATGGGTAATCTTATTCCAATAATTTGATTTTACAATTGTGGTAAAACTAGGGAAAAGTAATTATAGACTAGACCATTTATCTACAATATAGTCAAGAGAAGACACACATGTAATTTAAGATACCATATATGATGCACAGTTATACAGGTTATAACACATGTCATCAGAATTAGAAGACATTGTTATCTTTCTACGTATAGGTATGATACAAGAAGGAATGAAATCCTTAGAGAAGAAACAACTTTCCATTCACACGACACCATTTATGTTGATTAGCTGTGACATGTACAAGTTAGGCGGAGATGAATTATTATGTCGATGTGTACTATAACATGAGCGCTTAGATATTATGGAAGAGGCTAATAGTGGTATTGTAGGTGGGAACTATGTAGGTGACGCCACAACGCACAAGATTTTACTCGTTTGATTATGGTGGGAGACCCTGTATAAGGATTTTAAGGTGTATTATAAGGCGTGTGATCACTATCAGTGCCTTGGAAAACCAAGGAAAAGAGATGAAATGCCTTTAAGACCTATTCCTAGTGCAGAACCATTTGAGAAATGGGATATAGATTTTATGGGTCCTATTTCACCAGCCGCATGTAGGATTGGATCGCACTATATCATCACTTGCATAGATTATCTGAAAAGGTGGGAAGAAACAGCACCTACAAAGGATTATACAATAGCTATAGTAGCTAGGTTTATATAGAAAAATATTATTACAAGGTATGGATTCCCATTGAGTTTGAAAATTGATAGGGGCACAAATTTTTTGAATGACACAATCATAATTCTATTGGATGAGTTCATGATTGCAAACCATAAGACTACACCATATCATCCTCAAGAATATGGGACTACTGAGGCTTTGAAGAATATTTTTAGCCAGACATTGAAAAAATTTGTGATTTTGGAAGAAAATATTGGGATGATAAAGTTTATGATGTGCTTTGGGCATATAGAACAACCTACAAATTATTAAACAAGGCCACATCCTTTCAATTGTTGGTCGGCGCAGAAGAAATTATTCTCATGGAATTCATGTTACCTTCTTTTCATATTGCACACGCTGGATGTTTAGAAGATGAAAAAGCATTAGAAGAATGAATTGAAAATTTAATTAAGCTAGATGAGTGATGAGTAATAGCATGCTGGAGTCAAAAGAAAGAAAAAGCTAGGTAGAAAGCATGGCATGACATGCACATCAGGGACAAAAAGCTTGAGATAGGAAAAACGGTACTTCTTTATGATTTTAAGTTTCTGTGCCATCCAGGTTAACTTAAAGTACATTGGTTAGGACCATATTTTAACACTTGCATACTTGAAATAGGTGCTTGTCAATTAGAGATGCTTGATGGAATACAGTTACCCGATTACTTCAATGGGAGTAGGCTTAATCCCTATTATAAAGAGTTTTTCTTGGTGTTTGTAATAAGGTAGTGTTTCCATTTAGATTAGGTTTTCAATTTAGTATTCCTTTAATGTATTTCCTTATTCATCACTATTCTTTGTCAATTTAGTTGATGTTTTATGAAATAATCACATTTTTGCGCCGGAAGCTAATTACCATTTACAGTATTTTTATGTGCAGAGGACTGCACATGCCATTTGTGTGGGGTGGTTATTGAAAATTGGGCACACATAAAGGAACAAACTAATACACGTGTTATTCAAGTATGGAGATTTGGTGGAAATAAGATTTCTTCCAAATAAGGACCATAGATGGAGATAAAGGAAGGAACAATATACCCCGAGGTAAGTAGTGGTCATTGAGACTACCAAGAGAAGGCGCAGTGGTGAGGTACTCAGGTGCATAGAAGTGTGTTAAAGAGAAGTATGTAGCTGGAAGGTAGGAAGGCACACTAGAAGGTTATAGTTGAGTTGGGAAGATATACCACACAGAAATTGTGAAAATGGTCAATTAATGAGAGGATTGTTGGTAGGTGAAGGAGTAATAAATGTACCAATTTTTTCAAAATATATATAAGGATGAGATGCGAGTTCATTTTTACCATTGTGATTGTAAGAATTTGAACAAGCTAAGTGAGATCAAGCTGAGAAAAGAGTATTGACGTACAGAGAGTTTGAAACCAAGCGTGGAGAGAAGATTTGTGCATAGAAGAAGCTTATGTCCCCACTTGTGAAGGGTTTGAGCAAAGTGAGGCATTGTGAAAGAGCTAGGGCACGTGATTTCAACTAGGGCACACATATTCGAGATATGGTTTTTACTTGCTCACTATAGAGGATAGAAGGAGACACATTTATGTACAACAGAGGATAAAAAGGTGAAATTTTTAGATGACACCAAAGAAAGCACCTGCTATAAGAGCCAAAGGAAAGAAGAAAGTGGAGGCAGAAGTTGAAATTGCTCCCCAGAGTAGTTTCTCATAGATGTAGTATCCAAAAGGCATGATATTTGGGCAAGAGTGGGATTCCGACATACGTAGCTGCAAGGTGATTGATTACAAGCACCGTACCTTTGATAATAGGAAATAATTAGATGCATTGTTGAGTACAAAGACCTACAAGAACACGGTAGATGATATGTTAGTATATGATGATGCTAGAGACAAACTTTTAAAATAAGTAGGAGTGTACCAGTTGTATGATCTCCCATACTTTGGAAAATACAAACCTCTTTACCAATGGCTAATGAGCAGGGTCTATGAGAACTTCTTCTACTTTTTCCAGAAGAAGGATAAGGATTACAGAAACACTAATCTTGATGCTAACATGGTTAAAGGGAACAAGGATGAAACTTTACAGTGACCCAACTGATAAGGGAGCAATCATGGAAACACAAAAGGAACTAGGGTATAAAAAAGGTTTGCGTGAATGGACATTGATAAACTGAAGAAGTACCCAGTGGTACAAGCATCTGTGCATTTGGTGACAAAGTTAAATGATCAAGAGATATGGTCACAGGTGAATACAATGTGGCTCCATGTCACAAGGAAGATGTCACAGGGGGTAGTCTATAACATAGTAGGCTACATTACGGAGACCATCGTCAAGGAAGTGCACACCTGTGAAAGGATCATTTTTTATGCTATCTTTTTGTCACTAGTATTTGTGGAGATTGGAGTGCCTAATGGGATAAAGGAAAATATTTGGGAGTATCCCATGGAGAAAAAATCCCTTACACAAAGGTTTGACAAATATTTATGTGAAAGGTTGATGAGTGGGCCATTAAAATAGAGGGCAGAGATGTGGTATGCCAAACTCTGCACAACATTTGAAGAGGAGTGGCACATCCCTAAGGAGTTATCATTAGTGGTGGGAAAGGCAGTACAATTCGTAGTGTACCAGCACTTTTACATCTCACAATTTTCTATAAAGGATGGGACTTGGAGCCCATGGTGTAAACTATTGTATGCCTTCACATCACACTACTTCTAGGTGTCAGTCTATCATTTTACTAATGTATGCCGCCTGAATTTTGTTGTAGAAAAGGTAGATTGTGACTAACACATGCTGAGGAAGAAAGATGGTATAAACATGAATCCTGTAATATTTGTTGTTGAGGATAGTTGAGCCGTGCTTGTATACATTCAACTTAATCCTAAGTTGGAGGGTAATAAGTATGTGGAGAATGAGTTTATGCTCCTAGGGCCACCTAAGGGTAAGCATACAGTGGAGAATGTACCAGCTCTAAAGCCCATAGAACCTATAGAGGTAGATGATGAGGAAGAAGGGTGTGAGGGTAGTGGTGGCTTGGTATATAGAGTCAGGAGGAAACCTACAGAAACAATGGAGATGGAGCATGTAAGTACCCCACCACAGGAACAATAATATGAAGAAGAGTTGGAAGCTGTCCAAGGAGAGCACTATTTTAAGATGGTGTTCAGAGCAATAAGAACACAAGGCACAAGAACTCCACAATCAGTATGAATATCACCATGACTCTCTCCACATAAAGAAAAAACTGAGAAAAGAAGGAGAAAGTTGTAGCTGAATGAGGAGGTGGAGGATTATACAGAGAGTGCACCTGGAAATCCTGTACCACTAGAGGATTTGGAGGAACCTAAGGACAAAGAAATGAAGGATGAAGAATGAGTAAAGACGCCAGGAGAAATAGAGAAAAATAATACTTAGGAAATTGAGGATCTAACTTCAAACCTTGGTGCTCAAGTTCCAAAGGGGCTAAGATCAAAGAGGGAAAGTGGGGAGTATACTGCACCAGTCATGGGATATGAAGAGGACATAAGTAAAATTCTATGTGCATGATTCCTGAATATAGTGGGAATCAAGTAATTGTATGGATGGGAATTGATGGAACTTGACATGATAACCACATGCATGATGAAACAATTGTCATGGTCCATACAAACTCACATGGACAATCTTGATTTTGATGTGTGTGAAGAGTCTTGTGTGTCAAGAAGAATGAGGAAGGTACCACAAAATAGGCACATAACTATCTATGGAGGTTGCGTGCTAGAATGTGGATAAATATGCAACTATTAAAGCACTAAGAGAAGATATCAAATCCAAAGATGCAGAAATAACACATTTGAAAGGAGAGAAGGACCTAGAGAAAAAGAAGAATGGGGTTCTCATCAGCATGATAGAGGAGATCGGCGATCATGTCCTGCAAGAAAGACCACACTTGGAGCCCAAGTAACCCAAATATTTCCCTTTGACTATCCATTATGTTTGTACCTTAGTTGATTTCATGCTTGAGGATGGACCTATTCAAATGCCGATGCCAAAGGACTATGAGCAGGAAGTAGAGAGAGCAAGGGCTTTAGTGGTTAGAAAGATTTCATCTTATGAAGCATTACTCTAGACTTTGTAGGAGGAGATGAAGAAAGTAGACAAGGCATTCAATATATGTGTAGCTCCAGAGGTAGTAATAAGAATTAGTTTCATGGTAGAAGACAATGAAGTCCTAAAGGCAATGAAGGATGAGACTTTGGGGCATGCGCAGATATTGGCACTAGTAAAGTAAAAGTGTGAGGCCCTTGCAGCTGCACAAAACCTCCATAAAGACGGGCTAGATGAAATTGGAAAAATTATAACGCAAGAGATGGATCTTCTAAAAGGAAGGGTGATTGCAATGTCTAGCATTGTTATAGTATTGTAGAACAATAAGGAAGAGATTGTGTAATAAGAGTTAGACTTTTTTGCATCAGATTTTCCGAAAAAGGTAGAAGCTACGCAGAGTGATTGGCAAGCCTTAAAGGCTAAAATCAAAGAGGAATATCTAGAGTTGACTCATCCAATTGAGATAGAGGGCGTTGCAGGGTGAAAGTCATTATTTTTATAGTAATTCTTTAATTTACATTCATTCCATTCCTTATACTTTATTCTTTGGATATAAAGAGGCAACCATTGTTGGGGCGGCAATGTAGTTTTGTGTGGAGTAATGTTGAGTAGGCAAAGTATGGTACTTAGCATAAGGCACTTAGAAGGTTCTCTCATGGGAACATGGAACATTTAAAGGTGTGGAAGGATAGGGAAGGAAACGTGCGTGAAGGACAAGGACTGATCCGAGACTTAGCCATTTTCAGGAGTACGGGCTATTTTTTAAGATAGCATACAGAGCACACAAACCAGATAAAAAGACTTGTGCAACACGCATAAGCTATTTTTTGAAGAGCGTATACTAAGCACTTTGCATGGGTTTGAGTTAATAATAGGATTATTACTACCAGTTAACCAGAATAGATCTATTATTGGCACACTTTCATGTGTGTCTATTATTGTAAAGGTGTGTGGCTATTTTCAGCATGCAACCTATTTTGGGAATTATGTACACAGTGAAGGAAATTCCCCAACCTTATAAATATGTACTAATCTATGTAGTTTAAGAGATGACTATGTATAAGCCATTGTGAAGTTATGTTGTTAGATATGATGCGTGCATGAGCTTATGGTATTACCTATTGTAAGAAGCTTCTGTGTATTTACTATTTTTAATATAATGGAGTCTATTGACTAATTCAAAGTATTAAACATGATTACAACTAGATCTTGCATGGTTGAATTCATTATGGATATTATTTTAATCCATTACTCTTTAGATTTAGATCTAGAATATGCTATGTATAATGTTTAAACTATTTATGGATCTGAATACATCAACTCGTCATCTTGCTAATATCCTACACAAGCAACCCTAAAGAGGGTTCTAGTACCTTTTTGTGCTTTAGGTGAGTGCTCGGTCTAGGCTGAGTGATGTGCTAGCGCGCCTAGGTTATTTCTAGTAAATTATAGGTTTCATCATACTATATTTTAGGTTTTGGAAAAGGGTACGTCCCTATCCACTCAACTAGAACATAACCCCTTTGGCATACGCCTTAAGCTACAATAATGGGGGTGGTCCTAGGAACCCTAAATTAATCCACCACTTAATAACCTCATGGATGAAACAGGAAGTGCTCTGCACACCTACTTAACTAGTTATACATTTTGAGTTAGAGTCACGATTGTTTATATCACAACCTTAGTAATGGTACAATTGAATGTAATAGTTACTCATTATATCAGAAGGGGATAAATTAAAGCCAAGATACTCCTTTGGAAACCTTAGTAAATTGAGCTTGCATTTAGACAACTCACTAAAACCTAGTTAAGAGAGTTATTTTAGGAATCCATTTCATCGAGGAGCCTACTTTTCTAGTCCATTATCGCATCTTCACCATTAGGAAGTGATAACTTGTTTGGATTCAAATCCTTGTTATTCAAACATAGTAATGAATCCACTTAAGTTTTATCTAAGTGTCACTCATCAAAAAATTAAATGATGTATCACTTAGCTTGGTTTCTTTTTCACCTTCAGACAAGGTGAAACTCTGCCTAAGTGACGCTTAGTTTATTTTCATCTTTTGATCTATACCTTTACATTCTTGTTTCCCATTTGGGACAAGAGGAGACATCTTTTTGGGAGTGTTTTCCTAGATAATGTTTGCCACTTTTTTCCCATTTACGCTCATCCATGTTTATGGCTGAGTTGTTAAATGTCTAAAGTGCGTGGATACATCCTTATATCTTTAACAACCAATTGATCTTGATTTCAGGATCATATTCATAGTTAGGATTATGGTTCATCACTATTTCCCCTTTTATTTGTTACCATGCTCACATTTTAGCCATACAATTATGATACGTACGTATTATTTTCATTTTTTTTGAGAAATTGACATAAGTCTCCTTATTGTATTGTTACGTTGCTTGCATGACTAACAACTTCTTTTTATACTTGTATTTATTTTTGATCCAAATAGTGTATAGGACCTTTTGAGAGTGTTGATACTACATTGTTCATATCATGATAACATCATCTTGATATTAATAACTTTCCTTTCTAGGATTGGTTAACATGTTTGAGTAGTGTTGTTACGTTACTCGCATTTGTAACTTCCATTATCAAAGACTTAGATTTTTTCATCATTTGAAATAGTCATATTATATCTTGTGGATAAAGCACATCAGTGCAACTTTAGTGCTTAAATATTTGTTATATTTTAACTTGACCTAGGTATTGATAGGGTATTGTCACTATCTGATTTTGCACCTATCATTGAAATCGTAGCTTAAAGATATAATGTTCCATAAAACAATTTGAGTGAATGACTGGTTTACCAGTGGACTTGCATGATTGTTGCTTGTGTGTTAACAAACTCATAGAATTATTCTAGGAAAATATTGTTGGGTTATCAAAATTTCTTTATCATGATGTATATTCTCCTTAGTTTACCTTCAAAAAATCACACATGCATCCCCTATTTATCTTACAAAATGTCCAGTTGATTTTTGTTATACTACCCGAATCGACATAGAGCCTTCTTCAATTTGAAGAATTTTTATCACACTATCTAAGCCTAGGAATTTGTACGTAAACAATGCTAATAATGACTGACTATCATGCGGTTCCTCAAACTTACAACAATATGGAGCCTAGGTTTAGGCATTCACATCAAAAGATTCCTATTAAGATTAAGCCTCATTTGGTTCTTCACGCTAAAGGACCCGTTCAGGTGCCCTATTCCCCACCTTCATCTCATAGTCAGTGGTATGGTTTGGATCCAAATTATTATTCAAGGTCCCCCCACTCTTCTTCTGATTTAGATCCAAACTACGATTCAGATTCCCACTCTTCTTCTAAAGATTCATATCCCAATTATAATTCAGATACCCCTATATCAAATCTTGAATCATGGTCCTCCCTTCCTTTGTAGGAAATTTATTACAAATCACCTCAATGACATCTTTCTCCTTTGAAGAATCATGTGACTCCAAATTCTATCAATCAAACATATAATTCAGTTCTTGATTCACAGTCCTCCCTTCCTTTGTAGAACTACCTTAATCATTCGCTTCAACGACCCCTTCCTCCGTAGAAGAGTTCCATGAATTGGATTCCCTCTAGTAAATCATCCAGTTTGATTCCTACATCATAAATTAATGGATGGCTATGCGATCCTATTTTTCTTCCTACATTTTGTTTTCTTCTAGAAAAATGACCTAAGTCTAAATCAAAAATTTCCATTCATGAGACACTTGCTTTCAATCCTACTTCCTCTCTTGATTCGTCTTCTACTATCATTATAACTTCAAACCCTCTTCATCCATTGATCCCTTTTAAACATATCATACCATTTCCTCATCCATCTTATAAAGGTCAATTTCTGCAACTACACTGAACCATTAGAAGGAAGCCATGTGCTAAGATATATTTTCAAAGAACTATCAAAACTCTTTGTGGGAGTGATAAGTCCAATCCTTCCCCTTTTTTACATCATCAAACATCTTCATATTCTTCTATAAATCAATATAGCCCGTTTGTTGGACCCGTTTATTCTAGTCAACCTCATATGGTTGAAGAACAACAACCTCTATTGATTTATTTCTCTCAGGATGATGAAACACTTGGACTACATGAATATATTCCTATAAAGGATTACAAAAAAATATTATTTCTAGAACTCAATACTCTCACGTATGGGGAGGAATAATTTTATTCCTTTTGTCATAAAATAAAGGAAGAGCCTAAGGTCATGGAACACGATTCTTCTTATGGAATTCCATCTTCACCTTTCTCTAAGCATGATGAGATGCCAGGGTCTAGCATTGAATCCATGTCCTATCTTCTCATTTTCAAATCATTCTTTATCCATCATCATTCCTTAATCAAAATCCCTCCTTAGGCCACACCCTAGTATCCCATCTTCTTCTTCTTTCCTAGATCCACTCCCAGGTAGCCCTCCATTTTCTACTTGTGGGTCACCTCCTGGTAGCCCATTATATTCTATTCTTGGGTTGCATCCTATTATTTCTTCATCTTATTCCATTTATGAGTCACCGTGGGGTAACCCACCATCTTCTATTCTTGGTACAAGTCCTCGTAGCCCAATTTATTCCATTTTAGGGCCATTTCCTAGTAGAGCTTTGTCATCTTTTATATGTGGCTCACCTTCTGGTAGCCCATCCTCTTCAAATCTTAGACCATATTCTTTTCACCTATAAGGTTATTCTTCTATCAATGACTAGAGAAACCCCACCATAATTTCTCTTGTTCATATCATCAATCCTAAATGTTTGTTTTCTCCTTCCACTTCTCCAGATCAGACAAGTCATGCATCATCTTATAAGAAACCCAAATAGTTTCTTCATCAAGCTCATATCAAAACTAAAAAGATCTCCAAATCTCCCAACAACTCGAATAATCTCAAAGTTATAAATCAAACACAATTCAAGAACGCACATCAACGTAACCATTAAGTATGGTGTAAAGTTTATAAACCTATAGATAGGGAACTCAAGCTCCTGCATATGAAATCCATGTTTTAGGATAAGTCACATTCATTTATTGAGTATGATCTCACCACGATTATCGAGATTGGTGATCACATTACTCTTGATAAGAAAACATGCCTAATCTCCCTTATCAAAGAATTCATGAACATTATTGTTGGATCTTATCATGTAAAGTGACTTTATTAGTCCCAACCTCCTAAAACCATCAAAAATATAAAAAATCAAAACAATGCAAAAATACAAAAAAAATGGGAAAACATTAAAAAATCAAAGGTAAAAATATCAAACATTACAATCATGTATTGTGTACACATGGATATTTCTTTCTTCCCTTACTTGCTATTATTCTACAACTCTTCCTATCATTTTCATCCCTTCGTTGATATTGTGGTTAGCCTTTTCGCATATATTTTGTGACATTTATCTCTATGGAATTTGTTTGACCTTGGTCTTTTATCACCTTGGTAAATTAAAGAATGGCTAGCCTCTTAGAGATCCTATCACAATAAACATAAAATAAGCTTGTTGTGAAGAAATTTTAGACATATTTGTTGACACTATCCAATGTCATCATCAAAATAACTTCCATCTCCTCCCATTAAGCCATATGTGGTTCTTAACCCCTTGTCAAACAAGAGATCTGAAATAAGTTTTCAAAAAGTGAAAAAATAAATCAAATCAAAAGTAAAAGCTACAAATCAAAAATAATTTGATATATAACTCTCTCTTGGGGTATTTCCAATAATATCTATTAAGGCTATGGATAGCTGAGTGAAAGTAGAGCAATGTTGCAATTAGAATCAGATGCATTTCCATTGGCGCTATGGATCTCTGGCTGGTAGCGAAGAAATGTAAGACTATTCTTCCACCCTCCATTCATAAATTTCCTATCGAACTATATCATTCCCACACATTTTTTTCATTAGCTAGTTTTTCCTCATTTGTTTCCTATTAAATATTCCCTTCAAGAGGTAATTAATTTCCACTTGCACACACTAGATCTCTATGAGCAAATACAATTAGTATGTTAACAAGTGTCTTTATTTAGACCTTATTCAAACTCTTACCCTAGTTTGTATTTTGTCTCATGATTTGTGCCTTTGGCTAATCGCTTCTTCATTGTGAGGCTTATAAGCTACATTCATATCATTCACATCGTTATTCTAATTCATTTAGAACATCCATGTGTATAATATTACCTTTTTTCCATGTTTTCGGACACCTTTGTTCCTTTCATAAAAAAAATTGACCACTTCCTTTCTATCATGTGTTTTTTAATCAGCTTACACTGGGGGCATCCTTGCTCCTTCTCAGTACTTAATTGGTTTACGTTCATCATCATGTTGAACTTATTCATATTGGCATTGATCCCCTTCTCATCATCAGCACATGAATCATTTTCCTTTGAATACTCCCACTTAATCGTTGGGGAAACTTCACTTCTTTGCACATACACATGGCATTTTGCCTTGGTACATCCTTTTTATCGCTAGGGGCATCCACGTTTATTTTTATTCCTATACATAGTTTCAAGAAAATTTCAAAATCACAAAAACATTCAAATATGTTTTGAGAAAAATAAAAAATAGTATAAATCATCCTACAAAACGTCACTCTTTGGTTCTCACTTGTTCATGTCCATGACTTGCGGATCATCTTGATCTACCTCCATCAAAAAAAGCTAATTTTCTTGCTTCGTCTATACTCTAGGGCATAACAAGTTGTTTGGTACTATTTCATAGCACAAATATTTTTCATAGGACTCAAGTGTCCTCCTTTATTCCCCTTGCATATTTCCTTTCTTGGCACACCACTTTTATCCCTTGTCATTAATTTACACAAGTGGGAACTGAATCTTGATAACAAAAACATTACATTATGTTTCTCTGTTAGGTTATCCTATTTACTTTCTCATATTTCCTTGCATTATGTATGTTGCATGGAGTTAGGCATCTTTTACTTTATAGTATTGCATTACATTTTGTATGTTGCATGGAGTTATTGTTTTTAGAAATGGATATACTACACTTTTTAAACTCTTTTTAAATAAGTACTGATGATGAAGATTGCTAGCAATACGATGAATAGAATTTTTTACATAGCACTACCTTACGGATAGCTCAAAATATAGTTTCTTGTTATTTCTCTTCTATCTCCTCATATTATTCTTTCTTTTGTTCTCTTTTTTATTATTGATCGATTTCCTCTTTCGTCACCCAATCAAAACTCTAGGGGGCATCCTTCATCCTAATAATTTTTCTTCTACCCCTTCAAAAAAATTAGTTGTTTGTATTTTTCTACTTTCTTTAAAGTGGCGTCTCATACGTCACCTCAAAGAGGGGAAAATGTAGACACCTATAATTTTTCTACATGATCTTATTACTAAGATCATACTAACTATCCTAGTCTCGTGTTAATTTACTACACTACGCTAGTAAAATACCCTTTCTAACCTCTTCTAAACCCCCTAAACCATGTTAATCCCTCTCTAATCATCTTCTATAAGCTTGTTTCCCTTTAATTAGCCTTGTTTAGGTTAATTAACTCTCTTATTGAATTTCTAAGAAGGATTTGACTTTCTAAACAAATATCTTACCTTTCCAAATAGGCACTTAGCTTCCTAAAATCTTGTTCACACCTCCAAATATGTTTTTCTAGAAATAAACTTTTTGAACCTTTTTTAGTCCCACATGCATCCAAAACATCCTTTTCTCAAACCCAAAAACAATAAATAGAGGAATACCCCTCTCACCTTTTCCTAAGAACTCCCTCTCTCTCTCATTTCTGATTTAAGCCATTATAGGTGTCTTAGAGTTATTTTCATAGTTTACTTGAGCTATTTTATTTTTATTTGTTAATCCATTTCAAATATTTAAGTAAATGGGAGAAGCCATTAAAGGTGATCTTCCATTATTAATCTTTTGAAACATCAACAATCACAAAACTGATTGCTAGAGCTTTAATAGGTTCATTTATTGATAGATTTCATGGAGTAGAGAACTAATATAATAATGTTTAGAGGTTAATTGTTTGTTTCAAGATTTATATATACATGAAAATATGTATCTCTTTCTTATCTCTAATCTGATGGTCATTGAGTTGTTTGTTTAAAGCTTTTGGGGCCTCTTTTGTGTTCTTACCCCATTTAACAAGATTTTGCAAACTTTTCATTTTACACAAGATTCACCAAGTTCTTAACTAAGGTGTGAGATGTTGGATGGGATTTGATTGACTGAATTTGAAGTATACACTTAGGAACAATGCTTGATTATCAATACCAAATACAAGTTAACCAATAATATACTTTCTATATACACTCGTGGAGAGATAGTCATGGGGGATCAGGTAGATCTAAACTCCCCATACAACTGCACATTATTTTTGATGTTATTAGATGGATTGAATTTATAATTAATGTTGGACTTAAATGTTGTGTATTTAAATTAGTGAAGGCATAAAATTAGTATGGAAAATAAATTAAAAAATCCATTAATTTAGAGCATTGATAAAGTAGGTATTATAATATATGATGAAAATATACCGCCTCTACCATCTCCACCCTCCTCCCCCTAATCCACCGCACCCTCCTCAGTCCCAAAAACTCCACTTCCATCCTATTCCATGCATTTTATCTCACATATGGCCTCTAAAAAACATCATCTATAGATAAATTTTATATTCAATCAACATAATAGATATAGTGCCTAGCTACTCCATCATCTGTCATCTAATCAAATTGCCACCTTATTAACCCTAAAACATACTAAGTTATATCTCCTACTCTCCAAGGTAGGCCTGATGGCCTCACAACATCTATATGCTCATACAACCAAAAAATGCAGTGAGAACCCCACATCTAATCAATACCTCTGACCTATAACAAACATCCACAACTCATAGTAAACCCGATCCAATAATGCACAACCCCACGCATACACAATATGATGCTCCATAATCTCTGCAATGACACCCATAAGTTTCTAAGGAAATATGCCACCCCCTAAATATGGTAGCACATAACATGAGATATCTAACATTACCATTGAAATTAGCTAGTTTCCTGGGACATC
Source organism: Taxus chinensis (assembly GCA_019776745.2). Lineage (NCBI taxonomy): Eukaryota > Viridiplantae > Streptophyta > Pinopsida > Cupressales > Taxaceae > Taxus > Taxus chinensis. Next base: position 471,894,481 of record CM034148.1, on the reverse strand, counting down.
TCCATCATATTAAGTCTCAATATGAAAGTCCCTATGGTGTATCCAATATTTGGGGCATCATTTCCATATAACTATCTCATCACCTCAAGACGGTCCTCTTGGGTGATAGGTGCTATATACTCACCCTGGATTGGTAATCCTAGAATCATGTACACATCCTCTAATATAATGGTCATATCACTAGTATACAACCAGAATGTCCCTTTATTTGGCTCCCATATATTAATCAAATCTACCATCAGCCTCGCATCTCAAGGAATCCACCGGTAATGGCATAATCCACCTAAACCAATGGTTGTAAAATGGGCCCACTCTATATCTGTCACATCAGCCCTAATCCTCTCTAACATCTCTGGGACCTTATCATGGAGATAAATAGTGTCTATATCCTTTAAAAGACATAAAACACATATTAGTGATAACTTCAACCAAAATCAAATAGATCGTCGCTAATTCCAATGGGTGAATTTTGCACTAAAATAATCCACAACAATAAACCTGATCACCACCGATTGTACGATCAACACCAATCAGGCATTCCCATCCTATTTTTTGAAAAAATGCACATGCATGCAAACACACACACATGTGTATATATATACAAAAATAGAAAAGAAAAAGTAAAATTAAACCTACTTACCCCTATCCTATTGTGATGCCTCTTCCTGCCACTACCTCTCACCCCCATCTCTTAAAAACACTAAAAAATTCTTAATATATTTTCCATTTTTGGAATCACCAACGATTCAAAATTTATGTTGATCTCTATCCCCAAACAACGACGATCCATAATCGTTGTCAATTTCAACTATTTTTACACATCCTATCTATTTTAGTCACCTAGACCTCTTTTATCTCACTACAACTTCATCAAAAGCTTCATGTCTTTGCTTTGATGTTCAACACCTTTTCAAAACTCTATTTTGACCATACATTAATTTTTACACACCCTACGGATGTTTCCTATGACCCTTTAGTCTCATGGCTTCACACATCCCCACAAGAACGATTACATTAGATCTTCTCCATGTAGTAATATTTCATAAGCATGTGTATGTTGGTGTTCCACATTAGCATCATGCACCAGAGGCCATGTAATGTCCCCTACCCAATGTTTCAAGGATTACTACCATCTCTACAAGCTCCTAGAGCATCTCAAAGAAAATCTATCCAAATAATTCAATTCTCTTTAATCTAATGACCAACATAGTCACTCATTGGCTTGAGGGAGGGAAAATATCATTATCAAAAACTAGGGCATCCTGGTGCTAGTTTTTTTTCACATCATGTACCTACATATATCTTAACAAGAAGGGGTAAATGTAGATACTGATTTTTCATCCCTAGGTGACCCAACACACATCAGTCACATTATCATAGGTATTATTATTTTTCTTATCCTAAGTACACTTTAAAATTACCATCATGAATCCTAATATACTATCATAATTCTCATTTACCCCCCCCCAACCAATTAAAACCAACCTATCATAATTTACCATACCCATCCTAACCCCCTAACCTCTTCCTACATGAATCCCTAACCTCTCACCATTTTCCAAACAATCTAAAACTCCAAATGGAAAGTGGTTTCAACCATTTTCCATATTTAATTGGTGGTTTGTAGCCTATGTGGATAAATAAACGATGATCCATGATCTTTAGTGATCGTTACAGTCGTAGTTGATCCTATTTAGCTATTCTCTTCCTCCATTGCACAATTAGTCAAAAGTTGGATTTTGGGATGAATTACTACCCCTCCAAATAACATCACTACACTTAGGATCACTAACATCCTGCTACTAATTTTTTTAAATATTCTTCATATCATTGGACAACGTCTTTATAATCTTTATCACCTTCAGCACATTATCAAGGTTAACACCTTTATTTATTTCATTTTTAGTTTGTTTTACATCAGTTACAGCTTTCAATTTTTCATCTACATCACCTTACATAGTATTTCAAGCTTTGACTCCTATTCATTCATTTCTCCAAGTTTTAGAATATTTGAAGTTCAAAGAGAGATCATCGTCGATCCCTGATCAACATCAATTTTTCCCTTGACCTTTTCTTCCATCACTAGTCTCCCAAATACATCCAAATCTATTTTTTCAGAATCTCATAGGTTTATAGAATCCTTCTAGTTTACCTCAATGATTTCAAATCATTTTTTCATCAACCAGTGTCTATTTTATCAATATTTTATAAAAGTTATCATTTTATCCCCAATCTTCATCAATCCTTGTATTTTTTAACCATTTATAATACTTTTAAAAATATATTTTGGATCTAATCAATTACTTGCAAGATGCATGTTCTATAGATGATTGTTCTAGGTCCTTTATACCTAATCAATAGCATATACAATCTACCAATCATCTATCATATGTTTATGTGGGAAAAATTTGACATTGTTCACAAAATTAGATTTTGCGCCATTGCATTCACACCATATATTGAAGACATCAAATATCATCTATAATTCATCTAAGAAGAGCGAGATGTTGCTGAAGAGTTATGGTGTGAATACTTTGAGGATTTTGAGCTTATTATTACCCTATCCTAGGCCAAGTACAATGTTTAATATGATCTTTCCATCTCCCTTGAGTTATAAGTTAATCATTGTTATCATCTATCTTGTTATTTATTAAATCATTTAATTATATCAAATGAGTTGACACCATTAAAGAAAGTCCTTCATATTCCTAGGATCAACATTCTTTGAGAAACTCATTATCATCCTTATCTAATATCTCTTTATCTAGTTGTCTTTGTATGTAGGTTTTCGCATTTGGTAAAGAGGAGCCTCTTTCATTACTCATGTATTTGACTATCCTGACATTGTGGTTTTTGGCGTAGGTTTCAGTAAACCCTACCTAATTGAGTGTTAAGTATTTTTAGCATTCATAGCACCTGATCGAAAAACACCATAAACACCAAGATTACAATGTCTATTAGAATCTTATGAATTATTTCTTCAGATTCATCTCACCTAAACTATAAGGCTTCATTGTGTTTAGGCATAAAATGGAAGTATATCATGTTAAAGTCACTACTATAACTAAGATACCTCCTCCTAAGAACCTCAAACAATTACGTAACCTACAAGAAAATATTTAAGTCGTTCAAAGATTTATCTCGCAGCTTACACACAAGTCCACTCATTCACCCCTTTGGAAAAGAAATATGTTGATTTTAATTGGGTCTTAGATTGCTAACAAGCCTTTTCTAAACTAAAACAATATTTGGAAAATCCTCTTGTTCTTGTACCACCTACCTCAAGTGAACCTTTTTTATTAAACATATGTACTACCCAATTTTTTATAAGCGTGCTCTTGGTACAATATGACTTTAAGCACAAAGAGAGAGTCATATATTACCTTTTAAACAACAATACCAAGCTAATATCTAAATCTTACCCTCTCAATTACTGTTTCTCAAAACTTGCACTTATATGAAGGATGGACAACTAGATTATTTTGTTGAGAGAGTTTGACATTAAGTATGTCAATCAAAAATCAGTCAAAGGACAAGTGATTTTTGACCAACTAGTTGGAGAATCGCTTCTAGGAACGAAACCCTTAAGTGTGGATCTATCAGATGCTTATGTTTTATTTATTGAAGAACCATCAACTTTGAAGGTATATTTTTATAGGTCATTCACATTTAATGGCTCAGGAGTAGGAGTAGCCCTCATTACTCTTACAAGAGATTTTATCCCACAAGATTTTAGACTTGGCTTCCCATGCACAAACAACATATTTGAATATGAAACCCTCATTGTAAGAATTAAAGTCACTATCAGATGGAACATCAAACAAGTTGAGGTTATAGGAGACTCCCATCTTATCATCAAATAGGTGAATGATGTATAAAAAATAAATGATGAGAAGTTTATCCCATACAAACAAATGGTGGACACCTTGAAAGAGTATTTTGTTTTTATTTTCTTTCATCAAGTTCCACGCCTGCAAAACTGATTAGTGGATGTTATGGCTACCATTAGATCCTTGTTACGTTTATCACTAGATACTAGATACTTTCAATTATTTATCAATCATCTAATGGTACTGGCCTATGACATGCCAGAATTATGTTTGGTATGTGAAGTTATTAATCCCTTTTCCCTCTGGTATGTCAATATTTACAACTACCTACAGGATGGTACTTTCCCACCCGACCTCTCCCATTCCCAAAATAGAACCCTTGTCCAAGGTATAGCTTGTTACAAACTACTTGAGGGAACTCTATATCATTGAGTTTATGATGGGACTCTGATACATTTCCTTAATTCTTTAGAATATATCCAAGCAACTAAAGAGGTGCACAAACACATTTGCGGTACTCATACAAGTGGCATAGTCCCCGTGAAGAAAATTTTATGCATGGGATAATACTATCCTACTATGGAAACAAAATATTGTCAGTATGTGAAGAAAAGTGTCCTATGTTAAAAGCATGACTATTTGATTCATGATCCATCTCATTCATTGTAGTCTATCACAATGCCATTACTGTTTAGCAAATGGGGGCTCTATCTTATTGGAAAACTCACCCACACCTCATATAATAGCCACAAACACATTATCACTGAGACTGGGTACTTAACTAAATAGGTGGAGGTTGTTCCTCTCACCTATGTCACAGGTTCTCATATTTCCAAGTTCATCATGCACCATATCATTTTACATTATGGCATCCCTTTTGCCATTGTATCTGACAATAGAAAATCATTTAAGAACAATAAAATGAAGCATCTCTACCAATGCCTTAAAAATCACCAAAAGTGGTCTACACCTTCTTAGCCTCAAGGTAATGGGAAATTTGAGGCCACCAATAAAATTATTTTTGGATTATGGAGAAAATGGTTGGTAAAACAAGTTATAATTAAAATATCCAAATCCATCCTTCCCTATTAGCCTATCACACTTCCATCTACACACCTACATGTGTAACCCCATGTTCCTTGTTATTTGGCACTGAATCCATTATACCCCTAGAGATTGATCTCCCTTCTTTGAGAATATCCTTGTGAGACTATCTAGATAAATACAAGGATTATAGAGTAACCATGATAGTAGAGCTTGAATAACTTGATGAAAAATGACTTCACGCCCTGGACTATCTTAAAGTGTATTAGAATTAAATCCATGTAAGCTACAATAAATGTATCATCCCTTATGAATTTTAGGTAGGTGATATTATGTTTAAGAAAAACTAGTTTAACACTACGAAATAGGATGAGCAGAAAGTTAAATTTGAGCCTAACTGGTTAGGGCCATACATTGTGTTGGCTAAATTGGGTTTGAGGGCCTATAAACTTGCATACCTTGGTGGTGGGGAGCTTTGGGAACCTATTAAAATCATGAATTTCAATTTTTTCTATTCCTGAGCTTGGGATCATTCAAAAATTCAAAAATAGCAAAGAGAAATTAAAAAATTCAAATGTGAAAACCATGCAATTGTGGCACTTTGGACAAATTCTTTGGTAAAAACTGGTTTCCAGAACCATGTGAGGATTTTTTATTCAAGATAATCTCACACCTAGTGGCATGATCACTTCCTCCTAGCAGTTCATGTTTCCTATTTTTACACCCTTGCAAAAAATTAAACAAATTGCATAATCACGGGCTATGGGATGATGACCGCAGAAGAGTTTAACATGTCATAGAATAAAGGAGTAATAGCAGTGGCTAAGGGTAAAATGTCATTGAATTCAAAATCTACGGAACAAGGAAAATGGAAAATTTGTGCTACATTAAAAACCGCGGGGGGGATGCGAAGACAATGGTAAGACCGTGGAATGAAGAGGATAAAGCTGCAGAGGTCAAAGGCCATGTAAAGCTGAAACAGAAAGCCGGAGATTAAAGGGAACAATAGTAATTTTCTGTGGAGAGATGAAATGGATAAAATCTTGAATCCGATGATCAAATCCTTACAAATCAGATATTATTGAAGAAATATTAGCCTCATCTATGCAAAATAAATTAGATTTCATGGATCAAATGTTGGTAAGTGGGAAAAGTAAAGGAATATGTCTCCAACACATAAAGGGTTTACCCCAGATAGCTCAACCACTCAAATTAAATGAAGTATGAGCATCATTCCTTCTTCAACAAGGTAAATGGCATGGGGAGGTAGAATTGTAGCAAAATATGATCTTATGAGAAAATTAAATGAAGGTAGTTGTAGGAAAAAAGAGGAATTCAAACTCCCTTTTCTTCTTCTTTCTCTTTCCTCCAATTTTCTATATATTATAAAGTGATTCCTATTTTTAATATTATAAAGTGATTCCTATTTTTAATAGTGATTCCTCCAAGGTCATTATTTCATGCTACGCAAGTATTCTAAGGGTTGAATGCCTTGGGATATCTTTCTATAAATGTTCTGCATCTTCCTCTTGTATCGTAATGATTTGTGAATGATATTTAAGCAATAAACTATTTGGTTTTGTGGGTCATTATTGCCTTAGCTATTGTTTCATTGCACTCTCTTACATATCATTCATTCATAGGTGTGTTGTATGCATTGTTTCAAAATTTGTGTCTATTGTGCATCATGAAATTGGAACACTAGATGTGATTTTGATCTGTGGCTTTCGTTTTGGTCCTCTTCATCATTTTTTTCTTCCATTTTTTCTCTTGATGAAGTATTCATCCCCTTATTTTGGTGTTATCACCTTCTCTGGTTTAGGTGTATAATTTATGCATCTCCTTCTCACTTTGGTCCCTTGGAAAGTTAGAGTAGAGCTAGATAGTTGCATTTAAATTCATAGGAGTAGTTTAACATTATGAGTAAGCAGAGGAAGTTAGCCTTCTCCAGAGGTCTGCCTCAGTTCAAGTCCCATAACTTGGAGACAATCCCATGTTTTCTCAAATCCTGAATTATCTATGATTCAAGCACAAGTGTAAATTTGATCTCTAATAGTTTTGGCACACCCGGTGGGACAATTTGAAATTAATATTTTCAGTTTTATCAAATTTTGATGTGTATCTTGGTGAAACTCAAGCCTTTGGAGGCTTTGCAGTGACACATCTAGCGGCTCCATTTATAAAATCATCTAGTTCCAGTAGCATAGGTTTATTTGATTCATGAGAAGGATCTAAACAATGTCTATAACAAGAGAAGAAGGAATGTTTGAATATTTGCAGTAATCTCTAGATCGAGGAAGAAGAGGAAGACATATTTAGAGATCACCATCTCCACTAGACAGAACTCGTTCAATAACCCCACCTAGTAGGCCTTTCTTGCAATCAACAAGATTTCGTATACCCATCAGAATGGTAGCATAACCACCCCAAAATATTTTTGTCAAATTCACAAGTAGCATTCCACTTGCCTTGAATGCTCAGAATCCCATCCCAGTAGGAACTTTGAAGAATATTACATTATTCACAATAGAAAACCATACTACCCCAGTCAATCACATCCAAGATATCACAAATTTATGTGCAATTCATGAAATTTTTGAGATGGATATAGCTGTAAAAATTTTGGCTTCATCATTTAAAGGAAAATATTTACAATGGTTTAGTAGCCTAATACCAGGGTCGGTTAGAAATTAGAATGAGTTGTGTATAGCATTGTGCAATCAATTTAGAGAAAGAGAAAACAACCTGTCTCTATTGATTATGGGAAATCATACATGTCATTAATCATGGGTATGCATTTACTTCATAAATTTATGATTAATTCAAGGTCTAGTACCTTCGTAATGCCCAAAAAAAATTAGATATCTTAGGTCTCAAATATAGTCTTGTGTCTAGGTTTGTACAACTTGATGGGTAAATTGTGCGTGTTTTGGGAGTAATAAAATATATTTACTTAAAAATTCATTCCTACAAAAGCCTCATCATACCCCATGACATCTCAGTAATCAACCTATCTCCCATGTTTTCCATTTTCTTGTCTAGAGACTTCACTACTAAGGTAAGCGGTTACTTATCTTCAGATTGGACTTACATGCTTTTAAGAACTAGATATGGTAAAATATTCACAATACAAGTTGAGAACATCTTTTATTATCATATTGAGTCATATGAAACTTCTCCCATCCAATCAAATTTTTTAATACAATAAGGACATGAGAAAGACTCAACTCCAGAGGAGTGGTTTATTCCTCCTTTCATGCCTAATTTGTTGTTAGATAAATGGGTTAAGAGAGACCATAATTTTGATCCTTATGATGAAAAACTCAAAACCTTTGAGACTGGTCTGGGAACTTATTGTATTCTCTAAGAGGAATACATGATGCCCATGACATTCAAAAAATAAAAGGAAAGTGCTTCTAGAATATGGCGGATGTTATTTGATGGTTCAAGAAGTAGAAATGGAGTTGGGGAAAGTGTTGTGATCATTTCTCTGAGGAATGAGAAGTTATTATTTTCTCATAGACTACAATTTGCATGATCTAACAATGTGGCAGAGTACGAGGCATTAGTGCATGGCTTACTTATTGTGGAAAAGAGGAAAATGAAAGAGTTGCAGGTATTCAAAGACACTGAATTATTCATTCACCAAGTTTGTGGAAAATGTGTAGCAAACAAGTTGTTTAAATCTTACAAACATAGAGTTTGGGATTTACTAGAAAGCTTTGATGTCATCAACTAACAGGTTTTACCCAGAAAGTTAAACAAATAAGTAGACCAAATGGTGGCCCTTGGCTCTCAATTCTCACCTGCTGAGGATTTGATCAAGGGAAATGCACGGCATGTGAAAATAGTGGTCAGGCCTTCCATCCTAGAAAATTAGACCTGTTGACAGGTAATTGATAGTGATTAACAAATTATGCAGTTCATACAAAATGAAGTGGAGTTTTCAGTGAGGATGTAATCTGATTTGCAAGAGGTCTATGTGGATCAAATTATTCAACTAAAAACAAACAAGTTGCCAAAGGGATTATTCACTTTGGACCAGATATTCATTCCAGACGATGAGTTCAAAGGATTGGAAAATAACATGGCGGCAAAGCAAGAAGATTTTCAGCCAATTTCAATCACTCCAGGAAAACAAATTCTACTCAAAAAGGTATGTGATGAAAGTGAAAGGAGAGCTTTTGTTTCCTTGTGTCAGAAGTTTAGTGATGTATTTTCATGGGACTATGAATATTTAAAGGAATTCAATCCAAACATAGTTCAATACTCTATTGACTTGGATCCCAACATCAAACCAGTTACGCAGAAAAAATGATCAGTTAACCCCAAAATTGAGCGCCTCATGAGAAAGGAAATATCCAAACTCATTGAAGCTAAGATAATTTTTCCTAGTAGATATTCTACTTGAGTGGAAAATATGGTCCTAGTAAGAAAGAAGAATGGTGAAATCAGGCTCTGCATAGATTTTAGGAATTTGAACAAGGCCTCTCTCAAAGATCATTGTCTCTTGCCCTCCATGGAACAAATTTTACAGAAAATGGCAGGAGATGAGAGGTTTACAATGCTTGATGCATATTATGGTTTTAACCAAATCAAGGTGAAAGAGGAGGATCAGTAAAAGACCATGTTCATAACCAAATGGGGAATATATGCATATAAAAAAATACCCTTTTGGCTATCAAAGGTAGGTGTTACCTTCCAAAAAGTGATGGACATTTCCTTCAAAGGGTATATCAATTATTTCATCTTGGTTTACCTATATGACATTACTATATTCTCTAAGAAAAGCACAAATCATATGAATCACATGGAGAAAGTATTTGAAAGATGCAGGGAAATTTATATGTCCCTTAATTCTAAGAAATGCAACTTTGCAGTCCCTAGAGGTAAGCTCATGGAACATATTTTCTTGAAAGAAGGCATTTCCATTGATCCAGAAAGAATTGCAACCATCACATCTCTTTCCTTTCCAGCTCACAAAAATTCTATGTATTCATTCCTTGGAAAGATTAACTTCATCAGGAATTTCATTCCTAACTTCATGGGTCTAGTAAGACCCATCTACCTCGTGCTAAAAAAGGATTTTGTCTTTAGGTAGACTGCGGAGGGGAAGGAAATATTTGAAAATATAAAGCAAGAAATTGTTCGTGCCCCTTCATTGATTAACCCAGATTATACCAAAGATTTTTGTATGATAAAAAAGTGACAGATGAGCATGAGAATTGAAAAGTAGCATTTATTCGTACCTGACCTCCTGAGGTCATGCCGAGATAGCTGGTGGAAATGAAATATGTGTAGATGTCAATAGACTAGTTAGGAAATCTTATATCCTTAACACGTAATAATGGGATTTGTGAGTCTAAGGAAAAGAAAGCTCTCCTAAATTGAATTAGTGTAATGGATCATTTAGATATAATAGCTACTCAGAGGATCTAATCAATGTCAAGCTCTTCCGAGATCCTATCTATTGGTTTTTTGACACGTGGAAAGTGACATGTAGGTGCTTCATGTATATTTCTAGACAAGGTCATGAAAGTAGTAGTGAGAGGTGTAGTGTATTTGTAGGAAACTATGGGTAGTTTTCTGGTCTAACCCAAAAAATATTAGATTGATTGGCTTCTGTGTTCAATACGAAAAATTATGTTATGATATCTGGCAGGAGTGGTGAGGTAATAAATACCATCATAGGTAAACTGGTGTCGATGTTTAATTGATTAGTAGGCCCGTTTGGTTGTGGCACATGGGGATCACAACCATGATTTCGTAGTTGTTGTGGACATTTTATGGTCATGTGAAGAATTAATCTCTTCTTCTGACTATCCAGTAGTCATAAGCTTTTTATGCTTCTATGTTTAATACCAGGAGTTGTGAGATTTTCTCAAAATACCTTACAGGTGTTCTAACAACTTGTATATGTAATCCTATGTCTATGTCAATGAGAAGTTCTCCTGCATTTGGCTACGGAGCTAATGAATCATAACCAAATTTTTGCTTTATTTTGGGTTCTTATATGGTCATGTGGATATCCTATCAAGAAAATCTATAGTTGGGTTGATTTGACAAGAATTTGTATGCTTTGTCATCTTCAATATTTAATTCTCTTAATTACTCACTAACTGCTTGTGGGTTTGTTATTGTTCGGAAGATGTGAATTCTAAGACCTTGATCTATATCTGCTAATGTTGTGAAGAGATTTGGCTGAGGTATTATGAGTTCTAATACATAATACCTGGGATCTCTAGGTCTCGTAATTGTCATGCAAGAGATAACCAAACTTAACTGAATCAAGTAAAATAATTATGAAAATAAATCTACACTATGCTTTTTTTTAATTTTCAAAGATGTAAATTTGAATGAAATTAAAGAGTGACTATTCTAATAAATTCAGATAACAAACAATTAATCTAATAATGGGATTAAAAAAAGTAAGGTATCTAGATGTAGCTATTTGCCTGTGCATTTTTTAATTGATCCTGAAAATAAATAAATAACTAATTTATTTGAAAGGCCTTCAATCTTACCTTAGAAGTGAGGAATAAATCATATCTTCTCAGAAGATATCATTCCCCACAGCTTCCCTAGTAATGTTGAAAGCAATCTTAGCTGAAATAAAATGATTTGCTATTCTATTTGATATAGTGTAACTACAAATTTGACAATTCAAACTTAGATTTTACAAAACAATGATAAATCTAGTTGTATTGTGATTTTTCCCCTCAGTGTGATATCTTCGTTCCTACGTGTTCTCGTGAATCCAGAAAAGTGGGAATGTGACAGTGGTAGTAGGAGAAGATGTTCGAATAGTGGAAACTTGGATGTAAGATGAAGAGAATGCAATTAGGAGAGGGATAGCACAGAAGAATAGAGCTTGGATATGTGATTCCTAGCAGGATTGTTGTAGGGATACAAAAAAACACACTGAAATCTATAGGACCTATACTTCCTGTGAAGAAACAACAACCTATAACTCTAAGAAGAATCAAGATTTAAATGAACTTAATCTAGAACTATAATTGTTTTATGCTAAGCCAGTTGTTTGGAGAACAACAATGGAACAAGATGAAACTAGAGAGATCCATTGATCTTTAAACCAAAACTGTGGAGCCTTGAACTAAGAGGTTGGGAGCTTTACAAAATCTAGACCTGTTGAGACTTATTGAAGAACTTTCAAAACACACTGAATAATAAATCAAAGAGGGAGAGGAGCCATTTACTTGTAAAAAACTTGGTATTTATAGTACTTTGATTTACTAGAGGGTAAGATTGAATTAAACTCTTCTATTATTAAAAAAAGGAATTACTATTTATTAATGCAAGCAAGAGTGGTTGAGAATTACAAGCATAACTTGATTTTTTACGTTAACAAAAGCATCAAAAAGTTCTAAAAAACATGCACAAGACCACCGCCTAGCATAAGGCAGTGGTTACAGGACCACTGCCTTGTCCTGGGTGGTGGTCATGGGACCACCTCCCAAACAGGGTGGCGGTCCTATAACTAAAGACCAAAATTCAAGGAAAAGACGGGAAAGGGGTTAGAACAAAGCATCCAAAGGCTAGATAAGGCATTTTAGGATGAAAATGTATACTCAGCATGCTTTTTGGAATCTAAACACCTTGTGAAGAGATATGAATCATCATTGGGGTTTCTGTAACCTCTTTCCAGTTGTACAATACATACAATTTTGGGTACGTACATATTGCCCCCTTAGAGAAGCGTTTTAGCCATAAAGGGGCACAAAATGGTGGGTCCCAGTATGGGGGCCCCGAAGTGGGGATTTAGAAGCTATACCTAACACACCGGTGTGTTGCAATGTCACCGTATAAATTCCTACTATCTCCAAAATGAAAAGAGGACTCAAGTGTAGATAGATAAAATAAATTGAAAAATAAATAATAAATTAAAATGAAATGAGGACTTACCATTTGCACGGGGATAAGAACTTACCTTTTTCAGTGCTCCGTCTCTGTTAAAGAACATTAAAAAAAAGGTTAGAATGTTATATATATATCCTATTTATTTGTGCGTATTGATTTGGTAATTTTTGAGCTTTGGGACCCACAGTAACCATTTTTGACGCAAGTGTAGTCAAAATGTTCATTGCGAGATTGTGATCATGCCTCTGAGAGCAGGAGATAGACCTGTGAAGTCCCAGGTTAGTTTTTCTCAATTCATTGTTTTTAAACCTAAAATATAAAAGTGTTGAAATATTTGGCTTGGGGGCTTCTTTTCAAAAATATTAGTGTTAAATGAGTCTCTAGGGGTGCATGCATAGGGTAGGCTTTTATTTTACTCAAAACGGTGTATTTTTGTTGTTTTTAAGCATTTTTAGGGCTTTAGGGGCATGCATCGATTTGGCATAGGACCGCCACCCTACACAAAGTGGTGGTCATGGGACCGCTGCCCTGTGAAGGTGACAGTCATGGAACTGCCACCCCTACACAAGGTGGCGGTTCTGAATAGAAAGAAAAAAATGATGCCTAAGTTAATTATTTTTACATTTTTGACATTTTTCTGTGTTTTTGATGAGCTTATCTATTGGATTATGTTGTTAAATTTCTCTTTTTATCTATTTTGGGTGGAGGCAGAAGGAGGAGTATATTCAGTGGAGAAAAGAGAGGGAGTGTGATTAACTCCCGGTAGTGTTAGACATGCTGACCCAGATAGAGAGAGACACTTTGTAGAGGGCTGGTATTTTGAGGATTTCACAGGTTCCTCATGTTGCTCCTGCGAGTCACATATTGTGTGACTTATTCTTGTACTAGGATGCAGATCAGAATACTTTCTAGTTACCAAGTGTTAGGGGTGAGTGGACTATCACCCTGGAGTACGTTTATCATATACTAGGTGTTTTTATTCTTGGGAGGCAGTTGTCTCTTAAGACAACAAGATCTAGGTCTTAGATGATTCAGTGAGCTACTTATATGGGAGATGTTTTTGTCTCCATTGGCTCAAAGAAGGGGGTGAAGGTCTGATATATTACTACTGCTCATATCACCATCATCTGTAAGGCTATTATGGGTATCTTAGCCTCATGTTTTATTGGGGATAAGGGAAGAGATACTCTATTATACTACTGAGATCCCATTATCACACATATTGAGGCCCACGATAGTACTTATGCTTGGGGAGAAGACATTATTGGGACCACATACCATGACTTATATAGTGTCGTCAGGTTACAGGGGCAGTATTTTAGTCATCCTAGTCATCCTACTCTAGTTGTGAGTTGGGTGTATGAGTGTATTGTCCCCTATGGGAGGGGTGTACTAGCAGAGGATCTAGGGGTTGTTAGAGCAGTGAGGTGGATGGGGATGTCAGTACTCAGGATGCCACATCATCCAGTGGCTTCAGTGACTACTGTAGATATGGAGGACACTCCTTATTAGGCCATGGAAGGAGTATGGGGAGAGGAGATGCTTACATTGATTTCCTGCTCTACTACAGGTTAGTTGGTAGACAGGATAGGGAGGGTGGAGTTCCACCCATTTTATCGAGTCCCTCACTAGTTTGGCCTCCCCTATGTTGATATGCTTCCTCCAGTGGGGTTAGTGTACAAGACTATTCGTGAGGCCCAGGGAGGGTTTAGAGGATATTGAGGTTGGACCATGGTTACTCCTGGAGTTCCTATTGTGGTTAGATGGGTGGTTCGTGCCCAAGGGACAACTGGTGTTCCTCAAGCACCCTTACTTTAGATCAGGCCTACTCCTACTTTCAGTGGGGAGAAGGATGAGCCTATTGATGTGGACTCAGACTCTGAGGAGTTAACAAGAGGGGAAAATGAGGAGGAGACAATTAGAGAGGGAGTTGGAGGTGAGGCCGGTGGGACAGCTGAGGAGGATGATAGTGATTCTGAGTGGCATGACACTCAGGATATCTTGAGGGTAGAGAGGTTGGAGGCGAGTGTGGAGAAGGATACCTTGGTCTCATAGGAGTTGCCTTCTCAGAACTTTAAGGGAGATGATGAATCTATGGTAGGATTTCATTTCTTTCTAAATTTTGGGGAAGCTCTATAGTTAGCTGCAGCCTCGGTAGTAGGTGTAGATCCGAGAGACCCTGCCTAGATGCCTAGAGATCTGAGTGAGTTACTACTCTTTTCTCGACCCTATTAGTTAGAGATGTATAGTTGATATTTCTTTTTTTTTGTTGTTTTTCTTGTTTTTGGTGATTTTCTAACTTGTTATTTCCCTTTTTTATTTGCAGCGACTACTCAGGGATGGTGAGATTTGATTAATCAGGTTTTTACGGACACCCTATTTCTCCCTTCGTGGAAGACTCGAGCTCATCTTACTAAGGACGTTAGAGAGCCTTTACCAGCTAGTAGACACACTAATTTATTTTCCCCTGTCTGGAAGGTGACAGAGTTAGTGACCTCCCTTCATACTCAGGTAGTTGGATATGAGACTACTGAGTGCCTGATGAGGTAGAGCCATTCTCATAGTGAGACCATAGCTAGTGGTCGTGATCATGAGCACTCCCATCATTTAGTGCATTCAGAGCATCATCGTAGTAGGAGCCCTAGACGTTGTCGTGCACCCTCTGAGGGATCCCACAAGGATTGAAAGGCCATTTGGTATTTTTGTAGTTATTTTTTCGGATGTTTATATGATTTTTTTTTGTATTTTTTCAAGCTCATTGAGTGTTTTGACCATGCCTAGTACATGATGGCATTGTATGTAAAACACGATTCCTATATATATATATATATATATATATATATATATATATATATATCTTTGTTCTATCTAGATCTTCTTTGTATCTAGATTTTTGTGATTCGTTTCTCATGTGTACACTATATGTTTTTAGAATCTTTGTTTTTATATGCTTTTTAGAATGTATGCAATGGATGACAAGTGATAAAAAGTGTTGAACAGAATGCTTCTCTTTTTTGTTTTTTTTGGTAATGTTTATATGTGATGATGCAAACATACTATAGTACTGAACTTTTGGCTTCTTTGGGCAATGTTTGTTGCTTCTTGTTTTAGCAAAACATGATGAATATGTAGTGATAATGACATGAACTTTCCCCACTCCTAAATCCACGCAGTTAGTAATATGTGAGGGCTCAACACCGAGAGTTGGGAAGGACACAAATTGTATGAGTTTGACTAAACAGAAATGATGAGAGAAAGACAAGGTATTGACAGAAACCAAATTTAGACCTACGTACTTACTTTTACTCAAAAACTACTACATAGCTCAGAATACAAGTTACTTTCCAGTTTATCTAGACTTAAATCCATGAATGGAAATTTGGTTGATAAAATCTTGTTTTGAGGATTTGATCTCTTTAGAATTTGGATGCTTAATTTCACTTAATACACTTTGCTTTGAATTTTTAAAATACTAGTAAGAAGTATGGGCTTATCACCAAAGGCAGCATAGAGGTGAGTAAGGGCACTTCTTTCCTTTCTTAACCTCATACCACTAGTAAGAGATGCAGGCTCATCACTAAAGGTTGGTAGGGAAAAGAAGTTTGTAAAATAAAATATTCTATTTTGTTTAGTGTTTTTTATTCAATTTGGCTTTGACATTTCTGATCTGTGATTTTGGAGTATCCTTGTTTCAAAGAGACGTAAGAGGGATAGATGTGACACCAATAAGATTCTAGAATAGACCATAGGTAAGAACAACTTAACCTAGTAGAAGAAATGAGTATGACCAAGTATGTAGGCCTTGGTATAGTTTTTATCAAGATTTTGTTTGTTGAATTGATGAGATGATTTTGAAACCATTTGATGATATTATGAAATTGAAGAGATATGATTTGAATGCTTTTTCCAATATTTTCAAAAGCTTGTAATAAATTTCTTAAGAATAAGTTCCTTGACTACCAAATTTACGAAATGAGTGAACAAAATGAAACAAATGAGTGACTAATGCAATGGGGTAGACATAATATACAAATGGTGACACTGACTACTTATGCATAAAACCATTTAAGATGCAAGGAATTGACAGTTTCATTGAATTCCTCACCTTCTAGTGTACACAAGATATATGCAATGTTTCCATAGTCTTTCATGACTCGGTATGGACCCAACCACTTGGGCCAGAATTTCCTTCCTTCGCCAGTTTTCTTATCAATCTGACTATCTAGTCTCAGAACTAGATCTCCCTCATATATTTCTCATTTGTAGACCTTTTTGTTATATTTCTGGCACATCTGGTCAGCATAGGCTCTATGTCATTATTCAGCATTTAACCTGGCCTCATAAAGGCTTTCTAGTCTAGAGAGGCGAGCCTCTCTATAGGATTCTTCTCCCAAGATCCCTTGTAATGAGATGAAGAGACTAGGTATTTCAACCTCAAGCGGGAGAACTACTTCTACCTTAAATACCAATGAGAAAAGGGTTGTCCCTGTTGGTGTTCTTATTGATGTTCGATAGGCCCACAAGGCCGCGTATAATTTTAAATGCCAATCCCACTTGTTCTCCTTAAATTTTTAGAGGAGAATGGATTTTAATGTTTTGTTTGTTGCTTCAGCCTATCTATTAGGTTGGGGGTTATAAAGAGAGGCCATGTGATGGTTTATCTTGAATTTGCTGTATAACTCATGGACCTCAGCATTCTTGAAGGATTGTCATTACCTGAGATAATGACTTATAGGACACTGTACCTATAAATGATTTGATTCAAAATGAACTTAGCGACTAGGCATGGCCTCTACCCATTTAGTAAAATATTTTGTGGCCATGATTATAAAGTTATGACCATCTATTGATGAGGGAGAGATTTTCCCTATCAAATCTAGGCCCCACATGGAAAAGGGCCATGGGGTTGTGATTGGTTGCAGAGCCTATGTTGGCATTTGAATATCGTGGGAGAACTCTTGGCATTTATGACACCTGCACACAAATTCTACTGCATCATGTTCCAGAGTGGGCCAGAAATAGCCCATCCGATGTATTTTATGAGCAGTGGCCTCCACATATCCCACTGTGGGATTTGTAAAGAATATTTTTGGATTCTTCTGTGTCAACACATCTTAAAAGCATTCCATCGAAGGCTCTATGTTAGAGCACCTATTCTAAAATAATGTATTTAGTAGCAATAATGCATAACTACCTTCTTTATTGTGATGTGGCACCTTCTAGGTATAGGTGTTCCATGATGAAATTGATGATGTCAGTGTACCAAGGATATAAAGAGATGAGGGGGCTGGTTTCGAAAAAATATATGCACTCATCAGGAAAGTCTAGATCTACTAGATCAACCCCATCCAATGCATTGTCAACCAACCAGTCTGTAATGATTTGTCCCTTAACGGATTTTTGGTTTACAAATGTTAGTTCAAACTCACCCATTAAGGTTATGAAACATCCAACCTTTTTATATAAAGACCTTTGCGTGAGGAATGTCCGTAAGTGGTATATCTTTACAATAACCTTTGTTTCTTGATTCAACATGAAATGTCTTAAATGTTTTGTTGCGAATACTATGGAAAGGCATTCTCTTTCTGCCTCTGTGTAATGTGTTTCATAATCAAGCAACATTTGACTAATGAAATATATTACACATTCCCATTTATCATTATCTTCCTGAGCCAACATGTAGGCTAGCAAGACATCAGTAACCCATGAATAAAAGATCAAAGGATGATCTAGTCTAGAAGGCATTAGCATGGGAGAAGACAACAAGAAGCGTTTAACTACTTTGAAAGCCTCGTTGCATTCTTCCATCAAATCAATGCTATAATCCTTCTTTAATAAATTATTGATTGGATAAATAGAAAAAATTACGTCATGGATGAACCTTCGAATTTCACCGAGTTTCCCAAGAAATGATCTGATACCAGACTCGTCTGATGGTGGAATAATTTCAAGAAAATACCGTATTTTGGCTGGGTCGACATCAATCCCTCATGACGATATAATGTAACCTATAATCTTGCCTCCTGTTACATCGAATACACATTTCTCTAGATTCAATGTGATGCCATATTCAATCAATTATGAGAGAATGATACGGAGTAATTCTGGGTGATCACAACACTTCTTGGCCTTTGCCATCAATTCATCTACGTAGGATTCCACAATCTTATGAAT
The DNA here is from genome assembly GCA_019776745.2 of Taxus chinensis. Classification (NCBI taxonomy): domain Eukaryota; kingdom Viridiplantae; phylum Streptophyta; class Pinopsida; order Cupressales; family Taxaceae; genus Taxus; species Taxus chinensis. Next base: position 471,875,555 of record CM034148.1, on the reverse strand, counting down.
AAGGTCATGGAATATGTATGTCATTTCCTGTTGGTATGTAGCACCATTTTTCTTAAGACCGAATGGCATGACAACATAACAATAATTTCCCCAAGGGGTTATAAATGTAGTCTTGTCTTGATCCTCTTTAGATATTTTGAATTGATTATATCCCGAGAACCCATCCCTGAGAGACAAAAGCTCAAATCTAGTTGTTACATCAACAATGACGTCGATGGATGGTAATGGGAAGTCATATTTAGGGAAAGCTTTGTTAATGCCCTAGAAGTCTATGCAAATGTATATCTTCCCATTATTTTTGAGAACAAGGATGATATTAGATACCCATTGTGAATAGTCAACTGGTTTGATGAATCCCACATGGAGAAGCTTTATTACTTCTTCTTTCACCATGAGAGCCACTTTTGGTTTCATTGGTCTCGAATTTTACCTAGTTGGCTTTGCATTTGATATGGTGACAAGATTGTGTACCATGATATGTGGTGTAATTCCTATCATTTCTTTGTAATTAAATGCAAAATCCTTTTGATGTTCCTTGAGGATCTGAGTATGTATTTCTATCTCCTCTAGAGTTAATGAGGATCCCAACTTCAAAATATTTGGTTCTTCCTCCATTCCAATATTTATGTCAATTGTTCCTTCGATTAAGAAAGCGTTGCCTTCTTCAAATTCAGGTGGGGCCGGAGGTAGTTCCAAAATTTTTTCATTCTCTACCTCATAGATTTTGAAATTCTTTTACGGGGGAGATTATATCATGGTATTTTTAAAATAGGAAGAGGAATATGGGATTAGGGTGAAATCTACTATGTGATGAGAAAGATACAGTTCCGCATAGGCATTTACATATCCAAGAGTGACCCTATTGCTGTCAAAGTGATCTAGGATGGTAAACTCATCCTCAGCTTCTATATATGTCAATATTAGTGTTATTGGCATTTTATGCACCAATGGTTCAGTATGAAGTGATACCATGAAATTTGTATTTTCCAACTCACTGCTTGGAGTGAAACGGGAAGCCGAGGTTGCTATTGAATCTGAAAAAAGGTTTTATTCTCATGGGATTGCTTCGATTGACATGAAGTTGAATCCCTTGGTTAGATCTAATATAGTCATTTTATAGAGTTGTAAGTGTTCAGCTCTAGTCTCATATACCTCAGATACTTGGTTTGCAACTAATTGTGAGTCTCCTAGCACTCTAATGTTATCAATGCCCATCCTTTTGGCTATGATGAGGCCAAGGAGGATGGCTTTGTATTCAGCCCTGTTGTTTGTACATTTGAAGTTAAACTTAAAGGAAAAAGGTAGGATATTTCCCTTGGGAGAAGTAAAGATCACACCTGCCCCAGTACCGAAACGACATCTAGCTCTATCAAAGTGGAGAGTCCAATATTTTCTCAGAAAAATGGATGTTGGAACATTCTTCGTGTCTTCTTCTTTTTCCTTGGTTACTTCCACCATACAAAATTTGTTCACTGGAAGGGAGCCAATTCCTAGGGTACATCTTATACCCATAGAATCAAATGGTAGGAGAATAGGTAGATCTTTCTCTAGTAACTCAACAATTTTTTTGTTAGTTTCTAATGATACTATCTTTATGATGTTGGTCTCATTTTTTAGTGCCAAAATGCCTTTGACTAGATTTGTGACTTCTAATTCTATTGTAGGTGCCAACTTCACTTCTGGCTTTGAATTGACTAGTTTGTTAAGTTGATTTATTAGGAGCTCAAACTCAGAGTGGATGCCTGGTCTCTTTTTCAAATCTTCTAATTGTATGTTGAAGGGTTTTGGGTTACCCTGCGCCACAAATATTTTTCCCAGGTGTTAAAATCTTATTTCCTAGAATAACATAGAAGGGATTTCATTGATGTGATGTATCCATGGTCGACCAAGAATAATATTATAGCTGGTTTCTTGATCTATAATATAAAATTTGGCGAGGGCTGTCTTGGGTCCTAAGGTGAATGGTAACACTATAGTCCTAATTGAAGTGGCCTTGAGCCTATCATAACCCCTTAGCATATTTCGTGTTGAGAAACAATTTGTTTCTCCATATCCTAGCTTTTAAAGAAAAGAAAAGGGGACTATGTTAAATAATTCCCCATCATCAATCATTGCATGCTTAACATAATTATTATAAACCCATACCTACAAATTCAAGGTTGGGTCACCTCTACTTGTAATTCCAACATCTATTGGCATTTTTCTTATATCAAATATAAACTTAGTATTCCTATCTGGCTACCCTAGAGGGTAATGTCAAATTCTACATGGTTTACTTGTGTTTCAGGAGGAGGGGTGATGTTAATCAGATGACTAAGACCTAGCACTTCTAAGAGATCAGCCCTATGAGTGGGAGAGTTTTTCAACAAATCCAAGAAGGAAATTTGAGAGAAGGTCTTTGTTAGGTCATTAATTAGATCGTAAGCGCCTATAGGTTTTGTCAATGTTTGTTGAACGTTGTTTGGTACTGATGGGTAGGTTAGAACTGGTTCAGAAGAATAATCTCACATTCTTATTATGGTTTCTACGTGTAGCTCAGTGTCTAACTCTACCAAACCAACTATTTTGGTTTGTGGTCGAGTTCCTAATTGGGGTGCGACCGGTGGATTTGATGAAGTTAAGGCTTCATGATCATTACTTCCTACCATAACACCCTTGTTTTTCCTATTTAGATATAACATGTTATTGTTAGAGTGATTCGGGAGAGGATCATTAAAAATCTTGAGGGGTGCATTTTGAGGGGAAACTACTCTTGTATAGGTGTTTGGCACGGGTAATTCATAATTTGTTAAAAACATATCTACAAAGAGTTGTCTTTGATCTTTTGGAAAACATTACATGAATATATTTTAGTCACAACAAGTCCTAGTATCATGGCCTTGAATCTTGTGGAAACCAAAATACAAGTTGGGATTATAGTTTCGAGGTTTTTGGTTTGAAACCTGTTGTGGTCCAAAATTATGATTAGGTTGTTGGTTGTTAGAGTTAAAATTTCGAGGTTGTTGCCTTTGGCTTTGGTTCTGATATCCAGTTAGGTTTTGGATTATACCTTTTGTCTAGATTTTCTGTTGTTGTTTTTGTTTTTTTTATGTTCATGATGGACAATTAAAACCCACCATGTTGATTACTGGAGTAAAGTTATTATTTCGTTGATTGTTAACGGGTGGTGAAGTGTTTAGGAAATTTTCCCTTTTAACCTAGTCTATGAATCCATATATTGTAACCCCGTGGTTTATGTTAAGGATCTTGGGTCTTTGATTGGTATTCCTGACAGTAGGATATGTCGTAGTGTTTTGATTGGGAGTGTTTAGTTTCCCATTCATTCCATATGTCTTATGACCACTGTCTATTTCCGCTTGATTGATTTAGAGAGCACTCTCAAGTACTTCATCATAAGTCCTTAGTGGGAACTTTTGGACTTCTTAATTTATCTCTATATTGAGAAAATGAAGGAATAAGTCACATAGTTCCATCTGATCCATGTTTAGAGCACTTAATGATGAGTAGAGGACTGTACGCCATCTTTGAATAAAATGAGCAGCATATTCATTGTGCTCTTGTTTAATGTGTAAGAATTCCTTGATCCATGTTCTTAAAAATTTGTTCATGTCAAAAGCTTTTATAAATTATGATACAAGTTGTTTAAACAAGTGTATCGAGGCTTTAAGTATTCTATAATACCAATCAAGGGCAATACCCTCTAAGGTCTTAGGGAATATCTTACCCTTGAATTTAGGTAAATCAGGAAGAGATCTTGGAAGCATTATGCTTCATACAATAAAATCTAGAGGTTCTTTTAAATATTCTAAGTCCTTACCACATAGGTTTCAACCATCGATGGTTCCTGCTAAGGGGGTAGAGGTGGAATGGGTTGTTGATATGTCATAACATATTTATTTGTAGGGACATAAGGAAACCCTTGTGGTTGAGAAAACATCCTGGGGGAGGAGAACATGTCTCTCTATGGTGATTTTGAATAAATGTTTAAGTAGGGAGGAGCATTGCTCTGATATGGGTTGTTTGGTACTAAACTGGGAGGTATCATACTTTTAACTGGAGCAACATTTGAAAACATAGTTCTAGTTAGTGTTTGTTGTGGATAGTTATATGAATGTTGAGGAGGCATGCCTAACATGCCTGTTCCCATGAGGAGGTCAACCTGGTTGGGATGATGCGGAGGGTTGGAAGTTCTTGCTTTCCCAGAATGTGAAGTTTGATTTGCTTGAGCAAGTTATAGTCATCTAACCTTCTAAACTAAAGCTGCGATGACCTCGATTGGTGATGACATAATGGTTTTCCCTGATGGTTATTGGTGTACACCTTGAGGTTGTAGAGGGGTATGGTAACCTGCTATGAATTGATCATTACTCTGCCAAACTTCACCAAGAGTATTTTCCATAGGTGGAGGAATGGGGGTGTTTTCTTGGAGCAGGGTGTCAGGTTGTGTTTGCAAACTTCCTATAGGTGGGTACATGTTTTGGAAGTGTTGTTAACTTCTAGTGTAGTGTGCTAAGTACTCCTCATCCAAAAATGGGAGTGGATCTAACTACCTACTGATTTGAGGTCTAAACAAAACCTGAGGAGATGAAATATTTGAGGGGTATTTAAATAACCACAAAATAATGGGAAGGAGTGAAGATGGATGAAAGAAATGGAAATGAAAAGAAATTAGTTGTTGCATTCACATCAGGTTCACCAATTTTATATGATAGAAAAGTGACAGGTGAGCATGAGAATTGACAAGTAGCCTTTCTTCATACCCAACCTCCCAAGGTCGTGCCGAGATATTTGGTGGAAATGAAATATGTGCAGATGTGGAAAAACTAGTTGGGAAATATTATATCCTCAACATTCAATAACGGGATCTGCGAGTCTAAGGAAAAGAAATCTCTCCTAACCTTAATTGGTGTAATGGATCATTTAGATGTAATATCTGCTCGGAGGCTCCAATCAATGTCAAGCTCTACCGAGATCCTATCTATTGGTTGTTAGACACATGGAAAGTGACTTGTAGGTGTTTCGTGTATATTTCTAAACAAGGTCATGAAAGTGGTAGTGAGAGGTGTAGTGGATTTACAAGAAACTATGGGTGGTTTTCTGGTCTAACCTAGAAAATATTAGCTTGATTGGCTTCTATGTTCAATACGGAAAATTGTGTTATGATATCCGACGAGAGTGGTGAGGATCTAAATACCAGCGTACGTAAACTTGTGTCACTTTTTAACTGATTAGTAGGCCCATTGGGTTGTGGAACCTTGTTATCCTGTAAAATTGATGAGGGAAATTTTACAGGTAACCATACCAAAATTTTGTTTTGGTTCCTCACCAAGGTCCCTTAGCATTCGGAATGGCATAAAATCATTTTCCGAAAAATCTAGTTTTTCGAACTTAGTCATTTAGTCCTTTTTTGTCTGGGCACAGATTTTATTCATGCAACATCAAATAAATCTGTGCCCCATTCTATTCCTTTGGTGCATCCTTTGGAGTGTCAATATTAATAATGTTGCACCTTCCCATGTTGCACTATTCTCACCTACGCCAAGGTGCATGCGCCACCTTGTCAACATTAAAATTGTTACGCCCCTGAAAGGTGCGCCAAGGCACTGAAGAGGTAATGTCGACATTCCCATATCTATGCCTTTGGTGCACAAATTTTTATGTTGACATCCATTTTGGTGCACTTGATTAAAAATTGGGTAGCGCATTTATTATGCCTTTTGTTATAATTAGGCGCATCCGACCTGTCATTTTCATGATTGAAAAAATGTGAAAATTTAAAATCCTCTGCACCTGTCAGTGCTCCTATCAGCCTTGTGTATTGCTTTTCATCACATTCGTGGACCCCACATTATTTCTTCCATTCTATATATTACTGGTAAGTGGCCCTTGCTCTTCTTGTGTTGATTGTTTATGGGATTTTTGTATTGTTTTTAGAGGTTGTTGTTAAAAACAAAGAAATTGAACATAAAATAAAACACAACCTCTAGCCCGTTTTACAATCAACTCTTCCCCCAAATTGGTTTTACCCTCCTTCCAGATCTGCCGGCCTGGAGGGCTTTTGTCTTAGAAATGAATCCAGAATCCTCTTTTCCCTTTTCCTCTCATTATCAAAATCTATGTTGAAAGAGGTAAAAGACCATAAACCTATCCAAAAGAGAAAAAAACTAAAAGTTATCACAGTCCTGAACCACGACTTTTTCCTTTAGCACAAACGCCATCCCTGTTGCACAAAACATAGTCACACCATTAGGTGCACTATCCCTACCTGTAGCATGCATCCTCCCCATGCCCTTTAAAACTTTCAAAACCCTAATGCAGGCGCAAGCACAAATCCAGCTACACTAGCATTTATGTCATGCAAACTCTTCCTGCACCGCACCAAAAGTTCCAACCTTGGCGCACTTTAACTCAACGATGCATCCTTTAAATATATGCCCTTTGGCACATAAAAATGTTCTGCGACATGTACCATATCTGTGCCATGGTGCATCCTTTAGCCTTGCAACACCAAAATAATATGCGCCCAGTCATAATCCTTCATATGGCGCAGACGCACATCCTTTGACACCAACATTGAATGGTGTGTGTAGTATTTCTATGCCCTGCGCCCTTTTGGCATTGTTTTCTTTCATGCAACACTCTCCAAAAGTGTGCCTTGCTTTCTGACCCTACAGTCTACAATAGAATTGCACCTTGTGCCTAGAGGCTTGTAAATTGATAAGTTTCCTTTTTGTAAAGCTTTGATGGATGATCTAACAGCTAACATAGCTCTTCTGCGATGGAATTCCCTGCTACTTCATGCAGATCAGCAACTAAACTCAGATTCACACATGTCTTCATCAAGTAAGAGGCCAACCAAGTCAAAGGGTAAGGCCAAACTCACAGAAGAAGAAATGAAGTACAAATACCAAAGGGTCAGGATGCCCGAGTCCCTTGCAGAGTGTGACTTAGACATCAGGGATTCAGAACTTGGCCACATTGATATGGAGGACTTCTGGGCCAGAACCAGAAAGGTCACAGGCAGTCCGTGGATGGGAAAATTCGATGACAGTGGTTTACATTTCACTAGGGGAATTCCCGTGAGCACGGTAAATAATGAGTTTATGATGGTGGTGGCCCGCTGCTATAATAAAGACACAAGATGTGTCGAGAATGAGAAGGGTGAGGTAATAATCAACCTCACCACCCGACACTTTGAAATCATGTTGGGTATCCCCCACCACTGACACTTTGTGGAAATAAGCCAAGAAGACCACATAAAAGCATGGGATGAGAATGAGGACAAATGCATGCAGCTTATGAACGAAGCGTATTTGAAGAACAAGAAGGTGATAATGAGGTGGCTGTAGGTTATTTATCACAGCGACTTCTCAGAGGAGCTGAGTGACACCATCACCTTCCTGATTAGGGTTTTTGGGCTTCCTAATGCCCATTACTTTCATAAATGGATGCTCAGATACTTGGAAACAATGAGCAAAAATGTTCCTGATCAGCATTTTGAATGGGCGGAGATCATCAGTAGCACTATCTCTGAGCAACTCCAACAACTCTCAACAACGGGGAGGTTCTACATGAACTCCTACATGGTCTACGCTGCTGCCTCAAAAAGAGACTACCCAGCACTAAGTTGATGTGGGGTATGGCCCCAAGTAAAAATATATGAGTATTATCCAGAGTTGAGACTAGAAAATAACATCCCACAGTTCAGCAAGATCAACGATGCCTTCGTCTATGGCATCATCTGCCTCTTGAGGCCCAATATGACTCACGGTCGGATGACCAAGAGCGTGGTGACTACCACAGAGAAGTGGGGGTGTTATTTACGCAATTCCCAACTTTCACCTATCTCAAGGCTACCAACTTCTTAGGGGATCCCACTAACCTACCAAATTATGCGGGGCCTAAGCTGATCCTATTGGAGCTATCCAGGCAGCTTATCACATATCACGAGAAGTGCCTGAAAAGAAAGAAGGGTGGAACTCCTTTCCCCCTCATAGTGGGTAGGTACACCTACACTTCTCACACCAAATCCCAAGAAATGTTTGCGGAACTGGAGTTGCTTAACTTAAAACACAATTTCCCGGCAAGGCCAACCTTCGATCCTCATAATTGCCTTCCAAGGGAAAAGCTCGATCTAATCCATGTCCCACAGATCAAAGATATCTACATCGACCTATATCATGAGGTCGAGCTCAGGAGAAAGGATCACTCCCGCCTGGCCCTAGCAGAGATCATCCAGTATGGTGTGGCCATTGTCCCGAAAGGTTTCCAAGTGACCGATCAAGAAGTTGATCAGGTCTATCTAGATACGGACGGGGAAAACTAGCCATTTGTTGAGATTAACAAAATGAGGGCACCTCAAACTATTGAGGAAAGGGTTAAAGGCACTCTGTAGTGCACAGAACATTGGTGCAGGATGAATGGCCTCATCTACCTTGGGGTAGACTTCACCATGTCTCCTTTGGGTAATGCACCTGCTAGGCTAAAGCACTTACCAAAGGGCAAGGGGAAAGACAAAGAAGGAGAGTCAAGTGCTACTCACGAGAAAGCTCCTAAGAGTCCTCCTTCTGCCACCCAAGAGCAGGTAGTAATCCTGGTCTCCCAAGAAAAAGAAGCTACGGTAAGTGTTCCAACGGGCACATCCACTCAGGATGTTTCCACTACTATAACTGTTGAGTTTCCCACTGTCCCATCTTCCGCTCCTCCTTCCCCTCCTCACATCACTCAAGCAACCACTAATTCGGTTGTGTATTCTCCCCCGTCTTCTATTTTTACCCCTTCCTCTTGCTCCATCTTCTCTTCCCTCACGGAGTTGTACCCCAACATCTCTTCCCTCATCTCTCAAATCCCTTCCACCCCCACAGTTTCCTCTCCTACAGTGACTCCTACCCCTGTGAGCATTGGAGATTCGGCTTCTTTATCAATGCCACCACCGAGCGTCTTGACACATTTCCCCAAGTTCACTGTAGTTGCTCCTTCTTCTACATCCATTCCCTCTTCTCCCTCTGGTCCCACTCCCTTAAGTCCATAATGGATCTCTAAGCACCTAAGCTAGCATAAGAGGAAAGTCCCCATTGCACCTATGGATTTCTCCATCATCCCAAAAAAAGGAGCTAAGAATAGCAAAATCCCATAACCCGCTTCTCTTAGAGTGCTTCAAGTGAAAGGGTTATGGAGATCGCATACCCTGATCCCACTAAGGATAAAAAGGATCTGTCTCCTATAGATTATACAGTGACACAGGTCATGATGGGAACGTCCTATGAAAGCCTACAGGGAGAGGCCCTATCTGCAGTCGATGCCCTTTGCAAAAAGCTTCAGGAAGAAAAGGAAGAGAAGAGGATACTAAAAGAATAGAAAAGACATCTCCTCCAAGCCCTGTAGAAAATGGGTAGTGCACCTCCTACAACAGCCACTGAAACTCCTGAGGCCTTAGCTAGGAAAAGATAAACGAGTACGCCAAGATTGTTTAACAAGGTATGGTAGTATCCACCTGGAGAGACCAGATCCTCAAGGATAGTGAGTAAGTAATCGTAAAGTTCACATATCTATATCAGAATATTGATCATGCTAATAAGGAACTCCAGGTGATTGCGGAACCTATCTCTGAAGAGTTGGACCATGCTAGGTTACAACATGAGACATTCTAGAAGATGCTTGACTACCCGGTTGATGACTTAGTGACATTCGGTGTCTTCGATCAACCAAGAGTACCCAACAAAGTCCTTACTGCTTTGGACTATCAGGTTGACCAGATGGAATTTGTCTTGGAGAAAATTGACAAATCAAGGAGGAAGCCTTAGATGCAATGCATCAAATGGATCAGATCGTCCTAAGGATGTCTTCAGGCTTGCTTACCCCATCATACGCCTTCAGGAAGGTAGATGGCACTATTCAGCTCTTCAAGGAGATCATGTCACAAGGATTAGGGCCAGAAGCCACTTTCGAAACGGAATCCATCAATAACCTTTTGGCTTGCCGTGAATTTTTGGGTTACCTAATGGAGGCAGGTAATGAATACTTCAAGCTTCCAGAAAGACTCAGAGATGAATGGGAGACTTGTGAAGTCATCAGCTATCACACCAAGGGTCTTGCTCAGGATCAACTTCAACTGATGATTAGAAAATTCTTGGATTATCTTGCTCAATTTCATATTTCCTCTCCTGAGGAGAAGCAATATACTCCCTTCTAGCCATGGGATGACGACGAATAGGCTCATTCCTACTAGGAATGTTCTCTTCTTGTAAAATATTTAAATTTTTTTTGGCACAAATGATGACATCATCCATGTTACACCATGGGATTTTATCATCCACCAAATTGCGCAAATTCAACAGTTGACTTTTAGATATTTTGTAAATATTTTGTAATTAGTTGTTGGTTTCTTTTTGCCTTCTTTCTCCTCCTCCTTCTATATATACTTGGATATTTTTGTATTCAAGTGGTGGACATTTTTTAGATAAAAAATAGAAGTGAGAAGGAAAAGGCTTTGTACTTTTTGTAAACATAAAATATTAATATAGAAATTAGGACTTTTTGCTCAATGGATGTGTTATGTGTATTAGATTTTTCTTAAGTTAGATCTATGCTACTTTTCTGTCAGATTTGTTTCTAATTTTTGTAATTTTCTCATTAGTATTGCTTTGTTTATTTATGCAAGTAGGCTTAGCTCTGTTTACTACCAGCCCAAAACATAAACCCTCTAACCTTTTTGCTTTGGAATTCATTTCTTTTCTCCCTTCGGATCTATTTTATTTCCTCTCCTCCCTTCATTCTTTTATGCTCACAGCCAGAAATACCCCAACCGGGACGAGATCCCAAACCCCTGAAGGTAGAATATAGTAGGACTTGCATAGATTCTTGCTGGTAGAATAGAAATAAACTAGTTTCACTTTGTTGTCTCAAAGAGGGGCTATGCCCTACACAATGTTGGCTCATCTATCCATAGATCTGCCTTCCTAACAAATTTTTGTACCAACGGTTTTTGGCAACTCCACTGGGGATCGAACCAGATCTATGTGAGTGTTGTGTTAGTTAAAGGACACTAACATCTTTAAAGGTTACTAAAGTAACTAAGAAAATTGATAAAACTACAAAAATCACTACCTATTTGTAAATCCTAACTTTTTGCCTAAAATCTAAAATTTTTGCAAAAAGTGATCCAAATTAAAAATTTTCTTCAGAGATCCATAGATCTGGGCTAGTTAGAGATCTTTAGTTCACTGAGTTTTTACAAAAGCCCATATATTTCCGTAGATCTGAGATTCTGACAATTTTACAAATAATTTCAAACCCTTACAAAAAGTCAACTCTAAAATCCAAAAATCAGCTTGCTAAGTTAAACCATAATTTTATCCTCATTGATATTTTTCATTAAACCGCAATCACTTTTGAGAAAAGGATAAAATTAAATATTTAGAAAAGTACATGCTGCTGATTTTTGTCAGAAAAATCAGAAAATCAGCAAGTGCAACTAAAAAGAGTTTTTAAATCTACTCTAAAAACATTACAGATCTGAAAGGTGCACTAGCGGGTGAACCATTACCCGTAACAGGAGAGCTCATGGAGAATTAGATCCTATTTTTGATCTACTTCAAAGGCACAACTTCAGTATTACACCAACACACTTCCCATCACTGAGTTCAACTGATAAGTCAGCCAGAAGTGCCTCGCTTCCATGAAGGAACCATTTTTCACAAGGAGCCTCCACATCTCTTTGTGGTGCTTTGTTGCTTAGCAGAACCAAACTTCTGGCTCGCGTCCTCTTTCCAGCTTTTCAAATGGCAGTACCATGGGGAAACGCTATGGGCCCTCTTGCATTACCACATCTTGTTCATGCACTCCCTCATGGAAACTAAAAGAATTTTCCCAGATTTGATGGGAGCGGAAACCTAAGCATGGATTCGCATATATCCACAATCATTATGTCATGCAGCATCCTAGATGTGACCCATGAAGATGTATCAGTGTGTCTCTTTCTAGAGACCTTGCAAGGACCTGCAGCAGAGTGGTTCCAACATTTGTAGCTAGATCTATCACCAGTTGGGCCACATTACGAACTACATTTGAAGATAGGTATAAGCCTTCAAAAGATGTGTTTGCATTATTGTCAAAGATCACTCACCTGAAGAAGGAATTCAATGAAACCATGCGTGATTTTATCGCTCATTTCAATTCACTCATTAACCGTGTGCCGCCTTCCATGCTGCCAACACTGGAAAATCAAAAGTGTTTCTTTGTGAATTCCATGAGCTCGAGAGTAAGTTTCTTACTCTTATAAGAACAAATCAGCACCCTGGCTCTCGCTCAGGATGATGCCATTTGGATAGAGGACAACCTACTTATATCTAGTGAATTAAAATGAGAGTCTATCTAAGCCCAAAGCTTCAAATCCTTCTCAAGCCACTTCATCAGACCCAAAATTCCAGAAGATGGCAAATGACTTGCTCGAAGAAGCAATTGGCTCAAGCTTCTCCTAGCACTTCATACTGGGATATCCCATGGAGAAATTTCACTTCCAACAATGCCCCAATAAAGGCCGCATTTTCCTGCAACTCGCTCCGTAGTTGGCACTTGAGGCCCCTCTGATCAATGCCCTGGTTGAGGTAGAAGAAGAGGAGAAAAATTATTAAGAACTTTCGTCCCCAGGTGGAGATGATCAAGATGTCGATGCATCAACTGGTGAATCTACAATCGGATATATGGAATTTGAAGAGGAGGAATCTGATTAAGAAGAGGGTACCCAAGGGTATGCAAGCAGACATTCATATGTTGTTTTCACCCACTCTTAAGGAAAAGAAGTAGAAGATGTTGGTAGGATACAAAAGGAGAAGGCTGTGTCAAACACACCTCCAACCATTGCTAAAAGAGTTAATCCTCTTCCTGCTCAACCCCCTATTAAGTCCCTTACAAAAAAATCTTTTCCTCCCATCTCTCCTCCAAATCAGACTTTTTCCATTCCCATAAAGACCAGTAATCCTACACCTTCACCGCAAAGTGAGGGACTCATTCCCTCATCAACGTAACCCTTGGTCGCATTTGATATAATCGACCATGCTAAAAATACCAAGATTCAAATGTCTGAAGTCGAATATCTTTAGTCTAATCCTGAGTAGCTTGTAAGATTGATCGAATATATACAAAGCCAAGCTTTCGTACCTTCTCCATGCCTCCCCTAAAGGAATCCTTTCCACTCCTCCTGCATCTCGCATAAATGTTGCCTCGACTTCCACGTCAGGAAAAATCAAACCTTTTTATCTCTCCCTCCTAATCAATGGTCACAAGCTAAGCAACTACATAATTGATTCTGGGGCTTTCGATAATTTCATGCTAGAAAAAGTCACCCATGTTTTGGGCCTCACTCTTACCAAGCCTTTCGGTAGGTGTTACTCCATGGAAACCAAATAGGTTTTGTTCATTGGTCAGATCAAAGATGCACGCAGTTTGCCTTTGTGGCATTCCTAGAGAAAAGAGTAAAGATGACCATCCTCATTGCTGATATTCCAGTAGCATATGGAATTCTACTAGGAAGAAGCTTTTGTAGAGAGGTTGGTGGAGAGATCCATATGGACTGGTCCAAGGCTAGAATCCCCGTCAAAGGTGTAATGCAGACATTAGAACCTAAATCACAAAAGAAGTACTTGGTAACTCAATTCTGACAACCCCAAAGCCCAAATTCTTTTCGAATCATCAGGGATGGGGAACTACTTCTTATCTACTGAGCCTGATAGAATGGATGTTCTTCGTCTAGGAAGAGAGACCTTAACAAGGTTTGGACATTGCAATTCGATGGTAGTTGTGCAATGAGTGGATGCAGTGCTGGAGCTGTCCTAATATCTCATGAGGAGGAGATTTTTCCTCTCTCTTTCAAGTTCTAGTTTTTCAATACAAATAATACTACTAACTATGAATCTTTACTACTTGGTATGCAAGCTGAAAAAGAAAGGGGAATCAAGAACCTAAAAGTACAAGGTGATGTCGAGCTAGTCGTAAATCAAGTAAAAATAATATACCAAGTAAAGAATGAAATACTCAAGCATTACTGCAATGCAATATGAGACAACATTGAGGAATTTGATGCCTTCTCAATAAAATCCGTTCCAAGATCTCAGAATGACATGGACAATTCACTGGCCATCTCAGCTTCTCTCATGCTCCCTCACCCAGGGTTGAAGACAGACACATATACTATTGAGGTAGTCTTCTTCCCAAGTGTGCCAGATAATTCTCAGCACTAGCAGGCATTCAACAATGATAATCAACTTATTGCCTTTCTATAGAAAGGTAGAAAATTTCAAAGAGCTTCATTTTGAAGGATCTACTTCTGCATGTTGTGAATCTATCACCGATCAAGCAAACAAAATCGAAAGGAGGTGATGGCATATGTCAGCTCAAAGGAAATAAAATCCCAAAAGGTTTAGTCTCTCTGGAACGATTGTTTGACAAACATGATCATTTTTTTAGGAATAAATGACAAGATGATCATAACTCCTCTCCATAGACCGAATCGGTTAATCTGGGTACTACGGAAAATCCGCAGTTTGTGAACATCAGAAAATATTGCACATCTAAAGAAAACAGAAGTTTGTCAAATTGTTGAAGAAATATATGGATGTATTGGCATGGTCTTATGCCGATCTAAAGTCTTTCAAGCTAAAGGATGTTCAACATGACATCCCATTGAAAGAAGATGTCAAACCTTTTCGCCAGAAACAGAGGCACTACAATCCCAAGATCTCGGGTACCATCCAGGTGGAAATACAGAAGATGCTGGATGCAAGGATCATTTTTTCCTATCCATCACAGTTCCTGGGTCACAAACATCGTACCAGTACAAAAGAAGAATGGCAAAATACATGCATATGCATAGATTTTCACAATATGAATCAGGCGTCCTTGAAGGACAATTACCCGCTGCCCATAATGGATCAGGTTATGCAGAGCAGTAACTAGTTAAAAAATGTTGTCCATGCTTGATGGTTTTTCGGGCTATAATGAGATTGAAGTCTCGCCAGAAGATCGATTCAAAATAGCATTCACTACTCCCTAGGGCACATTCACCTATAGCAGGATGCCTTTTGGCTTGACCAATGTTGGTGCCACCTTTCAGCGAGCAATGGACTTCACATTCAAAGGTATGATGGGAAAGGTTATCATAGTTTACTTAGATGACTTAACTGATGTTCTCTAAATAGGGAAGTGATCATTGTGATCATTTAGAGCAAGTATTGATTAGATGCCAAGAACATGGGATTTCCCTAAATCCAAAAAAGTCTGTTTTCGGGGTCACTGAAGGAAAATTTCTAGGACACGTTGTAAGTAAGGAAGGGAAAAAGATAGATGTCGAAAGGGTTAAGGCTATTCAGATCCTTACCTTACCTACAAGAAAAATTGGTGTTCACTCCTTCTTTGGAAAGGTGAATTTTCTCAGATGCTTTGTTCCTGACTTTGCTGAAAAGACTCGCCACATATCAAATATGATGAAAGGGTCACAAACTTTCCGGTGGAGCGAAGAAGGAAAGACATCATTCGAGGATATAAAAGCCTCTGTTGCACATGCACCCATCCTGGTATGTCCCGACTTCTCCAAGGATTTTATCATGTATAGTTATGCATCTGAACATACTGTATCGGCCATCTTAATGCAAAAGAACTCTAAGGATGGGGAATCTCCAATCACATTCATGAGCTCTCCTCTCAAGCCTCATGAATTAAAGATGTCTCTATTGGAAAAGCACGCCTTCACCATTGTCAAATCAGTCAAGAACTTCTGGTATTACATCTTGAACTCTCATACAGTAGTGTTGGTCCCTGACACGATAGTCAAGTCAATCTTAACTCAACAAGAGTTAGGAAGCTTATGAGGTAATTGGATTGTAAAGGTCCAAGAATATGATTTAGACATAAAACCAACCAAGATGGTAAGAGGTAAGGGCCTATGTTAGCTTATGGCTGAAAAAAAAGATTCAGAGGCCCCTAAAAAAAAGATGATTACATCGATGGAGCGCAGGGTAAACTAAAGAAAGTTGATTCTCTGTCTATGGTCCTATTTGTTACAACTAGCGATGAATGGTATTCTGATATCAATTTATTTCTCACTTATGGTGAGTGTCTAGCTCTTCTAACTTCAAAGGAGAAGTGTACTGTAAAGCTCAGGGCAGCTAGATATGTCATATGGGATGACGGTTTATACAAACATGGTATTGATGGTGTCTTCTTGCGATGTGTTAACAAGCCATAGTAGATCAAATTACTAGAAATTTTTCATGACTCAGCCCGCAGTGGTCACTTTTCCTCTTCCATCACAACAGATAAGATCATCCGAGCCAGGTACTATTGGTCAATGCTATTTCAGGATACAACCACCTGGGTAGCAAAATGCGAGCTCTGCCAATAGTTTGTTGGCAAACCAAAATTGGCTGCTTTTTCCCTCAAGGCCGGTCATTATTGATGAACCATTCAAGCAATGGGGAATCGACTTTATCGGAGCACTACATCCCCAATCGAGTGTCTGGACATAGTTATGTCCTAACAGCAATAGATTACTTCACCAAATGGGTGGAGGCCATACCTGTTAAGAATGCCACCTCTGAAATTGTTTGCAACTTCATCAAAGAAAGTATCATTGTAAGATTTGGCATCCCACACAAGATCATTTTTGATAATGCTTCCAACTTCTCCTCACAGGAAGTTATTGGTTTTTTCTATGAATACGGGATAACCTTGGCCCACGCCTCTGATTATTACCCCCAAGGGAATGGTTAGGCCAGAATCCAGTAATAAGAACCTAGTGACCATCATATGGAAGCTAGTTAATGAGAACCAACTGTCATGGCACAAGTCATTATATGATACTGTGTGGGCAGACCGCATTACTCCAAAAAAGTCTCTCGGTATGTCACCTTTTCAAGTGTTATATAGAATTGACGCTGAGCTTCCCTTTTCTATGGAACTTCCTACTTTATGCTTGACACAAGTGATCAAAGATGAGACTTTCCAAAATTCTCTTGAAAAGAGGGTCATGTATCTAGTAGAGCTTGAAGAAAAGAGAGTAAGAGTGGTCGATAGGATCACTAAACATTAGAATCAAGTCAAGAGACTATTCGATAAAAAGGCCATACGAAGATAGATTTCTCAGGTGAGAGATCTCATCCATTTGTGGGGACAAGAAAAGAGAGCCAAAGGGCATGCACAGAAAATTCAATTCTCTATGGAGAGGGCCTTTCAAGATCAAGCATACTCAATAGAGAGAATAGCTTCTATCTCTCATATCTAGATGGAATTGATCTCCCACTTCCCTATAGCGGGCAGCATCTCAAAACATTCAGGAAATAAAGCTTGCTCTCTTCTTTGTACAGTTTGCTTTTAGTTGTGTGTTTGATTCTTGTTGTGTGTTTTCTTTTTCTGGTTGTGTGTTTTCCTCTTTCATCGCCCTTGTTTCTTTACTCTGTAACCTAATGGATAGGCACATGAAATCTAGTATTCTCTAGCTTTACAGTTTCACTCAAAGATAGTCCCTAGAAAGAGCCAGTTGTTATCCTGTAAAATTGAAGAGGGAAATTTTATAGGTAACCATACCAAAATTTTGTTTCGGTTCCTCACCAAGGTCCCTTAGCATTTAGAATGGCATAAAATACCTTTCCGAAGAATCTAGTTTTTCGAACTTAGTCATTTGGTCCTTTTTGGCTGGGTGCAGATTTTATTCATGAAACATCAAATGAATTTACACCACCTTCTATTCCTTTGGAGCATCCTTTGGAGTGTCGACATTAAAAATGTTGTGCCTTCCCATGATGCACCCTTCTTACCTACGCCAAGGCGCATGTGCCACCTTGTCGACATTAAAATTGTTAAGGCCCTTAATGGTGTGCCAAGGCATTGAAGAGGTAATGTCGATAGTCCCATATCCACGCCTTTTGTGCACAAATTTTTATGTTGCCATCCATTTTGGTGAGCCTGACCAAAAATTTGGTGGTGCATTTATTGCACCTTTTGCTATATATAGGCGCATTTGACCTGTCATTTTCATGATTGAAAAAACATGAAGTTATTTCCTCTACACCTTTCAGTGCTTCTGTCATCCCCGTGTCACTTTACGTCACATTCGTGGACCCCACATCGTTTCTCCCATTCTATATATTCTTGGTAAGTGGTCCTTGGTCTTCTTGTGTTGATTGTTTATGGGATTTCTGTATTGTTTTTAAAGGTTGTTGTTAAAACAAATAAATTGAACATAAAATAAAACACAACCTCCAGCCGGTTTTGCAATCAACTCTTCCCCCAAACCGGTTTTACCCTCCTTCCAGATCTATTGGCCTGGAGGAATTTTGTCTCAGAAATGAATCCAGAATCCTCTTTGCCATTTTCCTCTCATTGTCAAAATCTATGTTGAAATGGGTAAAGACCATAAACCTGTCCAAAAGAGAAAAAAATATAAAAGTTATCACAATCCTAAACCATGGCGTTTTTCCTTTGGTGCAAATTCCATCACTGTTGCACAAAACACATTCGTGCCATTAGGTGCACTATCCCTACTTGTAGCATGCATCCTCCCCATGCCCTATAAAAATTTCAAAACCCTAACACAGGTGCAATCACAAATCCAACTGCATGCCAGCATTTATGTCATATAAACTCTCCATGCACCGTGCAAAAGATAATAACTGGTGCATCTTAACTCAAAGATACACCATTTAAACCTGTGCCCCTTTGGTGCACCATAAACTATTTACAACATGTTCAATATCTGCCCCATTGGCGTATCCTTCCACCTTGTAACACTAGAATTATCTACGCCCCATTTAAAACCCTTCATATGGCGTAGGCGCACATCCTTTTACACCAACACTAAATGTTGCATTTAATTTTTCTGCGCCCCATGCCCTTTTGCGTTGTTTTCTTCCATGCAACACTCTCCAGAAGTGTGCCTTGATTTCTGACCCTGCAGTCTGCAATAGAATTACACCTTACACCCAGAGGCTTGTAAATTGATAAGTTTCCTTTCTGTAAAGCTTTGATGGATGATCTAATAGCTAACATGGCTCTTCTGCGATGGAATTCCTTTCTTCTTCTTGTAGATCAGCAATTGAACTTAGACTCGCACATGTCTTCATCAAGTAAGAGGCCAACCAAGACAAAGGGTAAGGCCAAACTTACAGAAGAAGAAATGAAGTACAAATACCAAAGGGTCAAGATGCCTGAGTCCCTTGCAGAGTGTGACTTAGACATCATTGATTCAAAACTTGGCCACATTGATATGGAGGACTTCTGGGCTAGAACCAAAAAGGTCACAGGAATTCCATGGATGGAAAAATTGGTCGGCAGTGGTTTACATTTCACTGGGGGAATTCCCGTGAGCATGGTAAACAATGAGTTTATGATGGTGGTGGCACGCTACTACAATAAGGACACAAGGTGTGTCGAGAATCAACCTCACTACCCGGAACTTTGAAATCATTTTGGGTATCCCCCACCATCGGCATTTTTTGGCAATAAACCAAGAAGACTGCATAAAAGCATGGGATGAGAACAAGGACAAATGCATGCAGCTCATGAATGATGTGTACCTAAAGAACAAGAAGGTGATAACTAGGTGGCCACAGGTAATTCATCGCAACGACTACTCGGAGGATCTGAGTGATACCATCACCTTCCTGAGTAGGGTGTTTGGGCTTCCTAATGCCCATTACTTTCATAAATAGATGCTCAGATACTTGGAAATAATGAGCAAAAATGTTCCTGATTTGTGTTTTGAATGGGCGAAGATCATTAGGAGCACTATCTCCAAGCAGCTCCAACAATTCTCAACAACAGGGAGGTTCTACACGAACTCCTACATGGTCTACGTTTCTACCTCAGAAAGAGACTACCCAGCGCTAAGTCGATGTGGGGTATCGCCCCGAGTAAAAATATATGAGTATTATCCAGAGTTGAGACTAGAAAAAAACATCCCACAGGTCAGGAAGATCAATGATGCCTTCTTCTACGGCATCATCTACCTCTTGAGGCCCAATATGACTCATGGTCAGACGACCAAGAGCATGGTTGCTGCCACAGAGAAGTGGGGGACATTATTTACGCAATTCCCCACTTTCACCTATCACAGGGCCACCAACTTCTTAGGGAATCCCACCAAGCTACCAAGGTATGTGGGGCCTAAGATGATCCTATTGGAGATGTCCAAGAAGCTTGTCACATACCACGAGAAGTGCCTGAAAAGAAAGAAGGGTGGAAATCCTTTCCTCCTCATAGTGGGCAGGTACACCTGCACTTCTCACACCGAATCCTGGGAAATGTTTCATGGAAACTGGAGTTGCTTAACTTAAAACACAATTTCCTGGCAAGGCCAACCTTTGATCCTCACAATTGCCTTCCAAGGTAAAAGCTCGATCCAATCCACATCCCACAGATCAAAGATATCTACATCGACCTGTATCACGAGGTCGAGCTTAGGAGAAAAGATCACTCTCTGCCTAGTCCCAAGCAGAGATCATCCAGTATGGTGTGGCCATTGTCCCAAAAGGTCTCCAAGTGAACCGATCAAGAAGTTGATTAGGTCTATCTAGATACAGACGAGGACAATAGGCCAATTGCCAAGATTGATAGATTACGAGGGCACCTCAGGACTATTTAGGAAAGGGTTAAAGGCACTCTGCAACACACAGAGCATTGGTGTAGGATGAATGCCCTCATCTACCTTGGGGTAGACTTCACCACGTCTCCTTTAGGTGATGCAACTGCTAGGACGAAGCACTTGCCAAAGGGAAAAGGGAAAGATAAAGAAGGAGAGTCAAGTGCATTGCTCAGAGAGAAAGCTCCCAAGAGTCCTCCTTCCGCCACCCAGGAGCAGGTAGTAAGGCTAGTCTCCCCTAGAAAACAGAAGTGACAGAAAGTGTTCCAATGGGCACATCCACTCAAGATGTTTCAACTGCTGTAACTATTGAGGTTCGCACCATCTCATCTTCTACGCCTCCTTCCCCTCCTCACGTCACTCAAGTCAACCACTCCTTTGGTTGTGTCTTCTCCCCTGTCTTCTATTGTTTCCCCTTCCTCTTCCTCCATCTTCTCTTCCCTTATGGAGCTGTCCCCCAGCATCTCTTCTCTCATCTCTCAGATCCCTTCCACCCCCCACGGTTTCCTCTCCTATAGTGACTCCTACCCCTGTGAGCGTTGGAGATTTATCTTCTTTATCAATGCCACCACCGATCGTATCGACACATTTCCCCCGAGTTCACTGTAGCTTCTCCATCTTCCACCTTCATTCCCTGCTTCTCCCTCTAGTCCCCACTCCCTTAAGTCCAGAATGGATCTCTAAGCACCTGAGCTAGCATAAGAGGAAAGTCCCCATTGGACCTATAGACTTCTCTTTCATCCCAACAAAAGGAGCTAAGAAGCAAAATCCCATAACCCGCTTCTCTCAGATTTCTTCAGGTGAAAGGGTTATGGAGATCGCATACCCTAATCCCACTAAGGATAAAAAGGATCTGTCTCCTCTAGATTATACAGTGACATAGTTCACGATGGGAACATCCTCTAAAATCCTACAAGGAGAGGCCCTATATGTAGTTGATGCCCTTTGCAAGAAAGCTTCAAGAAGCAAAGGAAGAGAAGAGGATACTAAAAGAATATAACAGACATCTCCTCCAAGCCCTGCAGAAAATGGGCAGTGCACCTCCCACAACTACCACTGAAACTCCTGAGGCCCTTAGCCAGGAAAATATAAACAAGTATGCCAAGATTGGTGAACAAGGTATGGCAGTATCTACCTAGAGAGACCAGATCCTCAAGGATAGTGAGGAAGTAATCGTAAAGTTCATAGAGATATATTAGAATATTGATCAGACTAACAAGGAACTCCAGGCAATTGTGGGACCTATCACTTGAACAGTTGGACGATGCTAGGTTACAACATGAGACATTCCAAAAGATGCTCAACTGCTCAGTCGATGACTTAGTGAAATTTGGTGTCTTCGATCACCCAAAAGCTCCCAACAAATTCCTTGCTAGCTTTGGACTATCAGGTTGATCAAATGGAATTTGTCTTGGAGAAAATTGATAAAATCAAGGAGGAAGCCTTGGATGTAATGCATCAAATGGAGCAGATCATCCTAATGAATGTCCTCCAGGCTTGCTTACCCCTATCATATGCCTTGAGGAAGGAAGATGACACTATTCGGCTCTTCAAGGAGATCGTCGTCACAAGGATTAAGGCCAGAAGCCACTTTTAACACGTGGAATCCATCAACAACCTTCTGTCTTTCCATGACTTTTTAGGTTACCTAATGGAGGTAGGTAATGAATACTTCAAACTCCCAGAAAGACTCAAAGATGAATGGGAGACTTGTGAAGTCATCGGCGATCACACCAAGGGTCCTGCTCAGGATCAAATTCAACCGATGATTAGCAAATTCTCTGGAGTATCATGGGCTCAATTTCATATTTCCTCTCCTGAAGCAGAAGGGGGATACTCCCTTCCAGCTAATGGGATGATGAAAAATAGGCTCCTTCCTCCTAGGAATGTTCTTCCCTTTTTGTAAAATATTTAAAAGTTTGTTGGCACAAATGATGACATCATCCATATTGCACCATGGAATGTTGTCATCCACCAAATTACCCAAAGTCAACAATTGACTTTTAGATATTTTGTAAATATTTTGTAATTAGTTTTTGGTTTATTTTTGCCTTCTTAATCCTCCTCCTTCTATATATACTTGGATATTTTTGTATTCAGGTGGTGGACATTTTTTAGATGAAAAATAGAAGTAAGAAGGAAAAAGGCTTTGTACTTTTTGTAAATAGAAAATATTAATACAAAAATTAAGACTTTGTGCTCAATGGATGTGTTATGTGTATTAGATCTTTCTTAAGTTAGATCTATTCTACTTTTCTGTCAGATCTATTTCTACTTTTTTGTCATTTTCTCATCAATATTGCTTTGTTCGTTTATGCAAGTAGTCTCGGCTCTATTTACTACCAGCCCAAAACATAAACCCTCTGACCTTTCTACTTTGGAATTCATTTCTTTTCTCCCTTCGGATCTATTTTATTTCCTCTCCTCCCTTCGTTATTTTCTGCTCACATCTGGAAATACCTCAACTGGGACGAGATCCCAAACCCCTGAAGGTAGAATACTGTAGGACTTAATACCTTACGAGTGTTCTAGCAACTTGTATAAGTAAGCTTGTGTCTATGTCAATGAGAATCTATCCTGCATTTGGCTATTAAACTAATGAATCTTAACAAAATGTTTTCTCTCTTTCAAGTTCTTGTATGGTCATGTGGATATCCTATCGAGGCAATCTATAGTTGGGTTAATTTGACCAGAATTTTTATACTTTGTCGTCTTGAATATTTAATTCTCTTAATTGCTTACTAACTACTTGTGGGCTTGTTATTGTTCTGAAGACATGAATTCTAAGACCTTGATCTATATCTTCTAACGTTGTGAAGAGATTTTGCTGAGGTATTACCTGTTTGAATACATAATCCCTGGGCTCTCTGGGTCCCGTAATTGTTATGCAAGAGATAACCAAACTTAACTAAATGAATTAAACTAATTATGAAAATAAATCTACACTATGCTTATATTTTTTTGTATTTTCAAATATATGAATTTGAACGAAATTAAACAGATACTATTCTAATAAATTCAAATAACAAACAATTAATCTAATAACGGAATTAAAACAAGCAAGGTAGCCAGATGTAGCTATTTTCCCTTGCATTTGTGAATTGATCATGAATATAAATAACTAACTAATTTTATTAAAAGACCTTCAATCTTACCTCATAAGTGAGGAATAAATCACAGCTTCTCAGAAGCAATTATTCCCCACAGATTCCCTAGTAATGTTGAAAGAAAGCTTAACGGAAATAAAATGATTTGTTATTGTATTTGATATATTGTAACTACAACTTTGATAATGTAAACTTGGAGTTTACAAAACAATGAAAAAATCCAGTTATCTTGTGACTTTTCCCCTCAGTATGATCTCTCCATTCCTACGTGTTCTCATGAATCCAAAAAAGTGGGAATGTGACAGCGGCAACAGTAGAAGATGTTCAAATAGTGGTAGATTAGACATAATCTGAACATAATGCTAGTAGGAGAGGGATAGTGCAATAGAACAAAGCTTGGATATGTGATTCCTAGCAGGATTTTTGTAGGGATACAACACAAACACACCAAGATATTTAGGACCTATACTTTCTGTGAGGAAACAACAACCTATAACTCTAATCAGAATAAAGATTTAAATGAACTTAATCTAGAACTAGAACTATTTTATGCTAAGCCAGTTATTTGGAGACCAACAATGGAACAAGATGAAACTAGAGAGATCCAATGATATTTAAACCAGAACTATGGATCCTTGAACTGAGAGGCTGAGAGCTTTACAAAATCTAAACTTGTTGATACTTTTTGAAGAACTTTCAAAACACACTGAATAATAAATCAAAGAGGGAGAGGGGCCATTTACTTGTAAACAACCTTGGTATTTATAGCACTTTGATTTACCAGAGGGTAAGATTGAATTGAACTCTTCTATTATTAAAAAAAGGAATTACTATTTACCAGGTGGCTAAAATTTTAATGCAAGCAAGAGTGGTTGAGAATTACAAGCGCAACTTGATTTTTTACGTTGATGAAAGCATTGGAAAGTTATGAAAAATGCACACATGACCACCACCGAATGTAGGGAGGTGGTTATAGGACCTCCGCCCTGTCCTGGGCAGCGGTCACGGGACCGCCGCCTAGGCAGGGCGGTAGTCCTATAACTAAAGACCAAAATGCAAGGAAAAGAGAGGAAAGGGGTTAGAACAAAGCATGTGAATGCTAGATAAGGCATTTTAGGATGCAAATGTATACTCAACATGCTTTTTGGATTCCAAACACCTTACAAAGATATCTAAATCATCACTGGGGTTTCTGTAACCTCTTTCTGGTAGTACAGTACATACAATTTTAGGTACATACAATTTCATTTTATATGCTTATGTGGCAAAATCTAGCATAGCCATGGTTTTAACTCAGTAAAATGATCAAAGACTGGATCATCCTATGGCCTTCTTCAGTAAAACACTAAAGTATTATGAACTTCAATACAACTATATTCAAAAGGAAGTGTTTTCCATTATGATAGCTCTCAAGAAATTCAAAATTATGATTGTTGTTAGCCATATCAATAGTTTGGTGTCGCATCCCAGAGTCAAAGACTTCATCATGGGAGCATAAATCAATGAGAAACAAGCTGTATGAGTGACCAAGATAATGGATTATGATGTGACCATCAAGGCCATAAAATTGGTAAGAGGAAGGGCACTATGTGAGCAATTGGATCTGGACACTATGGAACCTCAAGAGACTGCACTCTTGAATGAAGTGCCCTCAAATGATGATCTATCACATGACGTTGAGTGGAATAAATATGAAAGGAATGTGTTTAATGATCATAGTTGGACTGTTGATATGAAAAATTTCTTGTCTACTGGTTCATACCCTCTTGGTTTGAACAAAGAAAATACAAGACACATCATGTTGCATTCCATTCCTTATTAATTACTAAATGGTGTATTGTTCAACAGTAATATTCATGGAGTACTTCTCAGGTGCACATAGGGTGAGCTATGTGATAGGGTTCCAACTAAGTTCCATGATAGTTTCTTAGGCATATATTTCTATGCTAAAGATACAACCATGAAAATTATCAAAGCAGGTTATTTCTGGCCTACATTGTGCATGAATGCTCACAGGTGGGTTAGGAAATGAAAAGAATGCGCACTCTTCACTAGAAAGAAAATATTGGCAGCCCCACCACTTCATATAATCTAGTTAAATTATCCATTCACACATTGGGGTCTTGACTTCATTGGTATGATCAATCCACCATATAGTGCTGGTCATATATGGGTTATCAAAGAAACAAACTATTTCACCAGTTAGACTGAAGTCACGTCATTAAAGTAAGCTACTAAATCAATCATTTTGAAATTTCTTGAATAAATTGTTACAAGGTTTGGTGTACCTCAAATGATCATTTCTGATAATCCAAAATATTTCTTAAGATCAAATATCTCAAATTAAGCTCTTGGACTTGGGATTTATCTAAAAACTTCTTGCAATTATTACCCCCAAGGTAATGGATTAACGCATTCTACTAATAAGAATCTGATCATAATCATGAAGAGTATAATGGACATCAATCAAATATAGTTGTACATAAAGGTGTGAAATGCTCTCTGGGTGGATAGGATAACAACAAAGAAATCAATTGTCACTTCTCCCTACAAACTAGTATATGGTAAAGAGGCAAGATTTCCATTGTCACTTTAATTGGCTCAGCAACTGGAATTTGAAGGTACAGATCAAAGGGAAATCAGAATGGTGGAATTAGTGGAGCTTGAAGAGGTGAGGTATGTTTCCATGGTCAGGTGTCAACCAAACAATGGTTTAATAGAAAATATAGAAATCAGACATTCAAGGTTGGATATCTAGTTTGAAAATGGGATGTAGATCGAGCTAATCTAGGGAGACACTCCAAGTTTGATGTTATTTAGAGTGTACCATATATCATCACCACCTACAAAGTGGATAATTCATTTGATTTATATGATCTTGATGGGAATATGCTTCAAATACCAATCAATGGGATTCATTGTAAACCTTCTCATTAATAATGTTCATGCATCTTTTATATAGTAGTTTAGGATTTCAATTCCTCCAAGTGCTTTCATCACATTGCATTTTTGGTAGTGTAGGTTTCTTTCCCTAAGTGCTTTAAATAGTCTTGATGTTTGGAGATGTCCTTGTACATAGTTTCATCATAGTCTCAAGGTTGTTGAGGAAGAAGGTTCAAGTTCATATCAGTTTTCCCAATCATCAGGTTAACTCCATACCCAATGGATGTTATAGGCTACTGATCAGTTCATCTAGCAAGTAGATGCCTCCTATGAGTTTCCAAAAATGTTGCCTATTTTTTCACCCTTGCAAAAAATTGAACTTGCATATCTGTGGGATATGAGATAAGGATCGATGAAGATTTTAACATGCCGTAGATTGGAGTAAAAGCTACGGCTAAGGGTAAAATGTTTCTGAAGTAAAAATCCATGGAACAAGGAAAATGGAAAATCTATGATACATTAAAAACTGCAGGGTGAGGTGGAGAGGATGATAAGACCATGAAATGAAGAGGATAAAGTTACAGAGTTCAAATGCCACACAAATCTAAAAAAAAAATCCGTAAAGGTCAAAGGTTGTGCAAAGCTAAAACATAAATCCACAGATCAAAGGGAAAAATAGTAGTTTTTTACAGAGATCTGAAATGCATAAAATCTTGAATCTGATGATTAGATCCTTGCAAATAAGATATTATTGAAGAAATATTAGCCTCCTCTATGCAAAAGAAATCAGATTTCATGGATCGAATGTTGGTAAGTCAGCGAAGTAAAGGAAGATGTATCCAACACATAAAGGATTTACTCCAGATGGCTCGACCACCAAAATTAAATGTAGTATGACCATCATTCCTTCTTCAACAAGGAAAATGGCATGGGGAGGAAAAATTGCAAGATAATATGATCTTTTGAGAAAATCCAATGAAGGTGGTTGGGGAAAAAGGAGGAATTTGAATTCTCATTTCTTATTCTTTCTCTTTCCTCCGATTTAATATATATTGTAAAGTGATGCCTAGTTTTAATGTTGGATGCTTTGGGAATACAAGGGCATTATTTCATGATGCACAAGTATTTTAAGGGTTAGATGCCTTGGGCTATCTTTATATAAATGTTATGCATCTTTCTCATGTATCATGATGATTTGTGCATGATCTTTAAGTAATAAAATATTTTGTTTTGTGGCTCATTTCTACCTTAGCTATTGTTTTATTGCACTCTCTTGCCTCTCATTCATTTGCAAATGTTTTCATGCATTATTTCAGAATTTATGTCTAGTTTACATCGTGAAAGTGGAACTCTAGATGTGATTTTGAAATGTGGATTTTGTTTTGGCCCTCTTCATCATTGTTTTCTTCCATTTTCTCTCTTGTTGAAGTATCCATCCCCTTATTTTGGTGTAATCACCTTCTCTGGTTTAGGTTTATGTTTTATGCATATCCTTCTCACTCTGGTCCCTTGGAAAGTTAGAGTAGAGATAAATAGTTACATTTTAATTCCTAGGAGTAGTTTAGCATTAGGAGTAAGTAGAGGAAGTCATCCTTCTCCATAGGTTTGTATTAGTTTGAGTCCCACAACTTGGAGACAATCCCATGTTATCTCAAATCCCAAATTTTCTATGATTCAGGAACAGGTACAAATTTTTGTTCTAACAATTCCTTAACCTATGTTTGAAATCCTTTTGAGCCTATCATCCTTGGCCTTGATCTAACTAATCCTATTCCTGTATATATGTGTAGATTCTCCCTTGTATATTTTCACCTCTCACTGGGGGCATATTTACATCTTTGTTTTCATATACATAGGTTCACAAAACTCTCAAAAACCCTAAAAAGTCACAAAATACTATAAAATCCAAAAACATTAATAAAATATCAAAAATCAAAAAACATTGGTGGAACATCAAAAATACCAAAACATTGGTAAAAAAACAAAAACATTGGTAAAATGTTAAAAATCCTAAACATTCATAAAATACAAAATCCAAAAAATTAGAAACTATCCTACAAAACATCTTACTTCAGCACTTACTTGTTATAACACATGACATGTGGATCATATTGTGATCTTCCTTTATCAACGAAGTTGGTTTTCTTGTTGTGTTCATCGTCCCAACATATATCATTGCTTGGGGTAGTTGTATAGTGCACATTTATTTTCATGAGACTTATATGTCCTTCATCTATTCCCTTACATGTATCCTTTCTTGGGGCATCATTTTAACCCTTGTTGTATAACTCAAACATTTGGGAACTGAAGTTATATAATAAAAACATTGGTACAAATTTCTTAAATTTTTTTTGTTTATGTTTATTTTTTTGTTTGTTGGTCTTCTTTTTTACTTTCTCGTACTACATTGCTTTATGTATTTTTCTTTGATTCATTCCTTTATTAATGAACAAAAAATCAATATTATGGATCTTCATGTCATTTCACCTTTTTTTTGTATGTTTATATCAAATAAAAATGTATTTCCGAACCAATATGGTACGTATACTATGTCACGATCTCCTCATCCATCATTTATCTTATCTTCCATTCTCACTAACTTTTTACCTATCATTTTCCATTCCATTTCTTCCCTCCCCCTCCCTTGTTCCTTTCACTTCAAGCACAAGCTCATACTCAATCAATCAATTTGAATAACGGCCAACCAACCAAGTTTGAATCCCATTCGTTGCTATGATTTTTTTTTTCCATGAGATCTGCTAAGAAAATCATCTCTTGCTAGCATGATCAGATTGTCTTCGAGCATAATCATTATTCTCTTATTTTCAAGTTTCAATCGACCTCTTCTATCACCCCATCGAAAATCAGGCCCGACATAATTCATCCTACTAATTTTTCTTCTAATCTTTTAAATTTTCTAAAATTATCTACAATTTTTTAAGTGGCGTCACTTACGCTACACCACATCAAAGAGGGGAAAAATTTAACACCTAAATCTTACTATGTAGTTTTGATACTAAAATTACACTAATTATCCTATTTCCCATCATTTTTTTATAATTAGTGGTTTTTCCACTAATTAGCTAACTTCCCCCTTTATCTCAATCAATTAACGACACTTCATTAATTAAATAGCCTTTCCCTATCATGTATGCCAATTAACGACACTACGTTAGTTATAATCCTCTTTTAATTAATTAATTAACCATTGTTGATTAATTAGGCCTTTTAATCTCGTATTTAATCAATAAAACTTATTACTGGTTAAATTCCCCTTCCCAACCCTTCAAATTCTACTAATTTCCCTCTAAATCATCTCCAAATAGCTTCTATAAGCTTAATTTGGCCTATTAATTAATCCTAGTTGATTAATTAAATCACCTCCAACTCCCATGAGTTATTAATCTCTAATTAATCTCTTCTAATCATATTTATCCCTTTCTAATTTTACTTTACCTTTATCCCACATTCACTAGGTTATAAGCTTCTCCCAAACTAGAAATCTATATAAATAACCTAATACACCATGTTTCAATTTACACCTTCATGACCTTGCAAGACATATACACTTGATAAGATAAATTTCATGTTATTTTTAAATCTTGATTCAAACCCCTTTTTCTACCTGGTAAAGAGAAGTTGATTGTGTGTGTGTGTGTGTGTGTGTGTGTGTGTGTGTGTGTGTGTGTGTGTG